>VZSE01007389.1:403011-623395 GCA_013398275.1 Promerops cafer
CCGGGGGCGCGGAGCGTCTCCATGGTCCTGAAACCGCGACCCCGGCCCCGTCCTGCCGCGGTTCTGGGCTGCTGGGCAGGGACCATCGGCCCCGAGAGATGCACCGGTCAATGAGAACTGGAAGAGCATAAGGCTCCCGCATCACCCCAGGTGTGTGAGCCGCTTAAAGCCTGGCGACAGAATCCAGAGAGGCCCGGAGCTGCAGCTGCCGCTGTGTGTGCCTGCGGCAGGGCCCCGGCAGCTCAGGTTGAAGCATTCAGCAGTGAGAAGGGTGGTGATGCTGTTTGTGTTCCTCTGAAGGAACCGGGGCACAGGCTTCATTTAAAGCCACAGTGTATTGGCACCTTTCACTTCCGTCCTCCTCAGCATGTCCTTCTGCATCTTGATGTGGACACAGCCTGGTGTTCGGGTCTCCCATTTTTCCATGTTTGCTACTGCTCAGTCCTTTCCAGCCCGGACAAAAGCACGGGTCTCCAGAGCTCCTTGAGTCTGACAGACCACAGTAAGTTCAGTAAATCCATCTCACAGGACTTAGAATCTTACTTTTCTTATGCTTTCTGTACACTGAACACAAACAAACAGACCAACATGCATGTGCATGCACTTGGGATTAGCAAACCTAGCCTCCAGGTAGTTCTGGTGATTGTTTTTGTACAAGGAGAGCAAGCATCTTAAGATTTTAAAAATATCTGACAGCTAGGTGGAAGTAATGCCAGCAGTCAGTAAGTGAGGGAGTGGTTGCTTGTGAGCTGCTGAGAACACAGCAGAGTTAAAGCACAGCTCTCTGCCTTCCTGCCTTGTAAAAACAGTCCACTGTCCTCAATGCATTCTCTTTGTGCATGACATCTCGCAGACACAGCCTTTCACATGGAACTGCACAGCCAAGTCTTCTGGACCTCATTGTCACACTTCTGGCTTTCTCTAGCCCCTTCACTTGTTTCCTCAACTGCTGCTTTCACATGTTTTTTCAGGGAAGGCATCCCTCTCCTTGCCACTTTCTCTTCCCTCACTTGCCTGTGCAGGCAGCTCATTGTCTCTTCCAAGCCCTCAACAGCCATGACTGCATGTTTGGAAGGCAACTTCTTTTACCTTTGGTCAGCCCACAGTCAAAAACTTTATCATTCTCTTGCTGCATTCTCAAGCAGAAACCTCCTGCTTTTCCCAGGCTGTCTGCCTTCCCATGAGACATCATTTAAAGTCACTTAATTGTATTCAGACCTGTACTCAAGGAAGTTCTCTGTTTTTCCACATGCACCTACAAACTTGAAAAGAGCTGTACTACAGAGATACTGAGACCCCAGCCCATTCAATACCATCTACTTACCCATACTGCCTGTCTGCCTGGGCCCATCTCCTGCTTCCTACCATATATATCAACTCTAAAATCCTCAGGGAGGACATAAACATTGTGCTCTGATGTATGAATAACATTTATTCATAGCCTTGGTGGCAGAACAGGTTGTTTTAGTGCTACAGAGAAATACCATGTTTACCTTTGGCAAACATTTTTTTTTTAATGTACCTCATAAATATTTGGGTGGCAGGTCAGATCCGTGCTCTTGAGGCTTTCCTGCAGCTCAGAATTGTGGCTGCCACGTGACACAGCAATGTTGCAAAAGCTCATGTCAGCTGCAGAAGTTCAGCAGGTCACGGGGACTTGCTAAGTCAACACTGCCAGGAGGCTCATGAGTGATATGGTTGAGCGAAGCAAGTGCTGCACTGCATTTTGTGGTTGCCAGCAGGTGCAGAAGGGTTTGTGTTTATCTACTGAGAGTTGCAAGTCCCATTCAGGATTTCAGGGATTAGAGACAGAGTCTGCATATTTCAACAGGAAATTGTATCTTCTTAGTACTTAGCTAAAAAAAGTTATTTTTATGGGTAGGCTTGATGTGTAAGTTCATCATCCAGGTTGTGCTGGACAACCCGGATAATGAATTTATATCTCAAGTTCACCAAAAAACCCAAATGTGTTTCTTGTTAATACATGTTTCTTGTATGGAGCCAAAATTCATCCTCAGCTCAAGCTTTGAATGTGCCCTCTGTTGATAGCAGGGCAAGAGAATCAGAATATAAGCAATTTTATAAATAATACGAATATATGATATAACTGCATACCTTTCTTTCAAAACAGCAGAACTCTTACAGAAAAGATTCACCCTTAAAAAACTTCCCTAAACATTGTAAAGGACCAAACCAAATCATCCCTTACAAAATAAAACAAACTCCCAAAACAAAAACCACAAACCAACCAAAAAGCCCCAAACTAAATAACTAAATAACTAAATTAAAAATGTACTACAGCATGTGTATGTATGTACATGTACAGGATGTTGCATATAATCAACATTGTGCAAAGTCAAACCTGATCTCAGCAGGATTTCTTTATCATTAAAGATTAAGACCTTAATTATCTATTAATGAGACTTTATTAGCTATTGAACAATTTGACCTTATGCAAACCTGTTACATGAAAAATACGGGTGAACCAAGGAAGGTCAGTCACAATGCAGTTTCCCTTTGAATGATTAACAGCATGGACCTACCTGGACTTTGATATCCCCAAGAACTTTATCAGTTCCAGAACACACACCACAGATAAATCCTATTCATGCTCCTTGTTACAAGTGGGTCAGAGGACAAGAGTGCTGCAACTGGAGCTTCTCTTTCACTTGTGTTAATAAAGTGGCCAATACTTTGGAGATTAAAGTAGCATTAAAATGGAGAGAAGGATGAGAGGAGTAAGGATAATCACCCCTCTTCCCCAACTGATTTAAAGTTCATTAATCAATACTTCCAATATTTTTTGTGAGGTTTCTAATTCTCCCTTGCCATGTGCGTGTTTGCAAGGCTGCAGTGATGATGGGGGAATAAAATTATTGTCTGACCTGAAATTAAAAATACTCAGCATGACTCAAGATGAGTAAACTGGATGGTTAAAATATCCTCAGGCTGCCAGTAATACAGGTCCTGTTACAGTGATAATTAGAACAATAAGTAAAGAGAAACCACCAGGTTGAAGGGTTGTTTGTTTTTTTCCAAGCATGTATCTCTTATGTAAAATCCTTATTGCAACTGTTTGGTTATGGATGGGAAAGCAGGATGCTTCTATTTTACATGAGATGCACAAAGACTGTCACAGCAAGATTGCTCAGCACCTATTTACCACTTACTTTACATTTATTGATCTTGACAAAACCCAGAATTATCTGAAGACCATAAGAGATTTTAATCTCAGATAATGTACTTTTAGTGCTGTTGATGGTACATCACACTCTTGCTCTGTAACCTTTGATACTACTTCAGTTCCATTATTGCAGTTGTATTTTTCCCCTGTTTTACTTTATCTGTTTTTAACTTGAGGGGTTCTTGATGGAGGGTAGTGGATAAGGCTTTCTGACAAATGCTGCAAGTACCTAGACAGCTTTACAGCACAGGCTTTTTATGAGTTATGATGTTTAAAGTAACTCTTGTTTACAATTCACAATAAAAGTACTTTTCCCCTTTTAGTTATTTTAATTTTATTTTAAAGGGGATCAGCCATAGCAAGAATCATTGGCAAAAATGTCCAGAAGTCCAACAGATTTGATCCCACTGTCAAGATGTGGGTGTTTGAAGAGATCATTAATGGAAGAAAACTCTCAGAAATCATCAACCAGGAACATGAAAATGTTAAATATCTGCCTGGATATAAGATACCCCATAATGTGGTAAGTTGAAAAAAAATCAAAAATCACTGAATTTATTTTTTTTATAAGGGAGGCAACATCTGAAAGAAAATTAGGAAGCAATTCACTGTTTTGTTCTGGTCTGCCACCTAACTCACTCCATTATAACTCCCTGGAATATAATTGAGTTCTGTGAGTTCTGCTTGTCTTGTATGTCACACGCAACTTCAAACACCAACTGTGTCTGTGCTGGTATCACACCATCCTCCTCCCTGGCAGAAATCAGCACAACTCTAGAAATGGCAGGCAGAGATCTATCTACACAGAGCTATTTCAAACCCACAGCATCTTCTAGAAAAACAGGCAAAGCTACTATTCTCCTTTCTTCAGAAAAAAAAATCAAAAGCAGAGCTGTGGCTTACAAGGAGGTGAATAATGAGCTATCAGCTCATGGGTGATTTCAGGACAGCTGTAGTGAATAAAGCTCTAAATTCCATCAAAAAATGTAAGGTATTTATTTTCATGGACATTTAAAATACCAAGTTACTTAAATTAATCACCTTAGATAATTTACTGCTACCAAAGCAAATGAGGTGAGGGAGTTTGGCTGTTCAAGATTTTGCCAAATGCCACTGCTTTCTGATAGTGCCACATTTTTGGAACAGTTGCAGTTGTAAAGGGAAGTTAAAATGCTTGGGAAGTGCTTATCTTTAGTATTCCATTTTGTGCTGTGATTGCATATTTGCACTCCTAGTGTTTGAACTTGGCACACAGTTCTCCTGGGTTACAACTGACTTGTCACTGTGATTTTTACAACCCTCTAGCAGGTCTTGTCATCATCCCTTGAGGCCAGCCTCACCTTGTTTGGAGCAAAGCCTTAGGCTTCACCAGCAGAAGTCAGCTAGTTGCAGTAGAGGGACCCTCAGACCACCTGCAACTGAGAAAAAAAGAAAACCAAACAAGCTGAGCTTTTCCTTGCATCGCTCTGCAGCATTTTGGAGAGACAGGAGCACAGCCTGTGCAGTGCTGCCAGCCTCTGCCTTGCTCCCACTTCACTGTTTTCCAAGAGAAGCAGCCTGGCTGGCAGCAGCTCTGGTTTTCTTGCTGGGATTCCCACTTGCTTAAGGCTGCATGCTCCAAGGCTGCATCCAAGAGTGATGTTTTCTCCTACTGTAAACTGCTTCTGGCAGGCTCAATTCACCTGCTGTTGCCTCTGTAGCCTGGCTTGAATTGTTGTTCTGTGTAAAGCCAGCATTTGGAGGAAGAAACAGCTAGGTAGTTTTTAAGCATGTTGTATAGGTTTTTGTAACACTTGGGGAAATGACTGTATATTTAAAACAAAGACACATACCCGCACAAAGATGATGATAATCTCTGTCTTTTGATACAGTTTATTCCTCCATAACTCAACTGGTGACCTATGGAAGCTAAAGACTTCCAGAAGAGCCTCTGTCCCACCACCCCATTTTTCTCCTGTGCTCCCCAGTGCTACCACTCATTCCAGAAGAATCATATGGGGTGGTCAGCTATCTTCAGGAACCAGATCTAGAAGCTGAACTAGCAAAGGGGCTTCCCAGCACACCACAAATTTATGAAGTATATCATCTTCCCTAGATTATCCACAGAGGGTTAAATTATAAAAAAATTATAAAAAAATCCAACCCCAAAACAGTTCAGCTGCTTTGGATATTTCAGAGAGATCTGTAGCTGCTTGTGTGGAGAGCTGGCAGCTATGCCACAGGGCCAGTTAAAATTAAGGACATTTGCACTGCATCTCTCGTGGCTTTGGCATGATGGTGTCTTGCAAGGACTGGGGATTCCTACCTGGAGCTCATTTTGTTTGTCACTCTTGTCCCAGGTGGCTGTACCAGACGTGGCTGAAGCAGCAAACGGGGCAGATATTTTAGTGTTTGTTCTGCCACATCAATTTATTGGACGGATCTGTCCGCAGATTGCAGGACAGATAAAGCCTGGGACATTTGGGATTTCCCTGATCAAGGTAAGTTGATGCAGCCCTCAGCTGCATGCCCTGCATAAACATGAGCATTTCTTTCTGCAAGAGTTAAATCTTGCCCATCTCTGCCAGCCCTTCTGCTGCTCTCGTGGCTGTGGAGAGGGAAGGATGGGGCAACCTATCCAGGCTAAGAGTATCTGTCTTTGCCAGTCATGTTTAACCTGGATCAGCTCCCACTTGGACCAACATGGAGGTGAAAATGGGCAGAAGGGATGCATAAAGCTGGCACTGCTGCCAGAAAAAATACTCAGAGACTACAGCCTCAGTTAACTCCTAACTGAGAACTCCAAGTCAAAGTGCCTCTTCCAAGTACATGCTAAAGCTGTTCTTGGCAGCATTAAAATGGCATAATAACACTAATGATTTTGCAAAAGTGAAGCAATTTCAATCTGGCATGAACGGAGGAATCTCTTTTTAAGGTTAGAGAGGTATCAGATTATCATAATCTTAAAAGGAATTAATATTTTAAGAGAATGTCAAACTAAAAGCCAGAGGCAAAGCATAGGAATGTAGTCTTACCACTTCTTCTTTTGATTGCATTACAGGGAATATCTTACTTAAAATTGTAATGAAAGAAATGTAATTCAAGTTTTTGGACTTCAATAAGAGCTCTTCCGCTCTATAGAAATTATCTCATAAGCAACAGTAAGGAGAAGAGAAAAAGGTGGGAGAGGAATGAAATTTCTGCAAATTTAGCTTAAAAAAGCCAGGACAGTTCAGTATACTCCTTAACACCCAAAAAGCACTCAATTAATACTTAGATCTTGCAAAAAAAGCCATTTCTTATAGACTTAGTTTTAAACGTCTTTTCCTGTACTACAGAAATTTAACCGAAAGGAAAAATGCCACATCACAGAAAGCAAGCCTCAGGACAGCAGCACTTGATGTGAGGCCTCTTGCAGGATTACCTTGACTGTCACCCCTCCTCCCTGAGGTTGCCTTGAATTTGCAGTTATCAAAGTACAAACCCAGAGCACTTGTGTTAATGGCTAACACTAGTGATTATAAGACCTTTTTTTTTCAATTAAAACCAGAGAGCTGCAGGCAACAGAACGCCTTCTGCTTTACCAGTGCTCTGCTGCTGTCATTTTCCTATTCTAATACCCTGGCTTTAACTATCTTCTTTTCAGGGGATTGATGAGGGTCCTGATGGCCTGAAGCTCATCTCTGACCTCATTCGAGAGCAACTGAAAATAGAGATCAGTGTGCTGATGGGGGCCAACATAGCCAAAGAAGTGGCTGATGAGAAGTTCTGTGAAACCACCATTGGTAAGTATTGCTAAGAGCCAATTAGAGCTGGGGTTTAAAGTCACCTGTGGCAGGCTAACCTCTGGAAGAAGCAGAGTGATGTGACTGGTCCCAGGTGGTCCTTGAGTGGAGCAGTGCCTGCTGAGCTCCTTCAGGAAGCCAGGATTATTTCCAGAGAGTTTGGTGCTGAAAGAATCAGATTCAAACTGACAGTGGGTTTCAGAGCTGAGAGCTAATTTAATCCACTGAAAATAACACAGTTTAATCCTGTTTCTGTAGGAGTTGGCAAGAGCCACCTTTTGTGTCTGTAGAGCTCAACACGGAGTACATTAGCAGCTGATACAAAATACACAATACAGATAAAGAAGTGTAATAAGAAGCTCCTATGTGCTCACACTCCCAGAGGTGTATTTCTTCATCTTAAAATTTCTTTGTTTGGAAAAGAAAACCCAGTAACATTCTGTTCCTCTATCCCATTTGGACTGCTTGCCAAGACACAGCCTCAGATCCTCCCAGGACTGGGTCTGACCTGATTTGGAAAGTTCATCCAGTAGTTTTTAAAACTCAGAGATTTTTAATGTCAGTCAAAATAAAAGTTACATCCTTCCATAGCTAGGAAAGGCAAAAGAAAAATAAATTGTGTTGCAATAGTGTTCCTTAGCCTTGCAAACATTACAGCAATGGTGCAAACCATACCAGCTGGGCATTTGTTACTGCAAGAGCAACTAGGCACAAATAGGAGTAGACATGATTAGGAGAGTTGAGCTATATTAATTCTCCTGGGGGGAATTTAACTTCTGCTGGCCTGGTTTGAAGCCATGATGTGATGATGACAGTGCAAAGAGCTTTGCCCCTTGTTTTTGTCCTCATGGAAAGCCATGCAGCCCAGAAGCAGCCGCCTCAAAGAGAACTGGTATTGTGAAGAAAGAGAAGTAAACCTAAAGTTTCTCATGAGATGGTGAGAAACCTCCCAGTTACCATAGTGTGGTGCCCCAGGCTAGTAAACCTCACAGCTGAGCTCACCCTGAAGGAAACCAAGCTACCTTGTACAAAACTCAGGTGCAACTCTATTCAAAGGTCTTTGCTGAGCTGGCCATGGGCTCTCTGGGTCAAGGCAAACTTCAGTTCCTTTAACGCTAAGGGCTCTCCTAGGCTGAGCACTGTAACATGATACATGACCTCTGTAGAATTGGTAGGAAAAAGGTTTTAGCAGTGCCAACCTTCAAGTTCATCATCCGTGGATCCCCCTGTAACTGGGACTATTACCCCTGTAACTAGGCAATAGTCATTTGTGCCCCATGATATTACTTAGTAGTGACACAGGTTTACATTTTCAAAGCAGAAATTATACATTGTCCTGCAGGAAATGGTTTGTAAATAATGTCTTTTGTAAGGTCTGTGGTTGTACAAGCTTTCTCAGGCAGAAATATTCATTAGGGGGTATCTACTTTTAAGCTCTTTGAAGTGTCATTAAGCAATGTTGATCAATGCCCTGGAATTGCCTACACTTAACACTGGCATCCAGCAGCAGATAATGCTGTTGCACAACTCTGGTTTAGCAACACCTTGGGACTGGGATCACAAAAGCTGAAGTAGTCCCTAGAACCTTATTTCAGGTTAATTGTGTGCACTGAAACATTGTAAAAGCGCTCTTTCATCCTTCCTTCCCACAGGATGCAAAAACAAAACACAAGGGGAAATCTTTAAAGAATTAATGCAGACCCCCAATTTCAGGATTACTGTGGTGCTTGACTCCGACACAGTGGAGCTTTGTGGAGCCTTAAAAGTGAGTGTTTTCCAGCCAATATGTTTTATTAGGGCCAAATTCTAACCTCACCTGAGTCTTCTGTAAGCCACAGGGTCTAATTTGAGTCCTGTCACCATGTGAGTGGATGAGTGCAGACAAGATGCATCATTCATGGGCCAGTTTTCCAACCTGGAAAATAAACCTGGAAAGTAAATTCCCCCAAAAAGGGGAAATTTATTTAAAATGTAGCTGCAGGGAAAGCATTTAAAAATACTTGTATTTTTATCTTTATTTTACCAGAGGCACATCTGTTTTTGAGAGCAGAGTTTAGTCCACCGTGTTTTCTTGTCTGCATGTTGTGAGCACATGAAACAAAGACTCTCACTACATAGAGTAGCTCCACTAATAATTATGTCCATGGTTTAAGTACTAATCTGCTAGAAAATTCACATCAGAAGCGATGCTCTGTGTAGGCAGCACGTCTGTGTGGCACTCAGCAATGCCCACATGGAGATCCCAGGTGGGACAGAAATGACACCAGGGTCACCAAATTTCCAATGAGGGGACAATAATGTGAGATTCAGAGTTTGCTTTTATATGAATTGAAAGTGACTTCAGCCTGTGATCCTTTTTACTTCTTTACTCATTTAGTCATTTATACTTCAACAATTCACCTTTCCATGGAGGAGGTGGATGACTGATGAGGAAAGAATTTGTCCTGTTTAACTTCACACATAAAAATTAATTTCTTGACATACAAAAGCAAACACTGCAGATTTTGCTTTTGGCCGCAGAGCAGAACTGGGGGCAGGAACAGATGGGAGAGAGTTTTTTACTGTTTTGTGATAAATCATTGCACTTCTTGAAATCATGGGTTTGGTTTTGCCTCTGCTAACAAAACCTAAAAAATTAAATATGTGCACTGGGCTACACAGATGTCTGGAGCAAACATGCCAATGGTAGCACTAAGTGGCATATTACTCATATACACTGAACTACATTTATTTAGGGACTTATTTAGGAGCTGGGAATTGGGAGGTGGGAAGGGAAGCATGCTGAATAATGGTGAGGACTTGTGAAGATGTTTAGGATCCTGAGAGATTTGTTTAGAGCTCTAGAGAAGGGCAGTTCTACTGATATTTGTAGGTAAGCCCAAAATTTGACCTACTGCAGCATCTTCATAGAAACCATGCCTGCTCAAATCAGAGACCCACAAAGAAAACCTAGAAAGGTATGACTCTGTGTGGGATATTTTAAATAGTTAAGCAGAAAGGTCAGTGAGATCCAACTTGGAACTAGCAGAAAAACAAAATACTAATTGCATACATGCTATGTGATTGCAATATTCGTGTGTAAAACACTGCTTTGGTTTTTGCCCACGGGAGTAACAGTAGATACTTAATAAAAACCTTCTAAAAGTCCATTGACTTTTGCTCAGGGTTATCTGACCTGTTTCTTTACAAGATAAACTCATGGACATTTGAAAATTGACCCTTGTTCTGATGAAGACAGATTTGTGGGGTTTCCCTGGAGCTCAGTGCACGATGATGAGCTGCACACCTTGGCTGACCATTTCCTTCCCTCCCCTGTATTTTGCACTGGCCCATTTTTAGAACATCGTGGCCGTGGGCGCGGGGTTCTGCGATGGACTGAGTTTTGGCGACAACACCAAGGCAGCAGTGATACGCCTGGGCCTCATGGAGATGGTGGCCTTTGCCAAGATTTTCTGCAAGGGACCTGTGTCAACAGCCACCTTTTTGGAAAGCTGTGGGGTCGCTGATGTCATCACCACCTGCTACGGGGGACGCAACAGAAAAGTAGCAGAAGCCTTTGCTCGCACAGGGAAAGTAAGGAGGATTTTGAAATATTTTACGCTAACGCACAAAGAAGTCCTTCTGTGTTTTACAAAGGCACCATTAATTGTTTACCTTCTTGATAACTGCTGGTATCACAGCAGTATCCCCTCTGACCCAAGTAATCAGTCTTCTCTCTTCTAGTCCATTGAGGAGCTGGAAAATGAGATGCTGAATGGACAAAAGCTGCAAGGTCCTCAGACCTCAGCCGAAGTCTACAAAATTCTGAAACAGAAAAATATACTCCATAAGTAAGTGCTTTGACTTAAAAAACCTAACAAAATCAACAACAAATTATGAGTGATTCATAACCTCCTTAACTGTACTTGTGTTTTAATTATCTTCATTTCTGTTCATTTCTGCAACAACAGCTTTCTACATCTTGAGCCACTGCTAGAGCCTGGCTTGACTCCTCATTGCCAGGGTCAGTTGAATGGGAGCAGGGCTGAGCATTGTTAGAAGAAACAAGTCAGACAGAGAGTGGGTTCAGGGGACACTGTTAGTGCCTAATAGAGTAATGTGAGATCACATATTGGAACAGCAGGGAAAACAATCACAGAATATTCTGAGTTGGAAGGGACCCACAGAGATCATCACCAACTCTTAAGTGAATGGCCCACACATAGGAAACAAAAGAAATTATAATGTAAAGAAGCCCCCCAGACATCCCCATACCCCAAATAAGATTTAAGGCTGCACATAGAATCATCTTGCAGACATGATTTATGGGCCAAAGGGTTTCTTGTTCTCAGTATACCACCATTGCAGCTTGCAGCAGTCCTGCTCTCAGTGCAAACCTGAACTTGGTTATCTCAGTACAAATTTCAGGATCATATTCCTAATCAAAGATTTTTACAGGCACTAAACAGGTAATGTGTGCTGATATCAATGCTTTAGTGCCACAAATACTGCTGAGGTAAAAGGTACCTCTAATTGCTTGGGATGATAGAAGATTGTTTATAATTTGAAACCTTTGCCTCAACTTACACAACAGAAAAGCTAGACTCCCCTCCATCCCATTTCCTCTCACACATCAGCAGTACTGAGAAGTCAAACACTGCTACATGAATCCTTAAAAACTTATTAGAACTAGAACAGATACAGAAGATTCAAGTGGCATTATCTTTCAAAACTGAGAGAGAAAAGGAAAGCTCATTTTGACAGCAGCTTTAAATCACAGCTTGATCTAATAATTATCCTATAATTGCCCTTTGTTACATGCTCAGCTCCGAGTCATTCTGTGGACTCATTTTTTACCACATAATGACTAAGACAGCTTGTAAAAGGAAGAGAATCCTTCAAGCCAAGAAAAGAAAATCGTTAGACATTTTCATTCTTTTTAGTCCTTTGGATATCAGTAATGACTGCAAATAATATATCCATTTTGCACACAGCAGGAAAAGAGGATATGCAATTCAAAATTGTTTTTAAATAAAAAATACTAGATAGGTATTTTGTTCCCAAAACAACTTTTCTCTGCTGTCACTCCCACGATTTGCCCCTCTTTAGCTCCTCTTCTACGCCCAGTAGTCTTCCAGTAAAGGCACCCCCAAGCTAAAATTATATTGTAAAGAGAGACAAAATTTTTCCACTTTCAACAGAACAAAAAATTCTTTCCATTAAAATGGAATAGAAATGTTCATATAAACTTTAAAATCTATTTTAATTCCTCCATGCTTCTTTCAGGTTTCCATTATTTACAACCATCTACAAGATCTGCTATGAGGGTCAATCAATCCAAGATTTCATCATGTGCCTGCAGAACCACCCAGAGCACATGTAGAGATCCTTTCTCCTCACCTGGCTGAATTCTCACCTTCCTGGGACTTCTGTCCACTCCACAGCAATTGAAGTAGAGAAACAGGTTGTGTGACACTTGCTGTAAAAGCAGCAAAGAATGTATTTAATTCCCCTTGTCCTCGGGGTAAAAAAATCTGCCTTTAATTTCAACATTATACCTAAGGAATAGGAAACAAATGTAAAACTTAACAGTATTTCATTTGAGTTAGTAATGTGAGTATTTCCCTATAATTATTTTTGTGTTGCCTGAAAACAGTTCCCCTTGTAATTGCTACAACAGAGCTGAATAGCTCACATAAAACTCAACGTGTTGCCTACAGTTACTTATAGAATGGCACAACACGTAGAAAAATCAAAGAACTCATCCAAACAGATAAATCAGAGTTAAAAAAAAAAAAATCCAAAGCAGTTAGATGCAATCACATGGGCAAATGCTGTATTTCCATAATTCCCCTCAAACATAAGTAACATTTTGTATTTTGGGACATTTAGGCTTTCTTGATTGCATTTCCCAGTATAAACTTCTTTGGAAAAATAGGTGCTATTACTGTGCTCAGACACCCATGAATGTTCATCAGATGTATAAATAAAACAGTGGGGGAAAGGAGAAGGGGTTTGGGATGGGTGTATTGTTTGTTTCAAATCTGGGACTCTAAGAATCCTCAGTAGTAATCTGACCTTAATTAAATTTACTGTATCCCTTTAAAATACAGGAAAAAAAAAAAAATCTGGAATAACCAAAGACAATTTTGTTAGCATCAGATTTTCTCAGCAAGTCCTCATAATTGGTACCAGCTGAAAGGGGAGAAGTGGAGGTTGACAGGGAGATGTACCCAGGGCTCAGCTTGCAGCCTGTGCACTTACTGATATTTTGAGGGGGCAACCAGTAACAGTGACAAACTCTCTGTGATACTTGACTTTCACACATGTATGGAAATGACCGCTGTAGACGCACAGAACTCCTCTAAACTGGCATTTCACACCGGGCTGCATTTCAGCTGCACCAGGACCCTCCACTGGTCTGACACCAGTGCAGCTCCCCACGCCTTTGCAGACTGCAGTCGTGTCCTGATCCTGCTCAAGCAGCACATCTTACACTCCAGGGGAGAGATCTCCATCTGCTTCTGAATTTTAAACACAAATGGGTTCACAGACCAGGGGTTTTTATTGTGCTACCAGTGGCATAAATTTTAGAAACACTGAAGTTTTTAAACTGTATAGCTGTACTTGGGTAACTTTACATACCTGATGTTTTTCAGAGTTAAAAACGTCTACAAAATGAACAGTGGCACATTTTATAAGCTTTAATCCCCTTTTGAAATACTCCTATTTTGAGAGAAGGCAAAAAAAAAAGAGTAACCTACTTTTGCTGTGCTTTATCAGATTTTCTGAAATAGCAGAAAGGAAGGCAAGTTTTTTTAAATCTATGTACTCGCTGTCATATTGCTTAGAGGAAAAAAAAGACCTAATTATAAAATAATTTCAAATAATTTTAGAGGAATTGTAGGTCTTTCACATTTACCAGAGTAATATATACATATATAATGTATTGTAATTACAAATATATTATAAAAATCTCAGACTCATAGCTAGTAAAGCTAGTTCAGGCACCAAAACCAGCGGCTGCAGCATCCCTGATCCTGCTGAACAGCAGCAAAGGCAGCTCAGCTCCTCCTGCTCAGACTCCAGTCACAGCCAACAGCTCGAGGCTCTGCAGAGCAACACCAACATTCCTGCCACTGAAATGGGAATCATGTGGCCAAATCCTTCACACAAAGCAGGGAATTTATGATCTTCAATTTCAAGTGGAAAAATACTTACACATTGCACAGTTTTGAAGTATCAAATACATGAGGATGGGATAGAGAATTCAGGAACTTCCTTCCTTCACCATCAGGCTGAATTTCTGATAAGTCATACATGAGCTAATAATAACATAGAATATTTTACATTCGAAGTGTATCAAATAACAGTTTAATAAAGTGATCAATATGCAGACGACGTAATTTCATTTTTTCAACATTCTCACAAAATAAATGACTGTTGTAATAGTGGTCCTTTATTGCACTTACTCTTGCAGTTAATCTTCATCAGCTCTCAAAGAAAAGGACAGGAAGAATTAATATTCTACAGATATTTTATTGAAGAACAGTTTTTTCTTCTGTTGCATGACATACCTTTTTTAAACAGTAAAATAAGGAAATTTTTACTCCATAAATAACACAAATTAGCCCTTATATCTTAGTCCAGCCAAAATCTGTGTAAAATAGTTAGTTCTATATTTACATTCTGTACCAAAATAGGAAACACATGCTCAAGGTCAGCCAGCTCTCTCAAAACAGTTGTTTTATCTCCAAGGTAAGCTTCACATTAAAAAGGCGACATTTGCACTTTGGAAGTCTGGTAGTGTAAGATCACATTATTCAGTGCACAAACAGCTCCAGATCCTGAAGAGCAGTACATACATGCAAGCAGGTACCCACACATCCATACAAGCTAAAAACAGGGGTTCAGTCTTGCAGGGAAAACACCTTGAGCTGCTCAGCTGGCTGAAAGTCACTCCTTGGAAATGTGGGGAAGGAAGGATGTACTCCTCCCTCTCTACTGAATATCATCAAGCAGAAAGATTTGCAGGACAGGAAGATTTAAAAACAACTGGCCCTCATAAGGGATTGTGGATATGTCTGCTCTCAGACATCAGTCTCCCAGTTTATTAGAGCTCAGCAAAAAGAATGAGCTGCATTGGACTGACAGTTAATTAATGGGAGATATAATTCTCTTTCAGTAATTAACCTACATCAAGGGCCATGACAGTATCCCAAGACCTCAACTCATTTCAAGAGGAATGAGCTGCTGCTTTTTAATGTGATTTTACTTGCTGCATTCTCCAGCCAAAAGCTATCCTTCCTCCTTATAATTGCAACATGAGAAAAAATGTGTTCCTAAAATATGACTTGCTTCAACTTCTAATTGGAATGATTTGAGCTACTGGGATCAAAAAAAGACTGCAAGACTAATTTACTTCCCTAAGCAAATATGGAGTATTTTAAAAAAATTATAAAGTTAAAACTGTGGACACTATACACTAAAACTGTTTCTGTTACAGATGAGCAAACTCATGCATCTCAGCACAACTTCCAGGGCTCCTGCTGCCCAGTCTACTCTGGTGGAAACACAAAGGCTTAAATGGGCTGCATTTCCAAGTTTTCACACTTAAGAGACTCAATAGGAGGGACTAGTCACGTGTGGTCAGGACACCTAACACAGCAAACTTTGCATTTATTTAAAAGAATTCTGAATTTTACGGCAGAAACTACACTTAAGGCTACATAACTGAGCTGCTTAAGCTACAATTTTAGCTGTGTTCCATACTCAAAAATGGCTTATGATTCCTACTGTAGTAATTTTACTCTTAAAAACCTGAGACATGATTTTACTTAATTCATGTTAAGATCTGGAAGTTCACAGCAGGCTAAAAGCTGAACGCACAGACAAACAGAACTGAGGTAGTCAGCTTTACTCAAATATTCTGTATGACAGCTACCAATTCTTTGCCACTTTAAGCTGACACATTCCTTGGCAGTTCCACAAGGCTACAGCTGCTAGCAGCTGCTAACCCAGTGGTGGATAGATGTTGCATTTTTCTGACTAAAGTACCTTCTGTGCCCGACCCCCCAAGGTCACGTCCAGTTCTGCAGTTCACAGGCAGCTGAAGGGCTGCATGACAATGAAATTACGACTGAAATCTCAGATTATTAAGGCAGTAGCAGTTTTACTTCACTGGATTCACGGATGCAGCTACTCAGCAGGTACTGGTGAACCTGACCACAAGAGCTCCAACAGGCTGATAGATTTTTCCCTGTCCATACAAAGCACTACATCCCCTTTCTTTAGTTAATGCATACAATTCAGAAGTAGGTAAGCATCAACTTTCTAACCCATCTTTCAGTTAATTCCCAGGAAAAGAGATTAAAAGAAGAAAAGCCCTCAAGATAAACAACTGTGTAGAAGATAAAAATATTCTCAATTAAATATGACAAATCTCACACTTAGACAGGAGACCAGCATATCAAATACTGAGCACAATAAATTAACACCAGTTAAAAAGTTTAACAGTTATAAAGTTAACCAGAAAGTTCAGACAGTGCAAACATTTCACAGTAAGAAAAAATAACCAGTAATTTCTTTTCAAGTATCAAAAGTGTTGTTGTTGAGTGATACCATTTCAACTGTATTATTGCACAACAGACAAAAAATACAATATCAACCTCTAGGACCTAAGATGTATTCTCAAACCTTTATGTTTTCCAGGTATCAGTTTACATTGACTGTTTTGTGGACATAT
Source organism: Promerops cafer (assembly GCA_013398275.1). NCBI lineage: Eukaryota > Metazoa > Chordata > Aves > Passeriformes > Nectariniidae > Promerops > Promerops cafer. The sequence continues at coordinate 419,684 of VZSE01007389.1, forward strand.
TAAAATAATTAGTGTTCACTTATCAATCTGAGAGTTTCATAATTCAAACTTTACAATATTAAAGCATTTGACTTGTATTGCTTCTCTGAAACACTGACTTAAGGCTAGCCTAGGCCTTGTGTAACTCACAGCAAGCTTAACCTGCAGTTAGGAAGGAGAACTAGCCCAGTGCAAGGTGTCCTCAACTGTGATATCTTCAGACAGTTTAAGGTTGTACCTTACTTGCCTCAGCAGTGTCATAAGAGTTTCCTTAAATTAAAAAAACAAACAAAATCAAGTCCAGTAGGCACAAAGAATTTCTTACAATCACGATGGAAGTGCTATTATTACAGTATAATTGTAGCTAAAGTTTTACTCCATCTCCCTACCTTCCCTTTAGGAAAGGGATCCAGTCACTGACAATTATAATATCACAGAACATTTAAGAAGCAGAGTAACATTATGTTTCCACCTATATCTGCATTTTTTAGTGCACTGGGCATGGCTGCTCCCTTAAATGTAACACGTCCCCAGGAGTGAAAACTGTCCTGAAAGGACAGACAGTGGATTGAACCACAAAGAGTTTCTTTACCTCTGAACAGGATTATTTGTTACAAATTATAGTCAGAAATAAATAGAAACATCCTTACAAGGGTCCTACAGAGCAGCTGTCCTTACCTTGACAGATTTTACTAATTTCCTTCCTCATATATTTTGTCACCAAGTGATTAATTTTGTAGCAAGGTGTGCCCTCATGTGGCTCAAACCATCTGATTCTCAACTTACTACAAATACTCAAATAATCCATGGTATTTATATGTCCAAGAAAAAGTAGAGGGAAGAAAAAAAAAGAAAAAACATTAGGCTTTCCTTACACATTCAATATAGTTTTTGGTCTAGAGACATCAGCACAATCCTCTAAGATTATAGCTGCCATTGCTACTGGTTTGCTCTTCAACAAGAAGTGAGAACATCTGCAGTAATGTTCATACTACTTTTGAAACAATAATGCTATTATTCGAGAAACAAACCAACAAAATAAAAAATAATCATAAATCCTATCCCAAATTTACAGTCTGAGTATCAGTACTGATACAGTGCATTTGCTTAGCAAACTCTAGAGAATATTCAAATGCGATGTATTAAATTTCACAGTAGAACTGGCACATGCTAAATGAAAATAGGATTTCTAGACAGTTGTACTGGTTACCAGTCTGAAAGTCCATTTTGTGCATGTAGGAAGATGTAATGAATCCCAAGAGTTAGCTGCTTTACCTAATATGAATTCTGAGGGGGCTCAAAGCTGCAGAATACAATTGTGGAGGCATCTGCCAACCACTCACTGGTCTATCCTATTACATTCTTTCCTCCCCCATAAATTGTAAGAATTAACAAAACAAACAAATTACCAGCCTCTTTAGGCCTTGGTTATCAGTAGCGATGACAACTGATTTTTACATGGCTTTTGACTAAACCACTGAGGTATATTTCCAGTTTGAGGATGTTTTGCTACCAATCACACAACAGATATAACAAAAAAAACAGCCCTCAGTTCTATTACAGAAGAGTTCTCATTTCAAATCTTGACTGAGCTGCCAGGTAGTCTAACACAGTTGGCAAAGTGGATCTTGTTACTGCATCAAAAAAACCATAGGTTGCAATTCAGGAAAATACTGGCACTTATTGAGACAAGGTAAATTTTCCTCCTCTCAAAACTCTGCCTGCTTTCATCAGCACCTCCCTGACTACTGTGTTCAGCCATACTTGCCAGGGGAGATGAGGTTCAGCAGGAGAGAGCTGCCTGCAGAGACAAAACCCCTGTGCTCCACAGCAAGGAGTGCAGCAGGATGGGTATTTTTTCAGAACTTCTTCTTGCCCCAAGCTCAAGTCTACGCGCAGAGAAACAATCCTGTTAGCAGGGGAACTAAGTTGGCCACCAGCAACCAAAGGGTTACAACCAGGCTGGATGAGCAGGAGCATAAGTCTACAATTAAAAAAAAGATTTAAAAAAATAAATTTTACATTTAAAGACAAGATAAAATAACAAACAGAACACTAAAAACCACTGAAGAGTTAAAACAAACTTCTTGACAAAACATTACCTGGTATTTAGTGAATTAAGCTTTTTACCTTCCTCAAAAAGAAAACTGATTGATTTTTCTGCATTACAACACGAACATTATCAATAGGAGGTTATACAAGTGAGAACTCACTTTCCACCAAGGTGATAATTTTTAAGATTATAATAACAATATGGCCTTCAAAACACAGGTCAGATTTCCTGGCAAGTTCCCAGGCTAAAGCTAGATTTCTGGGATGATTACCAGAAGGAGACATGAAATGAAGGCGTTATGTTTCAGACACATTTCTCCTGTGTTAGTCACTATTCTGCACGACTGCACAGCAAAAAGCAGGGCACCTTTGCTATTTTCCTTCAGCTCCTACACCCAGGATCTTAAAATAGCCATAGCCTTTCTTTCCTGTTCCTGACAGTCAGAGCTGACACAAATCTTTGACGTTTTCAGATATTTAATACTGAAGTTTCACTTCAGCAAAAAAGGCAACCTACCAATGGGTGCAGCTCTTGTTAAGTTAGAAGCTGGAGGATCCCTCTCTGGGGGACAGGAGTCACAGAAGTCTGAACAGGCTGGGCAAATCAGATTGCCAACGTGTATCCAGCCATTCATCTGAATGCTCACAGTCAGCACCTGGCCCGAGCGGCTGCACAAGTACGCAGTGTCCTTGACCCACACATGCAGCCCTTGCGGAGAACAGGAAACCTTAAAATAAAAGAGTCAAGTCTGTATTATGATTTATCAGAAGCACAGATTAACTGCAAGTATTTTAATGCAATCTGAGCAACCATGAGATTCAGGAATGCTTTAAAGCACTGACTATACTCTTTTTGTGCAATTATGCAGATCATCAGCTGAGAATGAGTAAAACTTGGCTTCTGCTAATGACTACTTTTGCAGAGTTGTGCAGTTACTGAATGTGACACCCTAAGTGAGATAGTCCCAAAGAAAATTAGGATAATGAGAAATAAGTGACATGTGCACAGTGCTTCCCACCTCTGAAAAATCAGAGCGACTAATTAATATTAAGCTTCAACAACAGAACATTTCATGGAAGTATTCCTTCTTAGCTGAGGATAAAATGTCATGGGGTGAGACAGATGATGTCCCTAGTGAGACTGGAAGGCATCCCAGGAGTCATACACTTAACTATCCAAATTACAAGCTTATGGCTGGAAGATTGTTTTATGAGTTATATGATCCATAGATTACAATGCAGGTGCGAAGTTCTAACAGTCACAACCTACATTTTAAGCCTGACTTTTCCCTTCAGGCTTATTAAAAAAGAAAACCCACCAAAAACCCAACAAATACTTACTTGATAACATCCACTACCCCAGTCAGGGTAACTGAGCTTCCTCCTGCACTGTTCCATAACAAAAGCAGATTTCTGAATAAGACATACAGAGTTTGGTCCATATTTCTCTGCACCATAGTTTTTGGTAGGATCTAAAGCAGAAGGAATATACTGAATTACAGGCTAACCAGAGCAACAGAAAGCCCACATCAATTTAAAAGGCTACCTACTCAAGGTTCCCACATACAATTCAAGGTTTACTTCTGGAATATTTCAGACCCTGGATTATTATCAATTTGGGAATTATACAGTCTTGAAAATAACATGGGAAGAAACACAAGATTTAAGAAACAAACTAAATAATCAACTAACCACAAAAACAACTGCAATGAGCAAGCATTTGCCATCAGAGCTATGTGGTTATGTTTCCCCTCAGGGAATGCCAGCTGTGATTGCTGGTTTGAGGGCAGAGGGTCTTTGTTTTTGAGACAACTGCACAGACAGGTGATATCCTACAGCATTCTGGAGCTCTGCAGTACTGAACATCCATGCATTACACTAGGAGACAAGCCCATGTTCTGGTAACTGGAAAAGACCCTGGCCTTGAACAAAAAACCTACAAAGGTGGAAAGTGCAATTATGTTTCAGAGACTCAAGAAACAACCCTGCCCCCCTCCATCCTTTGTCTCGTATTTGGATCATTTGCATAAGTATCTGCTCACTCCCGATGCAATTGCTGCATTAGATACGCGAGTTTGCCTCAGGTGTACAGAATAGCTGGGCTATGCTTCCTACCGCAGCACCGTGCTTACACAGCTGGTAGTGTGAAACTTCATGAGTGAAAAAATTCACATGCAATTAGTTTGAATATGCAGCAAGTCCATTCCAAGTTAACAAACGCAATCTCTGCAAAACCACCCTGAAGTCCTGAATACTGACCTGGCTGGTTTTCAATTATTCTACAGTCTGAACTGCGTTGAAATTCACCACTTAAATGCCAGCTGAATTCCTGACTAAAGGGACAATAGTCAGCAATTTCTACTGAGCCACCATAGTAAGGCAATTCTTCTGCTGGTACTCCATTAAGATTGTCAAAGTACTACAAAACAAAATACATCAGTGAAGCAGTTTGTGCAAAGGCAAGTGTACAGCTGTTTTTTAAATAGATCAAATCACTACAGCTGCAAGAACATCAGCTGTTACTACTGAGGAATGCTCTTAACAGTACCTTACAATACTCATGAACCAGATGAGCCAAAAGTACTTAAGAATAATTAAATAAAGCAGAGATTCATATCTGCATGTATCACTCCCAGCTTCTGTCCCTGATTCCCCTCTTTGAAATAATTACATTCTTTGGGATGTAAACACAACAAATTTCTTAGTGTGCAGTGACAAAGGGCAGAAGACTGGGGGGAGAAATCCCTCAAACAAGACATTTTGGGGGATTTCAGTTACACAGCAACATTTCTATCTGCTATTTGGCTAGATAGCCAAGAAACATCATTTGCTTTTATTAAGATCACAAGAGGTTTTTATCAGTCTTCAGACTCCTTGTAACAAACTAAGCAGACATTTTTCACAGTATCTACTGTCATCTGATAGTTCAGAAGAAAAAAAACTGAAACAAATACAATCATCAGGCTGTAAAGCTCAACAATGAAAAAACCTCAGTTATTTGTAAAGTAGGATCCATTATACCTGATATTCCTGAGGTAACTGCTTTGGAAACTTCTGCAAGTTGCACACTGCTACTGCTCTTTGGTCCTGTCTGCAGGTTAACTGCAAAGGATTACTCCTCAAAGTGTCGCAGTATGGACTGATTAATTGCTTCCTCAAAAACAAAAAGCAAACAAACAAAAACAGAATAAAAACCACATCAGATCAATTAAACTGCTTTACATAAGCAGCCTGTCAAGAATGTTTGTTCCAATTCTCCCCTAGACTCAGTCAATCACACAAAGAAGCACTCTTCTCTGGAGGCTAGTTTTTCTTATTTGTCTGGTTTTGACCTTTCTGATTTAAAGAGTATCAAACCAGAAACAAAGTTACAACACATTCACCTATTTAGTTTTAATGACACTGCTTTGTAAACTTTAAAGAACAAAACATACAAGCAAAACAGGCCCACTATGCAGCTGTGTCCTAGAGAATGTATGAGGATTGTAAAGAACAAACAAATTTGTAAGAACAAACAAGGCAGCCTGTGTTTTGAAGATGGCTATCATCTCCTTCAGTTACTTTAAGTACAGTCCAGTAATGCAAAATTACACAGGCTGCATTCCCAATTAAAAGGGACAAAACAAGAAGGCAAACACTTTTAGAGTAAGTCCTACCCCTCCTCTCTAAAGCACAGCCTTCTCATAGTCTAAATGTATTCTACACCGTAAGATGTTTGCCTCTGTATTTATTGTAATTGGGTGGGATGCAGGGCAGCATCCCTTTTTCATCTCTACCAAGCTCCACCTCTTTTTACTGAATTACATGTGAAGGACAAATGTAAACAAGCATCAGGGTTTCCTCTTTATTTTTAGGGTTCTTTTTGAAGACTGTATTCTTACTTTTGTCTCTTTTGGTCAATCCAGAATTTGCAGCTCTTCATTACAAAGTCACAGCCTTTATTGCGTCCCCAGTCTAATTTCTCTGCCATGCTGTAATTTGCTTTATACCATCTGTAAAGGTATTTGGAAATGAGAATATAGTTACTTCAAAAATTACTGCTCTGATTAATAAAACAGCAGTTCAAAGAATTTCATATTATGCCTTAAGGTTTTCAAATTAAGAAAAAGGGACACTGTATCCCCTTCTGCCTATAAGAAAATACATTATGATTTCACTATTTTTCAAGTCACGATGAACTAGAAGAAAATTTTGTGATCTGCAAAGGAACAATGCATACAGAAGGATGAAACCTTAGGCAATTTCTACTTTCTATCTGCAAGAAGAGCTGAAAAAAAAAGTATCTATTACATGCATTTGAAAGAGACTTACATTAAGACAAAAAGTAAATAGATGCTACAAACAGCACTTTGAATTGCAATGCCTGGCTTTTTAAAGCTAGATTAAGAATGGGTTTTGAAACACATGAAGAATAAGTAACATACAAGGTCTGACTTCTTGTCTAATGTAAAAGTAATTATGCTGATCATCTACCCTGCTGCAGAGGGATAAGTACAAGTGCATCAATTTGAAACAAAATCAAGTACAGTGAAAACCAAACATGAACTCACCCTCCCATTCTTAATTCTTACCCTGTGTCTTCCATTAATGCTAAGGTGATCCTGGAAAAAACTCGATTCTGAGTGTGGGATCCAGTCATTGCTTCATTCTGAAAGTTACCAGTTATGATTGGTAAGCCACTCAAAATCATTATTGTAAGAAATGCTTCTTGTGAAAAAGCATTTTATTTCTGGTTTCTTTTTACTATTGACAATCAAATCCCATACTCCTTCACAAAAAGGCTCTCCTGAAGCACTTCCCTTCTTGTTTACCTCACTGCATAAAACAACGACTAGACAATGTAACTCTGCCAAAAATATCACACAGCACTAAGTTACAAATAAAAATTAGCTTTAATGTTAAGAGGGAAATAAGTGTTTCCTTGATCAGGTAAGGTTCTGGAGAAGGCATGGCAAAAGCTAAAGCCAGGGCATGTGAATAAAGATGAAGTTAAGGTAACAAATAGAGTGATGAAGTATTTAAGAGGCAGAGGGCAACAAAACTCAATTCACTCAAAGGAATACCCCCTTTGCCTCAAAATGGGAGCAAACTTTCTCAAAAGGGTAAATGGCAGACAGGAATAAAAGACATTTAGCTTTTCAGTAACACTTGATCTCGTATTCTGACACTTAGCAAGAAGGCTAAAAGACAGATGTATCTAGAAATTGGACATTTAAATATTTAAGTATCAAGTACTATTTGTGATGTATTTCAATGAGGTTTGATACTCCCGCATTTTCAAGGCTCCAGTAGGTACCACAATAAAACCTTAAAATCAAGGCACAGGGAGCAGACATTGCCACATCCCCTTCCATTCTTAGTATCAGCACAAACCTCCAACAATCTCTTCTCCCAGTGATTGAGTTCAGTACCCATGCCACCTTGATTTTCAAGCTCCATTCCCTCTAGAATTGGACAATTAAAATGTTTTCGGGCTTCTTCCTAGAAAGAGAACATTTCAACACAACTCTCAAAATACTGAGATTAATACCCACATGCAGTCCTAGTGCTCTAGAATTATCTATTAAAAGTATTTCAGCATTTCTTTTTCTACCATTTGTTTTCTACTCAGAGGCTGACTAGCAAGCACCCCAACAGCACGGCTATCACACTATCTACTCATCTCCTTGAAATAAATGAGCAAAACTAGGGGTAATTAATCCAAGTTTGCTTCATATACTGTCTTAGATTTAAAACAAAAAGATTATTCGTGGCCAAATGTGATTAACACTATGACTTATTTCCAAATCCAATTTGTTAACACTTGAGCATATGTTCTGTTGGGGGCACAAAGAGAGAGTCTGAGGCGTGGGAAGCAAGAAAGATTTCCAAAAATCCTTGAGGAATTTATTTTTAAACATGACAAAATATAAATATTAAAGGAGCAGGAGGTGTCTTAAGTCTGTAGGAAAACATCTAAAGAGTAGGATTAAGGAATTTCTTCAACACCAGTTTTGCTTAACCTTTTATAATTTACCTTCCAGCCCCTTCATTTGCTCTTACTATGTCAATTTATTTATTTCATACTGTCTGTCACCCATTTTCTACTTTACTTTAGCTACACCCTCTCAATTACACAATGTTAATGGCACAGGCTTTGGGCCATACTTTCATGGAAGGGTATTCAGTGTTAGGCTATTACTTCTTCAAGGATAAGAAATATTTATGACTCAAGAACGTCCTGGCAACCTTGGCATACAAAGCTTGAAAGGCAATGCACACTTACGACTACACGAGGTGTCACCAGAAGATGAACAGCATGGCGCAGCATTTTGCCACCACGTGTGTCCCACAGCCTCACTGCTTTATGAACAACTTTAGTGCTCCACTGATACAAACCTAGGCTGTAAGGAGAAGGTTTGGTTACAAATTCTTCCATGTTACTGTGCAAAGATCTATCTCCATAAGAAACAGAATCATGGATAGTCTCTATGCTCCGCCATGCTTTCTAAATTTAAAAATTTTATTATGCAGCATTTCTCCTTTTTAAGATGTGTTTATTATACAGACAACTGATTTAACAAGGCAAAGTAAGATTATTTATAGACTCAAGGTGCATTTTCTACAGTTACCAAAAATGTAAGAAATTAAATAAAACCCCTCAGTATTGCTATTATAAAAACCTCTCTACCCTTCCATCTCCTAGAAGAATATCTACAATACCAACTAAAAAAAGAAAAAAAGAATGCAAACTGCTCATTCTGTAATGAATCAGAAAATTCACATAGCAGATTACACACATTGTCCATTCTGCACAACCATAAATCTTGACTGATATAAATCTTAAAAATGAACTGCACTGATATTAGACAGCACAGATAATTGTAAGGCTTAACTTCAGCCCTCTGATAAATGAATTCCTGTCTTAGTTTATAGTATATGTGGCTAATATAAGTCCTTAATGGCAACGTAAAGAAAGACCAGAGAGTCATCACACACCACTGTTTGAACATTATAAAGGAAAGTCACTCTAATACTGGAGTGAAGCTGGATTTTCAACAGGCAAGAATACATCCTAAAAAAACAACATGAAAACATCCTTCAGTGGGAGTACCAAGAGGTCCAAAGAATGTGTAATACCTTTCATTAAAAGGAGGAAGTCCATCTGCATATCTTGGTGTCAAAGGTTTTCCATCATCATCACGATAAAATGCAAACAGTCCAGCAGAGAAACCCTTCAAGTCAAAAAACAAGCACATGGAAACCTTTGGTAAGACATTCATATACAAAGTCAAACACTATGAAAGTGTCCCCCCACCCACAGAGAGACACTGGAAGTACAACACTCCAATGCAATCAACACAAATTAAAGAAGGCAAAGCAAGAGCATCAACATCCTTCTCTTGGCAAAAAGCTGGAGGCATGGGAGCAAGCAGGCACCCATTTCAGAGCAACATTTTATCAACCCTTACCAGTGCATGGATTATCTCATGTTTCACTGTAGACAACATGCCAACAAACTCCTGAGCTTGCGTTGAAATCATGTTTGGACACAAGTTAGCATATCCTGCTATTGGCCTGGAAAACAGTTTTAAAGTTAAATGGTTTTCAGTAAAATACTACAAAATTAAAATCATTACTCACTTGAAGCAGCAGAAAAATTAAAGAAGACACAGAGTAATGTAAAAATATGTCCTTCCCAATCATTTATAAATATCTGTTAACAACACAGAGACTAGTTTACTGTTGGGATGGGGAGGGGTGGGATGGGGTCAATCAATCTCTATATTCAGTATTCTGCACGGGTGTCAGTGACAACAGTGCAAGGGACCTGAATTTTAGGTAAGATCCTAGGGAGGTACAAAGTCTGTGAAAGAGACTACAACTGAAATGGAAACAAAAGCGATATAAGTAGGAACTTGCATTCTTTAAGTTTGTGAAGTCATGACATTCACCTCAAGAGAAACAGGATCTTGAGAAAAAGTTTAGGCATTAACAGTGGAGGATCAGTTTTTGAGTCCTGTGCCTCAACTCTGCAAGTTAAGCACTATTTGATGGGTTTGTGATTTTACATAAATGCAGGGCTTGTCTATGATAACTCCTCCTTTGTTACACAACAAAGGCAAACAATCAAATTCCACATCTGAACAATCAAAAAACTTGAAAGTTTAATTAAAAAGAGAGCTTGCAACAGAGGGAATACTTGCCTATCCATTTCAGCTTCCAGTTGGCAGTAGGCTGCATATGCAATGATATTTTCATGGCCACACCTGTCAGTAGTGAGAGCACTAACGTAGAGAACAAAGTCAGCATCTCGAACCCCTTCCTGGTCAGGTGAGGCCGTGGGCCTGCGGTGCCAGTCACTGTCATTGTACACCCTGCATTGCTTTACAATGTTCAAAGGGAACAATTAAAACACTTTATGACCAAAATTTTGCATTACACAATTCACTTAGCTTGAAGCCAAGAATAAATTCTGCTGTAAGACAGCAGAAGATAAGAAAGCACCCTGTGAAGAACAGCAAACAAAACCAGAGCCAAGGAATAACTTTCAAGTGACTAGCTCTTATGATTTATTAGACACAAGGAAGGTGGCAGCTTTAAAAAAACAACAACAACAAAAAAAGCCTGCCAAGCTTCCCAGAATTAGCACCCTGTATTTCCTATAAATTAAAAGAAAAAAAAATCTTGGCAAAATCTTACAAAACTAGTATACATAAGTAGCAATAGCATTTCTCATGTAATCTATCTTTTTAATGATACAGTTGAAATTTCTAAGTTAAAGAAAGAAAACCAGAAATCTACTGATCACATACTGTAGTTGAATCAAGAAAACAAGTCTGAAGCATTTCTTGCACCATGCTCCCGAGTCAGTTGATAACCTCTTCAAACAAGGTCTTCAAAAATCAACTCTTAACTCTGTGGAATTCCAACTCATTGACCAAGGTGAATAACAAAGTGACTAGTGGCAATTTAGCAAGCTCCAAACCTCATCCTCTCCATACAGGCCATTAGAACACAAGCTCAGAAGACAGTAACTAGTTCCAGGTTTTTTTATTTGAGTTTTGATTCAACAACATAAACTACAGAAACTCACACTAATTTAAGTTTTTCTATTCTTTCATTCAGACGTAGTGATCTCCGGCAAACAGGTCACTTATGCACAATTACCAATATTCACTTCTTCATTAATTACCATAAACAGTAATATTTCAAAGATTAGGAAACACCTGGACAGCTGAGCTTACCTGGAGGTGTTTCTCAGGAACTATAACTGGCCCACACCTTGTATGGTCTGCACAGGCTTTTTGGCAATATCTGTGAGGGTCAGCTTTCCTCCTTAAATACTGGTTTGTCACACATTGCCTTCAATGAAACATGAGACAGTCAACACTTTCATTATTAAAGGAGAACTATAGAACAGTCTTACAGCACTCTGTTGGTACTTGATATAACTTTCACAGTGAAAATTGTTCATTACCTTACCAGGGAAGACATAATGCTTCCAGTTGTTAATGGAGCATCCACAGGCTCAAAGAGAGATTAGAACCAGGTTCATAAATGGGGGTACACATAAAAGAGAACTGGCAGCACGTATAGCTTTGAATATCTCTGCTACAACAAATGCAGGTGCTGCTTGTGGAAGATTGGCAGATTTGTAAAAGAGCATCTGCCACTGCCACTGGATCAGATGGGTCACTGATCTCATTCAGCAGGGCATTTCTTACACTCCAATCTTCTTTTAAAGGCTATGCAGCACAGTGTTAAATATCAAATATAGCAAGTGATTTTCAACAGACTTTCACACACCTGCTTAGTAATATAGCACCGGCAGATTTGCGCACTTGAAATGTCTTCTCCAAATAAGATATAGCTTGTGGGAAGAGTTTGTTCTGAGAAGAACAAAAATCAGAGTCACCCAGTAGCAGTGCAGACACAACTCACCCCAAAGGCATTAACTACCAAGTTACATGAAACTTGCTAGATACTTTGTTATAGCAGAATAGGGGAAAGCCTGACTCTCCAAGAAGTTCAATTATTATCAACATATTTAGGAAATACTTTGTTTCAGTATTCCCATAAGTTGTTACTGGAATAAGAAAATGGGAAGGAAATCAGTATTAATTAGACTGTAGAGGCTTTTAAAAACTATATACACATTTCTCACTGCTAACTTTACACCTTGGGATATAGCAAGCACCTGTCAAACAACATGCAGCAGAACTCTGGAATTATTTGTTACAGAGGTATAATCTATACACAGAACTTTGATTTCCTTGACTAGAGAAATACTGAATTGCTGGCATTCAAGGTTTTCATTAAACCGGCCTTAAACTTAACTTCATCTATGTCATAAACAACATAAAAACAAAAAGGGGAAGCAAATATAACATACCTTTATAAGGTGTCTTTTCTCAGGCAGCAAACTATATTTAAAAAAGAAAACAAATGAGCTTCAGTTTACAAGGTTTCCATTCTCGGCCACGGAAAAATAAAAAATCTGCCACAACATTATACTCACTCCTCAACGCTTCTGTCATATACAATCTTAATTCTTAGCTGTTGATCTACGTTTCTCTTCGAGACGTGATTTTCCTTTAGAGGAACTTGATAGACAACCTGGCAGGGAGAGGCACGAGGCGCTGGATGAGGCAGCTCATCCTGACTGACAGCACCCCGCGGCCCCGGGCCCTCGGCTCCTTCTCGCCCGGCAGCCCCGCTCGGTGCCAGCCCCTTCCAGCCCTTCCCGACCCTTCCCTCGCCGGCAATGGCATGCTCCGCGCCCGCCCGCCGCCGATAGCGCCCACAGCCGGGGCGGCGGGGCCAGACCCGGCACAGCCCGGCCCGGGAAAGCCGAGATGGGACGGATCCAACAGAGGGAACGGCCAACAAGGGAGCCTCTGCCTCCCAACACTCCCCGCAGCCGCCTGAAGACCCCCGGCCACCCCACCTGGGCGCCGCTGGGTACGCGGTGGTCACAGGAGGAGGAGGCGGAGGTGGAGGGAGGCAGTGGCAGGAGCAGAAGGAGCAGCAGGAGCCCGGCGGTGAAGGCGGCGAGCGGCGGGCGGCAGCAGCGGGTGGGCCGGGAGCGCCCGCCGCCCGGCTCGGCGGCCATCTTGGAGTGCCAGTCCGCCGCGTCGCCATGGAGGCAGCGCCGGGGGAGCGGCCTCCGCCAATGGGCGGGCAGAGTGGGCGGGGCGTGAGCGGAGAGCGCTTCTGATTGGACACGGCGCCGCGAGGGGCAGGGTCAGGAGCTCAGGGGACGGGGCGGGGGGCGGTGGGTGCGGCCCGGCCCGGCCCGGCCCGGAGTCGCAGGAGCCGGGGGGCGGCCACGAGCTCCGGATCGCCGGGGCCCAGCGCTGACCCAGCACTGCCACGGCCACCGCTAAACCATGACCCCGAGCGCCACATCTACACGGTTTGTCAGCGCTTCCACCGCCTCCCTGGGCAGCCCCTTCCAATGCTCAACCACCCTTTCTGTGGAGGAATTTTTCCTACTGTTCAGTCTAAACCCTTGAGGCCGTTTCTTCTTATCCTACCGCTTGTAACCTGGGAGAAGAATCCGACCCCCACCTGCCTACAGTCTCCTGTTAGGGCGTTGTAGAGAGCAATAAGGTCCACCCCGAGCCTCCTTGTCTCCAGGTTGAGCCTCCCCAGCTCTGTTCCCTTCTCTGGACATGCTCCAGCACCTAAATGCCTTTATTGCTGTGTTGCGCCCAAAAATAAACACAGGGCTTGAGATGATTCATCATTGCTCAGCACAAACGACAGTCACTGCCCTTGTCCTGTGGCCACACTATTGCTGATACAAGCCAGGATGTCACTGGCCTTCTTGGCCACCTGGGCATGGGCTGGTTCATATCCAGCCATCTGTCAAACAGCACACCCAGTTCCAATTTTGTGTCTTATTTATCATACACAATACAGCCTTTTTCCAGCTTCTCAGTCCACAAACACCACACAACAGAGTATCCCCCGGGTTCTAGTATGGAAATGACTGAAGAAACTTTTACCACCCCCACCAGTGATAAAAGTTATCTGGGCTTTTGTAGTGCTTTATCTTGCAGCTTCTGCTGCTTTCCAAGATGTCCATGTATAAAGAGGGCCACACAAATAGAAACTGGTGTGTCCTGGCTCTCCAAGCTGCTTGGTGACAGCAATGGGAGAAGCCAGTGGATGCCTGGTGCTTTCAGCTAAACTGAGTTGCTCTGGCTGCTGAAGTGTTTCCATGACACAGAAAAGTACCCCAAAAAGCAGAGAAAGAAGAAAAGTGTCCTCACCTTTTCATAGGGAGCAAAATCTGTTTAAGTGGCAGCGGGTAAAACTCTGCTTTACTTTAAATGGGAATTTATGCAGGACATTCATCAGAAGTGCTGCATGGGCACCTGCTGTTAAAAGCAGAAATTTTTTATATTGCAAACTTCAGATACTGTAAACCCTCTTCCTCTTTGCAGGCAATGAGAACATCATGACAAAGTTTTAAGATATCGTGGCAGTTATTTGCAGCACAGGTCTTTTTTCGACTAAGGCAGAACAATTTCACCTGGAATTTGTACACACAAGTCATGTCACTCAGACAATACAAGAAAACCATTTTGTCTTCAAGTCTTTATTGCATCACTGTAACATATTCAAATTCCAAGCAACACTTCTAAGTGAAGTGTGTTCCTGCTGCAGCTCAGCAATACAATGCAGCTGTTTGAAACTACTTTTATTAAACCCATGTATATGGCTTTTGACTGGCAGTTTTAAGATTATGATGTGATTAAAAGTACCACTTGCAAAGATGTAAAAATGCCATTATTTAGTTTTAAGAGAATTTTTAAAATTTTCAAATTGTTTAAGCATTTGAACTGAGTTATGTCTCTCTAGTTGACTCTGCAAATTGGTGATTCTACAGAAGGGTTAATGCTTCAGTATTGAAAAGAAAAAAATTAAAAGTCCCTCTTTAGTCTTGAAAGTTGCAAAAGCAATGACTTTGTGGAAGCTGGAGGTAACAGGGGGGGACTACAGAGAATTCCCCTAAGAAATGTGTATGAATACAGTAATTTATACCTAAGGAATAAGCAAAGTATGCCAGGGTAACAGACATACAGGTAAGGGGGCTGAAACAATAAATACAAAATGCATGTTCATATCAGAATTCTTTTTCTTCCAGACTTTTAGCACCAACAAGGCTGAGTGGATACCTAAGGATGACTGAGGACTCTGCTGGTGGGTGAGGTTATTAGAATCATAGCACTGCTTTGATTGGAAAACACCCTTCAGATTCCCTCAGCACAGAACATTTTAAATCCTCACAAGAAGGTGCTTTATGGTTCCTGGAAGCAGGAACATGCAGAGGTGCTCTGACCTACCCTACACCTCTTACTGCTGGCCACAGGTAAGGCAGAGCAGCTTCCTCTCCCACCACTCCCCTCTGCCTTGCATAGGAAGAAGTCAGAGCTGTTCCCATAGCTCTTGCCTAACTGCATAACTGAACTTGAAATGTGAGTACTGAAATAGCACGCTCTAAAATATTTGCTTATGTTAGTCCTTCTGTTGATAATTTGAAGACATATTTCAACACATGGATAGATCAATAAAGAAGAAACCTAGATGTAAAAAGAATAAAAAATTGCCCTGTAAATTCTTACATGTAAAAGGCACTAAAATTATCTAGACTATTAAGATCATTCTGTTATTTGAAAGTAATAAGGTATTGTGGATATGCCTGAATGTCATTAAATATGACAAACACTGTTGGATTAAACTGATCATCAACCACACTGTCGTACAGGTCAGTAGGATCTGCTGGGCTCCTTGGTGGTGGAGCCTTTAGTCCTGCTCTCCCAGCACAGTACTGCCCAGTTAGGACCCGAGCCAAGTACATGTGTTTTCTGCCATTCACATCTGGAATGGAGTAAGTATTCCGAGCAGAGTAACGTGCATTGACAGCAAAGTAGGTTCCATTTCCAATGGCTGCAGCTGTTAGGAAAGACAACATTTTCAAATATAGTTAGTGTTCTTATTCTCCTAAGAATCTCTAAACCCCCCCCTTTTTTTTTTTTAACTCTGCAGAATCTATAAATATGGTTAGAGTTCAAACACAAAATTCTAGTACTAATCCTTTGTATCAGAATCAAATATGAACCCACATAGATACCAGATAAGTATCAACACCCAGGTTTTGACTTCCCTTTCCTATGGAGAAAAGGGCTCCTCTGTTTAGCATGGTTTAGCCTGCAATCCATCAAATTGCAATTCTTCAGAGACTTTTGGACTTCAAATGACTATATAATTGTAATTATAGTTTTCTAGTCACACTTCCCAGTTAGAGGAATCACATGTCTTTGTTCAAGACAGATTTCTTTTTTCTGACATTGGTAAAAAGCTCTTCAAGCCAGACAGGTCCTTCCTATCTGGCTGCCCTGATCTTTGAATACTTTTGCTTGGCTACCCAGCCTGACAGGAGCAAGTGTGCCTTCCCAATCATTAATCAGAGCTGAGATGAAAAGGTGGATGTCAATACCAACAAGCAGAGAAAGGACATGGGGATCTAGGGCTCTTGCTTTCTGAGTAAATCCAACTCATGACACTACTAAAGAGCAGGAAAGTGAAACTACATCTCCTCTGGCCATGTTTTAAAAAGAAGTGGTGGCTGCCATTCCTACCTGTGCACAAACTGATATATTTTGTTTATGCTGGGCTTCATTTATTCAAGAAAATCTCAGAGTAAGTACCTCCAGAGGATCTAGACAGACAGTCTGCTTTTGGATCCAGACCACACTGAAGTGTCAACTAGATCTGAGTTAAGCTGCCCAGCTCTCTCAAGATCAAATCAGCCCTAGGCATGTACAGTTCTGTCTCAAGGAAGAAAACATTAAGAACAAAAATAAAGGACTTTTGAAGTGACGTTACATGGCCACTAAAATCAACTAGCACCTCAATTCAGTCCATGTTCCACTTCTTTGGATCCTGTCCTTCATCTCTGAATGCTGCCAAATAATACACATAACACGACTGTACTAGAGGAAGTAGACAAAACAAGCTTTGAACTAATGCAGAACATCTTTTTATGCTAAATATTTAAGTTGTCTCTAACAACTGTTAAACGCTAAGAATTAACTAATGGATCTCATAGATTTCGTGAGCATAAAATTGGTACGGATGTGGGATCTTATGATGTCCTAATCCTTGGAGGCAACAGGAGAAGTATCTGCACTTCTACTTTGCTACCTGTCTTTGTCTAAGAGGAGAGGTGATATCAGCTAGTAGCTGTTAGCTCAGGATGTTGAACAGTGGTCCTTGTTCCTTTCTCTAAGTAGATGGTACAAAACAATTCCCAGAAGCTGCCCAGACTTCATTTCAGAGTAGGGGAACTCTTTTTGATATCCTTTACAGGGTAGCATCCAGCAACAAGTGATTAACTGGACAGGATAATTCCTCTGTCCATATAGATTAATCTCAGGAGTTTATTATTGTGTTCTCTAATTTCATTCAGCTCTCATGTTGTGCTGACAGCACTATAATGTTGACATCCTGTAGCACTCATATATGCCTAGGAAATTAACTGATTTGGAATATGACTCACCATTCTTTCCAGCATACCCACGATTAAATCCATAGGAGTTAATCAACCTCAATGAGGATGCAGCTGTCCCATGAAATAGCAACTCCTCATTATTTTGATTTTTGTTCTTTTTACAGATAAATTTTTTTTTTAATTGGTATGTCTGCCAGAGGATGCGATTTTGTATTCTTTCAATCTGCAAAATTACAAAATTAACCATATTTATACTAGGGATAAATAGGGTAGAGATGAATATTTATCATGGCAGGAAAACATTAAAATGAAATCAAACTGAAAGAATTACAGCAATTTTCACTATGTCCTGTTAGCATGAGGTTTGGGTAGAGGAACTGATTAAGTAGGCCTCCTGAAAAATCACAAACCAAAGCAGCTTATAAAGAGAGTTTCAAGCTCAGTAATTTTGGGTATACATTTGTCTTGCCTAGTATACCAGGTACCCCGCAGTCATGGAAACTGTGCATTGTCATCTCTAGAAACAGGCTGCTGTACCACTGCTAGAGGCAATGATATAAGATGCCTTCTATACATCCTAATCATCTTTACTGATGATTTTCTCACTAAAGGACAAACTGTAGCAATAGCATTAGGTTGAGTTTAAGTTTCTCTTCTAGATCTAAGCTTGCAAGGCAAAACTGCTTCCTCTAATGTGTAGCTTAGCAACCCATAAGAAACTACTACATAAAAATCACTTGGTGGGAGGATGGATGTTGCTGGCTCCCTATGCCAACAATGTCAATCCAGCTGAAGTGTCTCTGTATCGAAGTATAATCTTAAAGGCAATTCTGTAACAGCTTTCCATTTTTAACAGAAAAATATATAATAGGTAATATTATATAATATATTATCTATTATANTCTATAGTACATGAATATTTTGTTCTCTTTGTCTGTTTTCATGACCATGCTCATTGAAGCTCGTGATGGAAGAAAATTTTTTAAACACATTATTCTCACTCCTAATTTGATTGTATTTTCCACTGTTTACCTCTTCTCTTGATTCAGAACAATTCCATCTTATCCCTGGCAATTATATCTCTGTGCATTGTGTTGCAGACTTCTAAATAAGCAGGATGAAATACTGACCCTGGTTAAAACTGACAGCCAAGCCTGAAAGGCTCTGGGATGACCGGGGAGAAGTTGTAAATTAGTCCAAAGCTTTATGTCAGTCTGCAAGAACTTTGTATTTTTCTTTGTATTCTGAATGCATTTGCTCATGCCTCCATTTCAATATAGAATTTCCTAATTGGAAATACCATATTAACTAGAGAGTACCACATTAACTGAACAAAGAGTCAGCCTGAAGACTGACAGTCACTGGTTTTGTGCCATTAGATGGCAGAAATGGCAGAACAGCTCTTAGGAAACTTGCTTTGATTTATATTCACCCTGTACAGTGCTGGGGAGACTGACATACAAAAGGTCTATTGGGTTGCAGATACTAAGCAAATACTAAGCCTCATAAGCAAATATTTAGGAAGTATATTGTTCCTTGCCCGAGCGTTGACATTTTCCCCCGTCCCCACCCCGTATGATATCACCTTCTCTATGCTAAAGTCGGCACATGTTGTCTTAAACATCTTCTCAACTACTGTATATTCAGGATGTGATGGCTTGAGCTTCACCACTTTGACCTGTTCATTTTGCATGTCTGTCCACTCCTTAGGGAGCTCTATTGACTGCATATCTGCAAAACAGAGGTTGCATTATTATGACAGACAACTAGCTCAGCTCCATAGGCACATCTTACAAACCACGTGCATAGAGAGGACCAAGGGGACAGCACCTTCTGCAATACTTCATTCAGCAAGTACTCTCACTCTTCCAAACATCACTGGCTCTGTAATACACTGTAAAGGCTTCACATTTTGTCTAATTATCCCCATAACAGTATCTAACTAAAACAAGCTTTAAAACCTCAGAAGAATTTTACGTATTCTTCATACACCACTTCCTTTGACAGACTTAAGCATGAAATCTATGCTCACCAGCCACATATATGCAGATAATATTTGCACTTAAAACTGATGTTCTGATTTCACTCAAACTTCCCACTGATTATGAAACTCAAAACTGCTGGCTGAGGGGGGAAAAAAAAGGAAAAAAGCTAAGGAATACCTTACTTCTTTGGGATAACTGAGCTTGCATTTATCAGAATCATCATTCAATAGTAACTATCCAAGTTTCTTTATTTAACAAAAGTGTCATTTACCTTCATCCTTTGTCACACGTTGAAGGTTTATAGTTTTTCCTTGGTCATCAGTAGCCTTTAGAGTATTCAGATCCACCTTGTAGTCCTTCTTGTTAATTTTGACTTTCAGATACAGTTTTTTAGCCATTTTGGCATGCTCCAGCTTCATATTTGTCAGTTTATTAAAAGCAACAAAGCTATCATTGCTTCCTGGATACCTCCATTCCACCAGGTTATAAAGAAGTTCTGCCTTGGATTGCTCTTCTTCAGTAGACCTAATTTGTTGGACCATTTCTTGAACTTCTAGAGAAACCGAACAGACATCCCTGCTAATACCAGAAATTTTAATTTGAGGGGGAGAAAGCTTATTTAAAAGCTCAATGGTGACTTGCTTTCCTCTCTGGAGATCTTCCAAAATGGCAATTTGCGTCTCATCAAAACTTTCAATTGCCTCATGTGAAATAGTGTTTTCAAACTGTTCCTTTAAAATTAAATCCTTTATCCAGGACTCAGTTGCATCAACCTTTTCTTGGCTTTCCCCACAAATTTGAAATGTGACTAAATTAACTTTCTTCTCCAAAATCATGAACTTTTTCTTCTCAGAAGATTGTTTTTTGCCCCAAAAAAAGGCTGTGGATAAATACATCAATTATTATTTGTAAATAAAAGTTAACTGTATATTCAGTTTTATTTGCCCATGCACACAGAAAACACACCAACTTACATTTAAGCATAGATAACCATGATTCCGTTGTGGATGAATCTGAATCTTCTCTTTTCTTCATGCTTTCATAGAAGTCCGAATCTTCTCTTTTCTTCATGCTTTCATAGAAGTCCGTGAGCATGTTTGCCTGGAAGATCACGATCTTAATTGTCTGTAAATGCTGTACTGATCTTTGTCTTGCAAATTCCACTATAGCATCCAACATTTCATCAGCTACCTTGGCTGAACTCTGTCCTGCTTGACCTAAACAAAAATAAAAGGCACATATCAGTGAACAGTTTTTGTGCAAGTCTATTGTTACCGAAATTAAGTTTTCTGTTTCTGAACTACGCCCATCACACATTGCTTTCCTAAGAAAACACAAACCTGTTCCAATAGCTGGGAAGGCAACAGATTTGTACATCCTTTGTTCACACTCATGAAGCACTTTGGAGACCTGACTCTTCACCTGGTTATTGGTAATCAAATGGATGATTCTACTGCACGACAGGTTCCCACCACGTGTAGTAATAAAGCCATTTTGATACTGCCCAGCTGGAAGACAGAAGATAAAGGAGACATGATATTTACAAAGTGGCAATCTCTTTTGGTAGTATTTATTGTTATATTGGTGCTACAAGAGAAGTGGAAAAAGTGGAAAGAAATCCACTGAGAGCTATTTTATTGTGGGTTTACTTGATTCTGGTTTTCTTTGTAAATAGTTTGCAGAGCTTCTGTGAGAAATTAATTCAAGTAAATGTGTGTTTTCTAATTTCCTAAGATCTCTACTACAAAGTATTTTCCTATTAAGTACAATATAAGAAGTTATGATAACTTTGAATACATCTCAATTCTATTTAAAAGCATGCCAAATTAATTTATATGTGAAAACCTTTCTTATGCCACTTACTCCTTGAAAGCCCAAATTCTTACTCTGCAGAAGAGCTGAGTGGTTAAAATGACATCATTAAGATTATGACCAACTGATGTAAGAACAGTGTGGAATTTTTAAGAATATGTTTGTGATTTCTCAGAGCACTCATGTTTGCTTACAAAATGGAGTCATATTGTGAGGATGAATGGACTGATGAGCACAGAGTTCCAGACCACCTCACAGATCACGAAGGAAATGACTGTAAGATGCTCTGCAAGCACTGAGATCAGGCTGATAAATTTACTTTGAGAAAAAGGTTTATCTGCCAGGTGGTTTTCTTATGACTCTCAGCATTTTCTGAAGAATATTTTGTACATTAAGTTAAAATGTAATTTCGAACATTGTAATGGGGTTTTAAGTTCCTGCCAACATTATCATTTCTTTGCTTAGTCCATTCCAACAAAAAAGTAAAACTGCACTGGCACTGAGAGTTTTATTTTAAGTTGAGGGTAAGGAGTATTTCATAGTAGTATGTTGATAAGGCCTTGCTCTGTGGTGGAGTTCCCTTGGGAAATGAGCAGGGTGTAGCTCTGCATGGCAATGCAGACATGAGCATCTTTACCAAAAAAGTTGGAGCCAAGCCTTTTATCTTGTCCCATAAAAAGTGGTTTGAAAATCAGAAAGACATAAAAACAGCTCTTTGAAATAAAAGAAAAAGAAAAGAAGAATCAGTGTGATAGTTCTAAGAACAGAGACATTTGCCTGATTTGAATTTAATGATATATGTGTTTTTATACAAATGTTACTACAGAGCCAAAGGCTGGAAAAAAATCCAGGAAACTCCATCTAGAAAGTCAGTTTCCAGACTCAGAGCAGGCACATTTTGGTTATGTCCCTAAAATGTCCCTTTCTGTGCTTGTAGAGGCCAACCACAGTGAGCTGGAATTTTACTGCTCTGCTCTTCTGGCAGAATGCAAACCATGGAGGAACTTACGATCAGGGTTGTCCTGATTTCAGCTGGGATAGAGTTAATTTTCCTCCCAGTAGCCAGTATAGGGCTGTGTTTTGGATCCAGTATGAGAATAAAGTGTGTAATACACTGATGTTTTAGTTGTTGCTAAACAACTATTAAAAGAAAAATTCTCAAGGTATATGTCAAAACAAGAAGAGGAATTTTCAAAGTTCCTATAAGTGAAAGCTGTGTTATTCAGATACAATAATTACGTAATCAGAATAGAGAATTATAAAGCAACTTTAAGTTTTCAGAGAGAATGACAACCACAAAAAAATAATTATCAAAAAAATAGTATGCTTTAACATACCATATTGAGCACATTCGTTTGCTACCTCGGAACCAGCAGCATCCATTATTGCTTTGAAGACCCCTTAAATCACACAAGAAAAGCACACACATTCATTAAGTCTCCTCAACTATCTCTACTCAAAACTCTAACTTCTCCAACTAACTTCTCCACCTTCTGTACTCTACACATACCAAAAATTCCTGTATGGCAAGATACCACAAAATTCAAAACCTTGACAGTTTCCCTAAGAAGAGAGAGTAAGAGAGAACCTTTCCTTAATTTCTGATTAGAACTCATTAAGAACAACTCCTCTTTCACTGTTTCACTTGCCAAACTCATAAGCCCCTCACCAAACTCTGCAATGGCTTTCAACTACATCATTTGGTATCCTTCATGCTTATAATTCACTATGTCAAAACCCTCTGCTTCTTATAGGGCAATTTACTTAATCAGGGCTTTGTGTTACAGTGAAACATTTTAGGATAAAACCATTTTTTCAGAATTATACTTAATCTAAAAATTCCATTTAAACACTTTTGGTTTTAAGCAAGAAAAATATGGTCAGATGCCTTCTGTTTGAAACTAAATCAAATATTCAGGACGTGTAAAAAACCTGTTTAAGATCTATTTCCTGGCTAATCACAACTCTTTATCTCTCATCTGAAAAATGCTTCATAAAAGTTTCCCTTGTGGACAATTCTTTCCTGTACCCCCTTCTAAAAACTAGCCCAGATTTATTGCTAAGGAACAACATATTCAATAAAATACCTGTTTTGGCATCAAATGATGCATTTGATATGTTGACAATAACCTCTGTATCTTCCTTGGTAATATCTCCACTCATTACTTGGAGTGTGATGGAACCAATCTTCATTTCATGAACTCCCAATAGTTCAGAAGAAACAGGCCTAATGAAACCTGAAAGGGAAAGAAAAATGTAATAAATCACTTCTCCTTTATTTTGGAGTGTATTATTCTCTTCCATTGATTGAAACTTCTACTTATCCTTTTAAGGAATATGCTCTAGATCAGTTTCATGGATGTAGAGTGTCTCTGTTTTTCTCTTTATTCCATTTCTGAAAGCTGGGAGGCACAGTATTCTTCCTGTTTAAATGCTGTGAAAATGAAACCATTTCTGTTCCTGTAAATTTATGCAATATGAATTCAGAAAATGGCTTCAGGGTTTATCTGATCTGACCAGCTCTGTAACAGTTTCCTGAATTAACTCTTACAAGAAATGGAGCATCCAGCTTAAGTGTTGCCAGTAATGGAGAACAGATCACATCCCTTTTGTAACTTATTTCGTGTTTACCTTCATGGATACAAAACTATTCCTTTCTTCTAGTCTAAACTTATCTAACTCATACTTTATCTGCCCACTCTTAACTTCATCTCTCTGATACTCAGCAACTGAGGAGGAAGAGCTTTATATCCTTACGAATAAGCCTCTGCCTTTGATGCAGTACACTCATGTTTTGGCTATTGTGTCCCACTGTTGTCAATTAATAAACGGAAAGAAAATTATCCACTCCTTATGTATAAATACATATATGTAAGAGACTAAAGCTACAAAAATACATGTTATTTATGGCTCATTTGGCCAAGTGATTGCAAGTTCTTATATCCTTTGAGCAGGACAAACTGCCGTGTCTCCTATCAGAACACCCTCTTTGTTTTGCTAAGACTGGCCTAACTGAGAGTTCAGCATGCCCTCAACAAAACAAATTCCTCCCTAAGAATTTTACAAATGACATTTAAGAATGTAAGTCCATTAGGAGGACAAAAAATGCCCTGTGCCCTGATGATATTTCTTCTGTTTCCTGACACACATAAAACCACTTAACAGTATTTACATTCTGTCCCACCCCTACACAACTTACTTGGCTGTGCTGCTGCAGCATTGCAATTTCCATCTGCCCTAAGTTCTAGTTCAGTGGTAAAAGCCTAAGAAGAGAAAACAAGTACCCAAGATAGTATTTCACAGTATGTACACTGAATGTTTCTGTAATGAACATTAACAGTCATGTAGCTCTTGCTGAGGCACCTCACGCATTTTATAATCATATTTAAGTGTTAATTACAGTGGAAGACCCAGTGTGGACAGTGTGATAACAGATAGCTCTGCATTGCTAGAACTCCTCTGTCAAAAGATGAGGGAGCATCTACAGGCATTTACAGTGCCAACAGCAAGGCCAATTTTGTCTGCAGCTTCTGCTTGCTGACAGTTTGTATTTCAGAGACACTGGAAAGACATCTCATTGTCACTGGCCCACCGCAGTAAGAAAGTGCCAAATTATTCCCTTAGAAAGCAGTATAACTAAAACAGATTATTAAAGTGTAACTAGAGCAGTATGTTACAAAGACAGCTTTGTCTTGAAAAGAACTACCTGAATGTTACCAGTATCTTGTGGATTCAAGAGAAAATGAACTTCCTGGAGATTCTTCCAAGGGTGACTACTACTAAACCTGAATACCACATCAAACATTAACTTAGAAACAACGATTTCAGGAAATCCAAATCCTCCAGTCCCAATAGCTGGGAAAGTGATCGATTTCAGTCCAAGTTCTTCAGTTTTCTTCAAGCAGAAATTGATTACATCTTCTAGGACCTGTAAAACACAGCAAAGGTACTTTTTTTTCTAAAGGCATCATTTATTATTAGTTCCAAAGAAACTGGTATGACAAGCAGCTCTGAGTGCATCAAGGCATCTTTAAGGTCACTGCAACGGAAGAAAATGGAATCAAGTCATCTAAGTTAACTACGTTTAAACCTGAAATTTCAGGACAGATGCCAAATAATTATGTAGATGGGGGGATGGGGGGATAATAATTAAAATATACCTTCTCTGTCTGTCCTCCATCCCACTTGGGTAGTATGGCATGAAACATGAACTTGCAGGCCATTGCACATCCGCTGGTGCAGAGCACACTCCCGGGATCAGCAACCTGACTTTGTTTTTTGGTGTCAAACTCATCTTTGAGAGCTGGTCCAGCTTTTTCCAGCAAGGCCTTGCAAAGAGGCCCCACGCCAAACTGCAGATCTGTGCCAACGCTGTTGACGACAACATCTGTCTGCAACAAGATTACAACGAAAACAGCTACAGCTAGAATTCAAGCAAAAATATGCACCAAGATTAAAAGCCCTACCAATGCAACACACAGCAAAAGAAACAAGATGCCAGTGGAAACCCAAAACAGCAGCCCAGACAGGTACCTATTTCCCCTAATATCCAACCAATATAGCTACTTTCAAAAAGTACTTTAGTATTTCCCCTTTAGGAAAAAAAAAAGCAAACTCTTTTACATGTTGGCCTTAGATCTGGAAAACAAACAAGATCTAGCTGGGAATTGAAACATCCTGAAATTCACATCTGCCCTCTAGAAATTGCTGCAGTGACATCTCAACCTACACTCAAGTTTTGCAAGCTTGCATCCTTGTTTAGCTAGCACGCAGCTGTTCTTTCCTTATGTAGCAAGTGCTTGTAAAACCTACTGTCTGTCCTTTTTCATTTAAATGGAAAGATCTTACCATCAAGTTCGAAAGGAGTCAGAAAAGTAAAGACTTACCATGGCTTCCTTAATATTTTTCTTATCCACTTGGATGCAAAGTCCTTCATTTGTTGTAATCATCTTCAGATCCCCTTTTCTATTCTCCTTCTGGCTTTTTTTCAGCATCAACCATTTTGGGTAGAATGATTTAGCTGAAAATGCTTTTTTTACTTTCTCACTCAGAACCTGAATGATTTCTTCGGAATTACTCACAAGATGAACCTCCTTCAAGCTGCTGCCCTCCATGAATTCTTCCAAGGTCTCCCTGATGGAGGACACAATTGAATATGCACACAGCTGTGGTGGAAAGCCATAAATCCCTCCACTTATAGCAGGCAGAGCTATGGAACGATGATTGTATATATCAGCTAGCTGTAGGCATTTTTTCACTGTCTTTTTTAACAACCACATGCACCTTTGTGGCTCCTTCTCATTCCACCTGGGCCCAACAGCGTGAATGACGTTCTTGCAGGGCAGTTTCCCGGCGCGCGTGATCACGGCGCAGCCAGGCTGCAAATTCCCGAGCTTCCTCACCAGCTCATCGCACTCCTCTTGCAGCGCTGGGCCAGCCGCTCTCGACAGAGCGTCAGCAAGGCCACCGATGTGTTTTAGGTCTTCATTAGATGCATTCACCACAACATCAACAGGGTAGTCACACAAGTTACCTTTATACACTCCTACCACAATTCCACCTGGCAGGTTTTTTACATAGTAGACCTTTCTTTCCACCTTATCACCAGCTTTTCCACCCTTCTGTTCTTCTTCTTCTTCTTCCTTAATCCTAATGAAACAGCTAAATTTCTGCTTTGCTTCTAAAATACAAAAATCTTTCCTCTCAGTGAAGAACTCCTTTGCCCCTGGTTTATCAATTGGCACATTTTTTGAGTAAAGGGACGAGACAATTTTTTCAAACATGATGAATGCTTCTGGCACTTCTGCTCTTGGTCCCCTCAGGGAAATACATGGTGTCTTGGTGTCAAAACGTACTGTCACACCTTTCTTCTTCAATTTTTCACAAACACCAGACGTCTCATTCTCTACAAACTGCACTATCACCACTGAATTAGCTGGGATTACTTCTTCAATGACCGTGTTTCTATCCACAAAAGCGTTAAGTCTCTGATAAACTTCTGTTACAGCCTTAGAAAAGCCAGCAATAGTAATTTTATTTTCTTTTCCAACAGCCTGCCAAGTGATGACAATTTCCTGGGAAGAATTATATATCCTGAGCAAGGAGAGAAGAATACTCTTCCACTCATCCTTTTTAATGACTTCACCATCCTCCACACTGATGCACTTGTATTCCAAACCTGTTTTTATTTGCTTTTCTGCTTCTAGAAGGTCTTTGGGAGCATCTCCATATAACAACACAGTATCATCCTGAATTTCATAAAAAGTATTAATTTTTTCTCTAATGAATAACATATCTGATGTTTTTTTATTATCTACACTCTGTAGATAGTGGAAAACATGGGGATCAATGGTAACCGATGTACAAGGCATACTCAATACCTTTTCCAGTAAGTCAGCTTTGATTTTATATACTTCTGCAGGTAATCCACACAACTGAACAGTCTTTTTTTTGTCATCATAAAAGAGCTTTAGGCATGGGTATTCCTTCTGAATATTTTCTTCTATCCCAGCATTGTGCAGCACAGCATACTTCTCTGGGATCACAGACACAGAAATTTCTATGCTCTGTTCTTCCCTTTCACTTTGCTTCATGCATTCCCTCACTTCTTTCTCTGCACTGTCCACTGCTGCTCTGTTGCCTGCAATCACCACCATCTCCTCAGAAATATCAGTTATGATCAGAGCAACATCTTTTGCCGACCTTTTTTTCACATCTTCCCAACCTGATGAATTGACTTTACATTTTATAGCTATGTAACGTGCCATGATACGTGAGAACTCAGAGGAAGCATCTTGCTGCCACGTCTTGAGCAACTTAATCATTGGTTTTTTCTGCTTGAAGAGAGATACTGATGGGCACAACATAACTTCTGGGTTTGCACAGTCTGCTTGGGGCCATTTGAGCTCAGAATGGCAAACTGCCATTTCCTGGTTTATGTCTTGGGTCAGACTGGCATGCCTTTGTAAAAACTGCCATACATACGGGTCTAGTGGCACCCCAATGGGGTCTGGCATCTTGACAGCTGGTCTTTCTTCTCCATAGAGAGCTGTTCCCAGGGAGTGGTAATATGGATGCACAGAAATCAGCGTCTGTTCCAGTAAATGTTGCTTTTCCAAGACCGTGGTTAGATCTAAAAGTCAGTGCACATATGTACAAACAAACATATATCATGAACTTCAAATCAGGCAAATATCTCTGTTCTTAGAACAATTACATTGATTTTCCTTTTTCTTTTATTTCAAAGAGCTGTTTTTATGTCTTTCTGATTTTCAAACCACTTTTTATGGGACAAGATAAAAGGCTTGGCTCCAACTTTTTTGGTAAAGATGCTCATGTCTGCATTGCCATGCAGAGCTACACCCTGCTCATTTCCCAAGGGAACTCCACCACAGAGCAAGGCCTTATCAACATACTACTATGAAATACTCCTTACCCTCAACTTAAAATAAAACTTATTGCCAGTGCAGTTTTACTTTTTTTTTGCCATTTTTGTTGGAATGGACTAAGCAAAAAAATGGTAATGTTTGCAGGAACTTAAAACTCTGTTACCATCTTCCAAATTATGTTCTAACTTAATGTACAAAATATTCTTCAGAAAATGCTGGGAGTCATAAGAAAATCACCTGGCAGATAAACCTTTTCCTCAGAGTAAATTTACTAAGCCAGAAGTCTCCTAACAGATATTTACAAGAAGTCGCACTGGCACAAAAACTGGACAGTGATTTGAGGAACTCAGGAAATAGTAACAACATTGTTCTTTAGCTCTGTTCTTCCCTAATAATGAAGATGTTTGACTTAACTAGCTTGAAATGAGGATATTTGACCTTATTTAGTTTCTGAAAGTTAAATGTGCAAGCTGAAGTCATTGACAGATTCTGCTCTGTCCCTCTACCTGTAAATACAATTAGTTTTATATTGCATATAAAAACCTCTGCAAATGAAGAAAGAACACCAGTGAGAAAAACCTATGCACAAGGCAGGTATTAAAATAAATCTCTGGTAACAAAAAACAAAACAAACAAAAAAAACCTCCCAATAGATACTGAAGCCCTAGACATGCAGCAGTATTTCTACATCCAGAGCACTTCCTAGGAACAGGACAGTGTACACTGACTTCAGCAAGAGAAAGCCAGGCTTCTCCTAATGCCCATATTTTCAGTAACTTTCTTGCAGGTTATCTGCCTGTGAGTACCTTGGTTAGGCAAAGGACAGTGTTACCTTTGTGGTCACAGAAAGTAATGATGGCTGAGTTCTCCTCAGGGAAGAGCTGGACATCTGACACGGGCCCCCCTCCGTTCCGTGCGTTCTCAAAGTACACTGTGAGGTACTCTGTGGAAATGCTCTCTGGTAGGTTTTCAGCCTTGATGGTCTGCGTCGATTCAAGAAGCCTGGCAGTCATTTTGAATTCTCTGACTCTCTTGTGTTGTGAACATTTTTCAACAAATTCCTTAGTGTCTGTAAACAGAAGAGCAGTATGAACTGACCATGTTTTCCTGTGTCATTATCAGCCCCGGCTATCACTTCAGGCAGAGAAATGAGCAGAGTCTACTCCCTGTATTTGGAACAAAACTGTCTCTGGTGCCAAATAACTCTGTGTTGTAATAAAAAAGGGGAAAAGCACACAACCATGTTACTCTCTGCTATTCACTAGCACTATGTCTCTGTTCCCATCTCATAAGTATACTGTCTCCTCTAAAGAAGACTTTATATAATCCCCAAATTCAGTGCACTTTTAATTCTCCTTCATCTAATCCAAAGTAAGATAGAACAACAAAACAGTCTAATCCAATTTCAATTAGTACAGATGCCACCATTTTCTTTTTTCAGTGTAACACTTGGATCACAGGCACTTTCGTGGAGCTGTATATAAGACATTTTTCTTGATAGATTGCAATCCATGTACTTTTTAAAAATAGTTTGGATCTCTAATGGGAGAGGAATCAAGCTCTGAAAGCTATTACTCATGCTTATACATGGAAATTAATAATGGTGTCATTCTGTCTTACCAATACTTTTTATAAAGGTAGCTACGGCAACATTTATTTCAGGAATCAGTTCAACAGTAAAGTCAGCATCTACAGTCAGGCCACTGATGTTCTCCAACAGCATCTGTAAGCAGTTTGGACTGCATCTCTCTGTGTTCTCAAATACCACCAAATGTGAGGCCTCTGCAGAGTCAAGCTCTTCCTGGAGTTCACTGTTTGGACCAAAACTCTCTGCTTTCTTCAAGACCTTTGTATCATCTGCAGCAGAAAGATAAGCCACATAAAATATTGGTACACACTTCCTGGAATAAACAGATTCTTCTTAACCTTTCTCTCCTTTCCTTTCCCAAGAAAAGAGATTGTTAACCAGACAAATACTGCAGGGTACCACTGAACATCTTGAGAGCCAAAACATCCCAGGCAGCTTCTCTGGTGGCACAAAACCAGACATGAGTAAACATGTCCAAGGTCACTGGTATGTCTGAGTCAGAGATGAAACTAAACTAAAATCCATTGAGATAAGAGGTCACAGCTGCTCAGATGTCAGTAAGAGTTGGGAGAGATCTTGTAGCCTCTGCATCTCTCTTAGCCCACGTGCAGGCAAAACAAGCCTGAACATAGCTCAGGACATTCACAGGCACCAGAGCCCACCAGGAGCTTTGTGTGACTTGATGTAAAGCCTCCTGATGACCACTGTGCCCTGCCATCAGTGCAGCATGACAGCGCTGGAGGGCCCATGTGCACAAAGGGCTGACAGGGATGCAACAACATTTTGCAAACAGAAAATGTAACAGAGTATCCCAGAAGTCCAGTGTCTGCCAGAGGCAAGCACTTCACCAGCTTTGCAGATGAGGGTGGAAGTGTGAGAGATCCTCCAAACTGGAATGACCAACAGGCTGGCTCTGCCTGCTCACCAAGGTACAAAAATTACTGGTACCAAACCATAATATTTACAGAAGACAGCTGTCTTTGAAGGCCTACCACCATAAACAAGAAGAAAACGGAAGAAATAATAAGCAGTAATTCTTCAGATGGTAGTTACTAATTTCTAGACTGCTGAACGAGTCATCTCCTCCACTCTGTCCAATGAAGAAAATACCAAAAAGCCAAAACCAAAAGCCAGGCTGACCCAATGGAGCAATTGAGAGCAGCATCTGAAGATTTCCAGGTTCCTCTCTAGTGCAACTAAAAAATAGATGACAACTTGGAGACCTGGTACCCATGTGTGGAGAAAAGCACCAACATTTTTGTTTTATGAAGAATCAGCACACAGAGTGATGGATAATATTTTACCTTTTGTTTGAAGGCTGCTCATGGCTTCCAAAGCCTAAAATAAAATGAAAGCCAAATATCAGTGACAGATTAGACACTCTCACCACTATTTCAAAGCTCTGGTTAGGATTACAATTTTTATTCACCTCTGTGGGAACTGATTTTTCTTCAAATGTCTCCTCATTAGTAGCTAGTGCTGTTTCAGGCTCTGTGACAATCAACCTCAATTTTCCTTCTTCTCCCAAATGCAACTGATGAGACTGTCTCTCAAGAACTCGTTGCTTGACTAAATTAAACCAAAAAAGCCCTGTGAAAATCTGAATGGAAACACAGCTTTACATTGCATGGCACTTTCCCACCATTACGACACTGTCACGGTTTAGGAATGGTATTCTGCAATTTAAGGTTTCCACTGAAACGCTCCTTTCCCCCTCCCCCCGCCGTGGCAGGATGGAGAGGAGCACTGAAGGCACAAAAACGTTAAGGATTACAGGACGAGATGAGAACAATAGACTACAAACAGCAGTGAAGTAAGAAAAACGAGCAGGAACACCACCAATACTAGTAACAGAGTGTACAAGCCAGGTGAACGATTCACGCGCCGTTGCTCACCCGACCCCGCACACGCCAAAACCCGGGAAAACTCCCTCCCTTTCCGTGCCCGCAGCGTACGGCCAAGGTGGGATCGAATATCCCCAGGGAGCGGGCTCTGCCCCTCCCGGCTCCTGGAAAAGTTAACCTCGCCTTGGCCGGATCAAGGATATACCGATACACTGAAAGCGCTTTGAACTCATAACACTGAGGCAGTATGCACAAGGCTTTCTTCCTTGAAAGAAAAAAAACAAAATACGGAAGAACAGCAGAGGACATTACTCTTGCGAAAAAGCGCCGGAGATGCAAAACTCGGCTCTGTCATGAGTTTCATGGTGGTACCCGGAGAGTCCCGGTACCGGCCCCCCACGCTTTCAACATCCTCTTCCAGACAGTGCCGAAATGGCTTGGGGCTGTATGTCCTGAACTTACCAGCCGGGAGAGCCAGCAACTGGGAAGCATGTTAAGGCAAGAAAAGGAAAAATTGTATATAGGTATCTGTGTGTTTCTGCACATACGTGCATGTGTACGTATACGTTTAACTCAACTGCAGCTAAATCCTTTCCAGCTAGCTGCAAGTTTATAAAAATATGTGCATGTTACAGATGCCATATTTTTATATATATCTGTAACTAACCTAATTGCTAGATTAACGTAAGATTTACTATTCCGAATGCAGTTTAGAGAACACTACTGCACATCTAGATGAGTATATATGTATATATTCCTCCTAGGATTATTTATTCGCTTACAGCCTTTATGCCAAACACAATCCAGAGGCTAGTACTAAGCACCAAATCTAAGCATGTATAGAAGAAAACATCATATTCTGAATTAGAAGGGATGCACAGAGACCATCGAGTCCAACTTTTGGACCTGCACAGGACACCCGAGAGACTCACATCATGTTTACATACTGTCTATTCTATATTGCACAGTAGGGGGTGTACACGACGTATTATATACTACAGATACTGCACGCCACGTACCAGACGGGATATACTATTACACCGTATGCAACAATTAACTTAGTACGTATCTTTTAACTTGCAGAAAGTTTAGACTTGTGAGTTACGACCCCAGCACCTCCGCAGGGAGCCCCCACATTAATCCATGTCCCGGCCCCTGCTCTCGCCGGGTCCCCTCACCCCGATCCGCCCCGGCCCGGCCGCTCACCCTCGGGGCGGGCGAAGCAGACGAGGATGTGCCCGCTCCCGGTGTCGGTCCCGGCCCGCAGCTCGCACTCGCCGCCGCCTGAGCGCTTCTGGCTCTGGAAGTAGCAGAGCAGCTTCTTCCTGAGCGCGGGCGGCGGCTCGGCGGGGCCCCAGTCCCCTCGCACCAGCAGCGGGAAGGCGCACGGCCGCTGCCCCTCCATTGTCGCCCGGCGGCTCCTCGCCCGCCGCGTTTTCGCTTTCGGTTCCCGGCGCCCCAGGGCGCGGCTTTTCCCGGCAAGCACGTGCCTTTTGTGTCTCCTGTGCCGCCTCCCGCGATAGCCCTGCCCCGGGCAGCCTCCTCGGGCCCCCGGCACAACTTCACACCTGCGCCCGTACGCTCCTCTCCCCTTAGAATATACAAAGCACCCCCTCCTCTTATCAAATGCCCTGCTTGCTCCTCTGCCGGGGGCTGGCAGCCCCTCTCGCTGTTGTCTCAAGAGAAGTTCTTCCACCTGCTGTGCAAGAGGCCAATCCACACACAGAGTCGAGGCATTTGATTAATCTGCAGTTCTGCATAGAGAGGGGGGCTGGGTGGCAAACCCACAAAGCCAGCACGGAAACTACCAAAACTTTTCACTCTTTGTCCATTTTAGCATAAAATGACATTAATGTTCATTGGCTACAAGTTACTTAGTTCTCTTATTAATTGGTATTCTATCTTCCGCTGATTAATGATTCTCTTGCTTCTCATGCCTATTAGTTCACATGCTCAGTCTTTCTCTTCTTTTGGGTCAGTGGGTTTGTTGACTCAGTGGGCCACGAGTTGGTGGTCAGGATCTCCCTTTGCCAGAATTACCTTAACCCAGTAAGAGCTGATTCAGCATGCTTGCTGAGTTGTCTTTATTAGTTTCTTCCTTATCTTGGGGCTTCTGCCAAATGTCCTTGTGCCCTGTAAATTCTGCATTCTTTGTGCCTACTATCAGTGGTAAATCCTTCTTCCCATGCTTTGTTAACCTCCTCCTAAGTCTCAAATCACCGAAACACATTGAGCTCTAAACCTTAACAAGGCAATTCTACTAAAAAGTAATTTATTTTCCTAACACCTGGACATCAGTTAGAGCTTACTTGCTAGCTATCTGTTGGATGAAATCTCCTTTGAGATTTTTTTGTACACTTGAAAGTGTACAAAGACCAAACACCAAAAAACATGGTTCCTTAAGAAAGTTTTTACATATTCCACATTTTGCATCATTGCTGCCAGAGGAGAAAGGTAAGGGTGGAACAAGTTATGGCAGGGGAGATTTAGGTTGNTAAAAAGTAATTTATTTTCCTAACACCTGGACATCAGTTAGAGCTTACTTGCTAGCTATCTGTTGGATGAAATCTTCTTTGAGATTTTTTTGTACACTTGAAAGTGTACAAAGACCAAACACCAAAAAACATGGTTCCTTAAGAAAGTTTTTACATATTCCACATTTTGCATCATTGCTGCCAGAGGAGAAAGGTAAGGGTGGAACAAGTTATGGCAGGGGAGATTTAGGTTGCATGTCAGGAAAAAATTCTTCACTCAGAGGGTGACTGTGCACTGGAACAGGCTCGCCAGGGAAGCAGTCATAGCACCAAGCCTGACAGCATTCAAAAAGCATTTGGACAATGCTCTCAGGCATGCAGTGTGACTCTGGGGGCTGTCCTGTGCAGGGCCAGCAGCTGGACTTGATGATCCTTGTGGGTCCCTTCCAATTCAGGCTATTCAATGATTATCGGTCCCTTTGTACGCTCCTGCCTCTGGCCTTTGCCTGTTAGAATAAACCCATTTGGAAAAGCAGCATCTGTCACTCATGGCCTGCACAAAGCCCAGGGTGACAGGTTTCTGCTCCAGGCTTGATGCCCTAGGCACCTGTAATGCAAGCACTGGTGAAAAAACACCTTGGTGTCCTCTGCAGCTTCTTGTGGTGCTGGGGAAGCTGAGACCTGATGCAGTACTGGCTCCCGGAGAATGGTCATACTGGTACCAGAGACCCGTCAGCAGCAATGAAGCACCTGCAGCCATCTCCTCTGGCTCCTGGCACACTGATGAGCCGCTGGCCACAGGTATTTGTTACGGGGATTGAATACATTTCTTCACTGTACAAGCAACATGTAAGACTTTCGGCCCCCATACCAATACCTTGATCTCCAGCTCTAGGTTAAATTGATTTCAACACACTTGATTTCAACAGCCAGCAATTTTCAGTGGTTAGAAAACTGAAGTTTTCTAACCACTGAAAAAGTTTTTTTACATAGTAAAAAGCAAAAAAGCCCAAAGGGAGCGGTTCCAGCGCTGTCGCAGAAGGAGTGATGGGATGTGCAAATGCACAGCCTAAGGTTTATGGCTCTACTGAGATACTTGACTTGCAGATTCATGTTATTTCACACCACCTTCCCTAGAAAAGGTGTCACTTGGCCACAGTTACCTTACAGTACTTACTGCTCATCTGGACACACCAACCCACAGTAAAACTTTAACAATAACCTAACTACTATGTAAAGAAAGCACTGGAAGAGTTTTTTTTCTTAATCATACAACCAAGTAAGTCAAACCCAACACGTTCAGAGGAGCCAAGGGCTTTTCAAAGCTGGGGGTGCTGCAAAGCAGCAGGGTTATTGTATTAAAAACAAGTCAATCCGTATCTGTAATGTCAAGTTCATTGAAGTACACTGGTTAAAAACCAATGCTAAATGTTCAAAGAGGTTTAGACAAACACAAGCCATTAAGTACAACTGGTTCATTTATTGAAAACTGCTCTAACATAACTTGTTATAAGATTGTCACAGAGTGTAAGAAGGCATCAGAAATGCAACACTGAACAGTCCATGGCTGCATTATCCCTTCCAATTCCCCACCAGCAATTAGGAAGGCCCTAAGGCTGTCTGGCTGATACAGTACAAAGGCTCACTATGTAATCTAAAAGAGGATTGCAGTACAATATTGTGCTTAAGTTTTAATACATTCAGCTAGTCCAAGTGTAAACAAGCTTCAGGGGGATCAGAAATTGACAGATTGCTTAAATCAAGACAGAATTTAATTTGACACAATTTTTTATTATTTTTGTTGTGTGTTTTGTGTGTTTCCATCCTACATAAAGGCTGAAAGACATGTAGTTGTGGCTGCAATCAAAATACTTACTTAGTGAAAGTGATAAGGTATTCTGGGTAAGCTTGAATGTCATTAAAAATGATGAACATGGATGGCTGGCTCACGTTATCAGTTGAACTATCAAACAGATCTACAGAGTTGCTGACATTTTTTCGTGCTGGAGTGATTGATCCCTTTTTTCCCAGAGAATATTCTCCAACAAGGACTCGGGCCAAGTACATGTACTTCCTCTCATTCACGTCTGGTTTAGAGTAGAGGTCGTTGGCAGAATAGCTGGCATTAACAGCAAAGTATGTTCCGTTTCCAAAGTTTGCAGCTGTAGTCAGAAAAGCAAAGGTGTGAGTATTTCAGGAGCAGCAATTCCTTATCTGCCACCTTCAGAGCCTGTGAATCTTTGGACAACTCTGCTTTTTATTTGCAATAGGGAGATACAACAAAATAAATAATTTTGCCTACAAGGTAGGACTATACATGGCATGGCAAATAAGTCCTAGCCCTATACAGGAAAACAAGAGTTGTTTTAAAAGTTACGTTACCGTGCATTCCAGCATAGCTCCTGTTAAATCCATGTTTGTTAATAAAAGTTAATGACTCCTGACTCGTCCCATGAAACAGAAGCCTCTCATTATTTCTGTTGCCATTTTTTTTATCCATTTCACACTTTTTTATTTGGTAGTTTTTCCAGAGATATAGGTTCTGCACCCTTTCTATCTGTGAAGTTTGAAAGTAAGACAGAAAGAAAGAAAGAAAGAAAGAAAGAAAGTGGGTAGGTTGCTGTCATGAAAAGAATTAGTATATCAATCATTCAATCTGCTTCCAAGACTCCCCTCCTAGCTCCACTGCACATATATCAGATAATGAAGTAAATAAGTCAAATCCTTCCAAACTTTGGCATGGCAGATAGCAGAAACCAGCCCAAACCATGTGACAAACACTTCATGGGAAACAATACAGAAGCTTTTCACAGGTTTCCAGGCTGTAGATGCCTGCTGGGCCTGCACAGCACACGTGACTTACGTGGGCAAAAGATGTGCTCTGCTACAGCAAAAACCATTCCAAGCAAGAGCACTTTCCCCTGGAGCTGAAGAAGTGACTGCATAAGAGCTGCTCCAAATACCTCCACTGCAACATTAAACTGATTAAAGCTGAATAAAATTAGTGACAGCCAGAAAGGCTTGTCCAAAATTTAAAAATCCCAGGGGAATTTCTTTTTCTGTTATCACTATCCTTCATCACTTGCCATCAAGTTATTTATGCTCAGAAATTACAGCTTGCTTTTACCTTTTCAATTTTGAATAACTGACAGGTCTGCAGAAACCTTTCTTGCACATCTTTATACTCTCTTGAGTCTGGTTTTAGTTCCACTATTTTGAGTCGCTCATTTTCCATAGGGTCCCATGTTGGAGGGAGCACTTTTGCCTTTTGATCTGCAGAAGAAACACGATCAATCATATTCACCAAATCCCCTGCTTAAAATTAAACATGACCTAGAAGCCATGTTTCTAGAAGTCCATACATCTTGCTTATGGATGACTCAGAAAGAAGTATCTCCTTGTATTGTAAAGGACCAGTAGTAAATGGAAGAGGGCACAACTCAAGAACAGAAGTGAGCTGAGATCTAGAATGACAATTGCTACAAGAAAATTATTGCTAGTAAGCCTGTTAAGAACATCAAAATGCATTACTCTCTTTTCAAGGTATTTTAAATAGCTGCAAGGTTCTTTTACTTCCCAAATTGGTTCCTTTCTACATTCTCCAGAAAAGCACCTGCACAAAGCTCCTACTATATATTTCAGTATTTTTCCTCATTCCCTTCTCCTTTCTCTTACTGGATGTAACCAGGTTGTCACATGGGAACATCAGTCTGTCAAGATGCTTTTACTTACCTTCAGATTTGTCAATACGTATGACGGATACCTGTCTTCCTTGGGCATCCACAGCAGTCTTACGTTCCATATCCACTATGTATATTTGCCCATCAATGGTGACTTCAACAGTTTTCTGCTTTCCCACATAAGCATTTTCCAACTTCACATTTGTGAAGCAGTTGAAGGGCACATAGGAATCCTTTTCAAAATATTTCCATTCAATTGAATTTTGTAAA
This sequence comes from Promerops cafer, assembly GCA_013398275.1. Classification (NCBI taxonomy): domain Eukaryota; kingdom Metazoa; phylum Chordata; class Aves; order Passeriformes; family Nectariniidae; genus Promerops; species Promerops cafer. The sequence goes on from VZSE01007389.1 coordinate 458,261, forward strand.
AGTTTTGCCTGGGTCTCTTTAGCAGCTTTTACCCTGAGGATCATTTTATGAACAGCTACAGAAGCCAGGCAGACATCTTTTGTAACCCCTGAAATTTCAATAGAGCTACTCTTCAAATCAAGAACAATTTTTAATGTCTTTTCTAGATCATCCAGTTCTTCACTCTCTTCTTCACCAAAATGAGAGATAGACTCATCTACAATTTCTGTTTGAGATTGTTCTCTTGAAATTGCACTTCTCAGCCACTTTTCAGCTTCTTCCACTTCTTTTTTATTTTCACCACAAATCTGCACAACAGCCAGGTCAATTTTCTTTTCCAAAGCCACTTTGGTTTTTTCCTTTGGGGAATGTTTCTCAGAGCTCCAGAGTGCTACATTGAAATACATAAATATTGTCATTTATATGAATCCTTATTAGCTGGTGCTAAACAGATTGATCTATAACCTGTACTTAAGTGACATCTACTCACATCTACCCATGTGATATGCCTTGGAAACCAACGATTTGATCCGTGTTGCAGTAGACTTTTCTCTTTTCTGCATGCTTGCTTGGAACACACTCATCAGATGTGGCTGAAAGATGACAACTTTAATAATTTTCACAGATGTAGCAGAATTCCTTTTTGCAAAATCAGTTACTGCATCTATCATGTTGTCAGCTACTTCATCTGGATTGCGGCGTGCCTCTCCTGAAAAAAGTTGCAGATATTTTGCTCTAAAAGTTGTGAGTAACTGTTACATATGATTAAAACATCTTTAAAAGAACATCTATGAACATACCCATAATCACTTGGATCATAAACAGATTGAGATCAAGATCAGGCTTGCAATTAAGAAAGGTTTCTATTTATCAGGAAAAGAAAGTTGGGGACCACCTTTCCAGCAAGGGAAAAATGGATGTTTCCTTTTGTTGGTTTGGCAACCAATCAGGTTATGATGAAGATGTATGGCTTGGTTAACTAGTAGGCCACAGGCCCGCTGCTCAGTGGCCCAGTAGTCCATTCCTTGCTCAAAATGCAAGCCTAGTTTTATTCATGCAAGAGGTTCCCATGTGCATGGGGTGCAGTTCTGGATTCCCCAACTCCAGGGATTTCTACCAAACTAACTGAAAATAACAAGAGAAGAAAAAGGGACAATCTGGGCTTTTTGACAGGTTCGTGTTCCATCTGGATCAACCCTACTTGTGCAGCTGCTGGCCAGAGTTCCATCATCTACTGATTTCAGCAATGGAGAAGTAGGTCCCTGGCTATTCTCTGATGAGCTGCCCACACATAGCAGTCTGCAGGTTCTTCAGCAAGCACAGACATACCTTTGAATCCCTGTAGCAAGGAAGTGCTGGCTTTAGAAAACTCATGCTCTTTATGTACTAGATCACTCTAATGAGTGAAGCTTTCTACCTTTCATAAGCCTCTAATAACATTTTTAAAGACTGCATATTTCTAAATATATTTTCACCAAATAATAACCTCTCCAGATAAATCAAACTCATCACTTGAGCCCTAAGATCAGCAGAATCATATGCACTGAACCCTTTTCAGAAAAGGAAGACACACACCTGTTCCAATTGCTGGGAAGGCGACAGAGCTGTACTGCCGCAGTTCACACTCCTGGAGCACCCGGGAAACCAGGAACTTGATATCATCTTGGTAAACAAAATGAATTATTTTTTTGCATGGCAGGTTTCCTGCCTGGGTAATGATATAGTTGTTGTCAGTTTGCTGGGCTGAAACATAAGTAGGAGAAAATAATCAACAATTATCCTCAATATTGATGTGTACTAGTCCTCATTAGGAAATAAGAAATAGTGAGAAATATACCCCAGGATAAGCTTTGTGTCTCCTTCCATAATGTGAGCAACCCCTTCACTCAATTTTCACTTCCAAGGCACAAGAACTCAGTTGATTTTTATAAAGTATTTGCCTCCTTTGGCAAATAAATTTAATGTGTGCCTTTATTTGTCAGGTTTGCTCAGTAAACTTGGAGAACTTCATGCAGACTGGCACTCTGTCTTCACACACACACACACATAAATATGCCATCTACTTGCAGGCCACCTAGCTCAAATTATCCTCCTGGCCTATGCAAGAAAAGCTTGTTTACCTTGGATCTCTTCCACATAATTCTTTTCCTTTGGTTGGTCTTCCAAGCTGACCTCCACACCTGCATACTTCCCACTTCCCTTATTTTCTGGTGTTTTAAACCACATACTCATACATCTTTACTCCTCTTTCATTATAGTTGCTGTCCAACAGCTGTATTTGGCCTACATATGGTTTCTCTATTAACATTTTTGCCAGCATCACCCCTTGCTCATGGCTGTTTGATGTTGACTCTGTTTTTATCAAGGAAATCTTCACTGGAATAAGAGGATGCAATAACTAATAGATTTGGATCTTTATGTATACTTAGAAGCTGTCTCCTCTTGAAGATTTTTCTTTTCCTTCCCTCATTTGATGTTTTACAAATATCACACTAACTGATTAAAATAGTTGCTGTAACAGAGTGCATAATACAGATGGAACTACAGTAGTCATTAAGAGAAAGTATTGAGAAAGTATTCCAAGAGATTCCCTGCCATGCATTAATGCCTTTGGAAAGGTCAGAAATGTCGTACCATACCTAGTACTCCACATTCATCTTCAACTGCTTTTCCAGCACCATTCAGAATTGCTCTGGAGACACCTTAAATGAGAAGAGCAACATGAATCCACTGTTACTGCTGTTAAAGTCCCATCTGAGCCAGAATGAATCATCACATCTAAAACATCTCAATTCTGATAACATTACAGATTATAAATGAAAAACATCGTAGCCAAAATTCTAGCCTTATATGCTTTTCAATTCTAATTTATGTTTTGAGTACCTAACAAGTTTCACTAAGGTTAAAACCTCATTGAGGTTTGTCTCCTCCTTTAGTCTGAAAGGTGCTCTATAAAAAGATACTTTTTATATATATATAAAAAAATTAGTTTCCCTTTCTGCAAGGGAGTCTTAAACATGCTGTCCCATAACATAGATTAACAAGTGAATAAAGTTTCAGATACTTCCTAATTGAACTTTTGTACCCTAACAAGCAAAACAGAAACTACACTGTGAAACAAATAAAAGGGTTAAAAGCACTGAAGAAAAATACTTGCTCCTTTCCCAGCGCTTCCAAGCACACATACTTTTTCCACACTTAATATCAATTAAAATACCTGTTTTGAGGTTGAAGGCTTGGTTTGTTATGTTTACAATGGCATCTCCCTCCTCCTTGGTAATATCACCTTCTGCCACCCGGAACACGATGGAGCCAATTGTCATTTCAGGCACATTCTGTTCTGAGGTTGAAGGGACAGCAGAAAAAGCTGCAGGGAAACAAATACAGACCCTGAGCAGAAGGGAGTGATTGGGTCCAATGCCTACAGAGACCACAGTTTGGCTACAGACTCAGCCTGTGAAAAGGGTTGCCTGCCATGCTAACTGAAAATCATTCCTTCCCAAAGGAGTCTGTACTCAACCTGCACTCATTTCCATCACTTCTATCATGGCAGGATGGCAGGGAAAATGTGTTTTGCTGCACACCTGTTATGCAGACACTACTTAGTGACATTTTACCATTGCAAAACTCCAATATAAGAGAGCAGCAAACTTTCCAAGTCTCACTCCCTTGCTCCTGGTGTCTCACAGAGTTTTGAGGCAGGTTCTCTACTTCTTGAAAAGGTGGAATTTTTACCCATGTGTTATTTGTAAAATCATAATTAAGTTCTCAACATGTAACTCATGTTTCTACAGGCTGCAGTTCCATTAAGATGGATAATACCAAAGACATTTCAGTTTGGTTTTACTATTCATCTGAACACATAAAAGATTTAAGAGTATTTCAAAGAGACCACTTCAACACATAACCAGAATCTCACCTGCCTTCCCACGACAGAGGAAGACACTGCCTTGTTGCCACTTTAATCTACTGCTGCAGCAATAGAAGAAAAGGCACTGCTTATGCCCTTGACACCTTATAACTTCTGCTGTTCCTATTTGCAGGGGTGCTGTCCAGATAAGGAATCACAGGAACACTGTTTTCCTTAGCATCTCTAACACTATTTCAGACATAACAGACACTCGGCTGGAAAATACTGTCTTTACAACAGCCACTCAGACTTTGGGAATGACATGCTCATCAAGCAAGTACCTAAATATCCATAATGAATGCATTCCCTGGAATACGTGAAAAAAATAAAACAAATCAGTAGGCACACAGCTTCTGTGAATAAACCTTACCTGTGCTTTGGCTAGCATCATTTGGAGAAGGCTTCTGCACTTTAACAGCTACAGACCTATTTTCAAGTTCATCTGAAAATTCCTAGAGAATGAAATTACAATCAGCCCCTGTAGAAATCTTTACACAGTAGAAATAAAGGTTTGAAAAGCAAAGCTAAAAAAACATTTAGAAAGAACTAAATGCAAATTACTTCATGTCATCTGCCACAATGCTGATGGCAAGTTCTGATGTTGTTCTCAGAGAGCAAGGCTATTCAGTGTGAGCAACACAGAGAATCACAAATAACTGAGTCAAAGCCCTAGTTACCATTCCACAGGGATACAGCAGCAGAAGGCATCCTTACAGTGAGTGAGTAGGTCACACTAGCTCAGCTCTTGAAGGTAATGCCATCCTCTCTACGCAAAATAGCTCAGGCTTTGACACAGTAGCCTTCAAGTTTAGCCTTTCAAAATGTATTAACTCTTGCACAAAGTACAGAAGGCAAGAGATGCAGAAACACTTATGTGGACATCAATTCAGAGTGTGACTGCTTTCTTTCGGAGTGAAATGAGGAACCTGAGTGTGAATATAGAAAATTTATGCTAAGGGGACACTGAAGAGGGGGATGGAAAATACTAATATGTTTCTACTGGAGAAGTTTACCAGCACAGCAATCCTAGCACAATGATCCCTCTTAAAAAAACACCAGCACTCAATTAAAAGCACACCTTTTTTCCAAGGGTGCAGGCACTGAAGCAGGAGTTACAGCAAACTTGTCTGACCTACAGACTGCAGAATTAGGTGAGTTCATGAGAAAAAGAATAATTACACTTTTGTATGCATTATTCTCAGGAAACAGAAAAAGATAGGAAGGGAGCAGGACTGTACTCGATATGTGGGTGACCATGGGAGGTAGAATCAAAAAGACAACTTTCAGTTTAGATGAGAGAGACTGTCAGCAAAGTTTTTCTTTAGTATAAGAACAAGCACCTTGAGGATTCTTTGAAGATCATCAGATAGCCAAGTATCATGAGACAGACTCAGATATACCATAATATAAAAGAGGAAACCACAGTAACTCACCTGAATATTAGCTGTGTCTTTTGCATGCAACAGAAAGTGAACTTCTTGAAGAGAATTGACTCTGTTTTTACTACTAAATTCAAACACTTTGTCAAACAATAATTTAGCAACAACAGATCTTGGGAATTCTAAATTCCCTGTCCCAATTGCTGGAAAAGTAATTGATTTCAAAGACAGTTCTTCAGCAATCTCCAGGCATTTTGTGATTATGTCACCCAAGACCTGTAAAGCACAATTATTTTTTCAGTTACTGGAGGTAATTTTTTCCCAGTATGTGTAACGTAAGACTTTCCCTTTCAGCTATCTCTTGGTATTAAAATACAATTAATTCCATACACAAGGAATTCACAAGGAATTTATTAGTCAACAAGGGATCAGCCCACAGTTAAAACAGAACGAGTCAAACTCTCTCATCTATGACGCTCCACCATTTCAGAGGAAAAGTGGCATTAAGCACACTATAAATCCCAGACAAATTCAGGCAAATAAAGACCCTTTTACCTTTGAAGGTGTGTTTTTCTGGGACCACATAGGTACCACAGCATGAAGCACAACACTGCAAGCCAGATTGTAACCTTTAGTTTTCAACACAGATCCTTCCTCAGGCGTCCTTCCTCCACCTTCTTTTTTTAAGCCTGCCTGAAGCATTGGCCCTGCCTTGCTTAGCAAAGCTTTACCAAGTGGCCCTTTGTCAAGCTGGAGATCTTTGCCAACACTGACGACAACAATGGATGTCTGAAAAACACACAAGCAAAAACTCTAGCTTTTAAGTATCAAATTTAAATTTTGCATTGGATAATTAAATACAGCCTGCCTGATGGTTTACAAGGTAAATTTTTGGGAGAGCAACCAGAGCAAAGGAAGTTTTGGAATAAACCAGAAATTATGCTCAATTCTAATATCATGAGCCTGCCCAAAGAAACAGAAAACTGAGTTAATAATGAAATTAATTTCAGCCGAATGGGAGAAACGTAACAATTCTGCATTCCTTGTTATTCATTCTACCTCCATTTGAAAAACATCTGTGCAAGTTTGCTCTCAAAGAGGTGCTCTCAGACCAAAATCTGAGTGCACTGAGGCAGGAAGGGCCTCCCATGCATGGCTGGTTTAGGCCAGACGCTGAAGACAAACAAGACTTGGGGTAATCTAAGGAGAAAGAAGTGAGAAAAGCAGTAACTTATGAATGAGAGAAATACAAAGGGCACTGAACATTGTGTCAAACCCTATATTAGCTTCTAAGGAAGGGCCCCTATCCACATTTTAACATATATTCTGCCCTGGCCAACTGGAGGAGCTGCATGCACAAGCTGTGGGAGAGGTTTTGCAGGTCATTACAGGAAGGGTCCTGGACGGAGTGACTTCCAGTATTGGTGATCTCAGTAAAGTATCTATCAGCCAGCTAACAGAAATTCAGTGCAGGAGGCAACTAGAAATAAATTAATGACACTGGTTCTCCAGAGGAAGTGCAACTGCATGTTTCATGCCAGTGTTCACCAATGACATTGGTTTCGTGTTTGTTAGTTTTAAAAAAAGACACAGAAGAACCCATTTGTTATTTCCAAAGGAGATAATTTAGAACACTTACTGTAGCATCTTCAATGCTTCCTGTTTGCAGCACAATGTTAAGGCCTTCCTGAGTTGTTATGAATGGGAAGTTCTCAATATGCTGAGAAGCTTTCCTCTGCCTAGGTTGAGGAACTGTACTGACACAATGCAGTGACCTGTAGGAAGGTGAAGAATCTGAAAACACTTCTCTAAAAGCCTTGCTGAAAGCCTGAATGTTATCCTGTGCAAAACCCACAAGATGAACCTCCTTCAAGCTGCTGCTCCCCTTGGATTCTTCCAAGGTCTCCTTGATGGAGGATACAATTGAGTAAGTACACAGTTCCAGTGGGAAGCCAAAAATCCCTCCACTTATAGCAGGCAGAGCTATGGAACGATGATTGTGTGTTTCAGCTAGTTGTAAACAATTTTTCACTGTCTTCCTCAGCAAGTTCACACACATTTCTGATTTCTCCTTGCTCCACCTGGGCCCAACAGCGTGAATGACGTTCTTGCAGGGCAGTTTCCCGGCGCGCGTGATCACGGCGCAGCCAGGCTGCAAATTCCCGAGCTTCCTCACCAGCTCATCGCACTCCTCTTGCAGCGCTGGGCCAGCCGCTCTCGACAGAGCGTCAGCAAGGCCACCGATGTGTTTTAGGTCTTCATTAGATGCATTCACCACAACATCAACAGGATGAGTGCACAAGTCAGCTTTATAAAGCGCTATTACCGTTTCACCCATGGTCACCTGCGTATAGAGCTTGCCTCCGTTACTATGTTCTTTCTGTTCTTCCAGCTGCTCTTCCAGTAGCACTAAACACTTGAACACTTGTTTTATATGGGGGGCCAAAAGGTCTGCTTGCTCTTTTATATACGCCTTGGCTCCTGGCAAGTCAATTACCACACGCTTAAAATGCAGGCCAGACAGAATTCGCTCAACTGAACTGACTGCCTCGAGCACTTTTGTCTTTGGCCCACTCAAGAATATAACTTCACAGTTTTTCTGTGTGCTAAAGTCAACTTTCACACCTTTTTTTTGTAAGGTAGTCCAATCATCGACCTTCTCTTTCTCAAAAAACCTTATGAGTGCCATCGGCTTTCCTTCAATGACCCTTTGCACCTGTGTGTTTTCATCTATAAAGTTGGAAAGTTCCTCAAAGGCTTTTGCTACTGCTTCAGAAAGACCAGCAATCATGATCTGAGTCTCTGCCTGAGTGACTGCTACAGCTCCATTAGAGCAGTTTTCCTTGGCTAGCATCTGCCATTCCTCCTTCTGGAGGACTGACTCATCCTCCAAAGTAATACTTTTGTGGCCCAGTTCTTTCTTTATTTCTTCCTCTGCTTTTCGGAGATCTTCAGGAGCACTCCCTTTCAGGATGATCTCTCCTGCACCAAGCTCATAAAAGGCACTAATTTCTTTTGATATAAACAGGCTCTGTGACAGGGTTTCATTATCAATATGCTCTAAAAACTGAAAAATGTAAGGGTGGACATTAATTGTTTTCTTTGCCATTTTGTGTACATGATCAAGTATTTCTCCTTTTACTTTATAAACTTCCTCAGGCACTCCAGATAGGTTAACACACTTCTGCAAATAATCATAAGTTATTTGCAGGTCTGGGAACTCTGTACGAAATTTTTCTTCAAGACCAGTAATCCGTAAAATTCCATATTCCCCTGGATTCACTGTCTTGACTTGCAGTTCAGTTCTTTGCTTTTCTCTTTCAATTTCTCTGGTGGCATTTTTGATCAGAAGCTTCAGTTCTTGTTCAACCTTCTTCACAACTTCTTTTTCACCTACTAGAACATGTAAATCCTTGGAAATATATGGGATCATCAGAACTCTGTCGTGGGGAAAGCTGTTGCTAATGGCTTCCCACACCTCTGTGCTTACTTGACATTGAATTGCTTCATATTTTGATATGCTGTGTGAAAATGCTGTGGAAACTTTTTCTTTCCATGCCTTGACCAATTGAGATACTGATCTCTTCCGCTCAGAAAAAATAGCTGAAGGATGCAAAGTAACTTTTGGATCTGCACAGAGGGCATCAGGCCACACTGGCACACAATTACACTGCGCCATTTCATGATCTATTGCCTTAATTAAGCTACTATTTTCTTGCAGATAATTCCAGATATAGGGATCCAGAGGCAATGTAATTGGATCTGGCTTCTTTATCTGTGGCCCTTCCTTTCCATAAAGAGCTGTTTCCAGTGAGGTGTAGTAAGGATAGACAAAGATTGGTGTTTTGTTGAGTGAATGCTTCTTTGCCAGGATATTTGTTACATCTAAAACAAACAAACAAACAACTCCCCCAAGTTATTAATGTCAGCACTTAAGATCTTCTCTTTTCTTTTGAGTTTTTTTTCATTGCTTGGGAGTTTTTAAACTGTATTTTCTATATAATAATGTTTGTTACTTTTTAGAACATTTTTAGATTAATTTCCTCCCCTTCCCAGATAGAAATCATCCCAGATTTTTGAAGAATTATTTATTTTAAATGTCAGAAACTAGGCTGAAGACAGACAGTCAAGCAGAACAACATCCACCTCTGGGAGGAAGTGTGCATAATCTCTGCCCCCATCTCTCTTATATGCTGTACTTGAAATGCCCAGCTCCATAGTTGTTTGGGCTATTACTCAGCAGTTCAAACCACAGCTCCTCTGTTTTCCCCCAGAAGACCATCTCTTTCCTTCAACTCCCCTTCATCTCTCCCCTTCACTGCAATGCCTCCAGCTTCTACCTTGTCCTACACTTTTCAAAGTCACTTATCTTCCTGCCACTGACTGCACAACCCATAGCACCTGCTCTCCAGCCAAAAAGCTGCCCAAGAAATTGTCCTGAGATGAGCCAGACAGGGCATGTTGCCATGGGCAGCTGGTGGGTCAAGACAGCAGGTGGGGGGGAAGTCCCCTGTGCCCGTGGGGCCCTGCACTTTCCATGGAACTCAAACTGCAACCTGAACTCTGCAAGGATCAAGACCTGGGTGAAATAAACTGTCTAGAAGATGAAAAAATTCTATGCCTTATGCCCAGCTGGTCCAAAACTGAAGCCTGCACTCCAGTTAACATGAGACCTGCGGGCATAGCACCAGATCTGCCATTTTACACGGGCAAAGGAGGCATTTCTCTAGAAAATCCACATTTTGGTCTTTAATTGAGAGGTTCTCAAAGAAATAAGGGCTCTGCATTTCTGCATTACCTTTTTGGTCACCAAATGTAATGATAGCGGCATCTTCATCAGGCAGCTGCTGAACATCCACCCTTCGCGCACCGCCGTACTTCTCATTTTCAAAGTAGACGGTTATATAGTGACTGGGGGTGTTGGGTGGTATATTTTCAACCCGAACACTCTTTGTTTGCTCAAGGCACCGTGCAGTAATGTTTTGTTTCCTTGCTCTGTGGTTTTGATTAAGCTTTTTAGCAAATTCCTCTGCATCTAGAAAGAGAAAGGAGAAGAAAAAAGAAAAGATCAAACTTGGAGCTTGTTTTTCTACCATGATGTTAGCAGACTATCAATGTGTGCACTGATCAAAGCACTGAATTACAAAATCAGCTCAGAGCTGCCCATAAAGCTACTTCTTTCCACATATTCAGTATCTGTCACTTAGTATTCCCCTCATGGTTGATCACAATTGTTGATTACAATGACCGCAGCCAGAATTTGCCACTAGTTTTCCTACTGACTATCACTGGGTTTCTTTAACTCCAGCAGAAAACATCAGGTTCATTTTTGGGGTATGGCTTTGTACACAACTAGTAAGACACAAGTTAACAGTTCAAATTCTCTCCGTTTTATGATAAATACATTCTCATTTTGGCTATTTTCCCCCTGCTAATCCTCACAATAAAAAACAGTCAAATCACTTTTCCATCAGTCAAGGAAAAACAATTAAGTTTCTTAAAGATCTACTTATTTCCTAAAGGCTACACCAAAAATTTCGGACTGGAGCATGACTTGAGAGACAAATAATTTCTAAGTCAGAAAAACCTACACCTTCTCTGAAGGACAGCTTTTGGCAAGGATAGCTTTTACCATCAATCTGTTCTCAGACCAAGTACATCCTTCATTGCTTGCTTTAAGTTATAGTTTGGTTTTAGTCCTACCTGTTGTGTTTACTATCCAAACCAGAGCTAGCTCTCTTTCTCACTTGCACTGGCCTCTATATCTCACAGATAAAGGTTATGGCATTAACTTTAGTAGAGTGAATCCTCCTTTAGAAGAATACAGTATCAGAACAAACCTTAAAAATATGAAAGAAAATACTTCCAGCTTAATCTCACTCACACACATGCATGCAAACGTAGCTAATAAGAAAGAGGTTCAACTCTGACTCCTTCTTACCAGTACTTCCAGTAAAAGTAACTACAGCAGCACATAACTCAGGTATCATTTCCACACTGAAGTCACCATCATCCTCTGACAAGCCGCTGACATTCTCTACCAGCATAGTTAACATGCAATCTTTTGTTGTCTCCTTCACATTTTCCAGCACAACTGCGGTGGGAAGCAGGGATCCTCCAGAGTTCTCCACTTGGCACGACTCCTGGGAAGTCTCCACTTGCCATGGCTTCACAACCAGATCAATTTTACTCAAGTGATGCTTTCTTTGCAAAACTTCTTGGGCATCTAGTCCCATAGAAAAACAGAGATGTCACAGCAGAGTAGCATGTTAAACAATAGCAATAATATACCATTTCTGCTTGGAGCAATGCCCACAGAGAGATCCTGCATGAGCAAAGGCCTATTTTTAAAAGGAAGCTTAAGCAGTTTAACACCCATAACATACCTTGCTCATCCTGAAAGGTGATGATCACTTGCTCATCCTTTTTGACATAGGACTCAATGGTCCCCCCACCAGACTTCCTTTTATTTTCAAAGTACATTTCCAAAATCTCATCTTCTATTTCTTCCCCAAAGGCAGTGGTTACTACTACAGCAGAATTCCTAGACGTTGCTTTCTCTGCTTTCAACTTCTCACATGATTCTGAAATAAAAGATCACACCCTAATGCCTTGGACAAAAGTTAAGAAAAAAACCAAGCTTCCCATCTTCCAAGCTTTGGTGCCACTTTTTGCTCAGATCACACTTAAGGTCAAGGAAAAGAACAGGGTAAGAATCCCAAACAAGTTAAGCAGATCACTAGTGGGAGTTGCCTTATCAACACGTAGGGAGGAAATGCTTCAGTTCATCACCAGGCAAGGACAGCAGAAGTAAAAGATACAAAAGCTTCTTCACAAACACACAGTGAGGGGAACCAGTGCTCCCCATTCACAGTTCCAGACACTGCTGTGGGTCACCTGGGGTTTGTACTTGCTGGCTGCCACAGCTGCTCAGGTGTACCTGGGGTACACAGCTCCTGATGCTCCGGCACAGGGTTGCCCCAGCAAGGCTGGCAGCAGCTGGGAAGGTCTGGGCAGGGACAGCCTTAGCCAGAACAAAGGCCCAGCATCCACTGCTGTCCCCTAAAGAACTGACCTGTCTGAGGCAGCCAGTGGAGTGGGGGCTCTAAAGGGACTCACAGAAAGGAAAAAATACATTTATTTCTTTTAGCCTGGGATAACAATTTCTACACTACATTAGACAAATAACACAAGCCACGAGGGTGACTAGGGACCTGCTGCAGCAGAAAGGTCCAGAAAACCAAAGAAGCAAGAATACAGTGGTCACCACCGGATAAGTGACACACTTACCTGTCTCCTGCTGAGTACGCACAGGAGTTTCCTTATTCTGGCAGATGGGAAGAGACACCTGGAGTTCATTAACTAGAGATAAATGACAACGGTTTCTCAGTTGCTGGGTACTTCAAGAAGAAAACGGACACATTAATGTACACCCAGGAGCTAACACAGCTTAAATTAAGTTTCATTCAACATTGTCAGACATCACAGACTTCCACAGATTCCTCTTTTTAAACCTATGTTGAATTGGTTACTGAAACACTGAGCTCAAGAAGCCTTGGGCATAATGTTACAACACAGTCATGCTGCATGAACCACCATGAGCAGGTCCTGCCATGCACTACACCATTTCCCTCGCACAAAAAGCTGAACATGAGAAGTGCTGAGGACATCAGCCCTTGTGAGGGAAGTGCCTTTGAAAACTGGGACCTCTGGAACAGCCTCTGTCAGCATGCATTTGGCTCAGCATGACTGCTCAACTTCCTCGTTTAGAACAAGAGGAAATGCAGCTACATTAGAAAACAAAAGACAATGGTAAGATTGACCAAACTGCTTTTTCAGCCTGCGCCCTCAGCCCTCACCTGCACAATCACCCCACCTTGCACAAGGAAGTACTTTGAAAGCAGAGCTCAGCGAGCTGTGTGTATTAGCCCTGCGTATATGGATTACTTCTGTGTGTACCAATAGTCACATATTGATTAGCTGTGTATTGGCCATGTGTATGTATTGATTAGTCCTATGTGTGTATTAGCCAGATGTGTATTGAGTAGCTGTGTGCGTGTTGATTGTGCAGTGTATGTGTGTGTGTTGATTAGCCGTGTGTGTGTGTCTGTGTGTGTGGGTGTGTGCGTGTGTGTGCGCACTAGCCGTGATAGCGGGGTCGGTCTGTCTGGTCCCTGGGATGGGGCTCGAGGGCTGCACCTTAGGAATTACATCGTGTTTGAGATTCGGAAAGTGAAGGGGAGCGCTGGGGAGAAGAATCCAAGCGCTACAGCGCCGTTCGTCCGGCCCGGCCAAGCAGGCGGCTCCGCCTGCTACCCCATGCCCGCTCCTTCCGCAGGGCTCCCCGGGCCAGCGCCTCGCCAGCCCCGGAGCCCCCCGCCGCTCCTACCTGGCGGCTCGGTCCCGCCGGCCGGTCCCGCCTCCTGCAAAGGAACGAGAGGAGAGCGGTCACCCGCGGCTCCTCCCCCGCCCGCCCGGACCCGCGCCCGCCTCACCTGCGCCCGGCTCACCTGCGCGGGGTCGCCGTCCGCGGGCAGCGCGGTGACTTGCAGCGACAGCCACCCTCCGGCCCCCCACACGAGCTCGTGGACCGGCCGGCGCAGGACCCGCTCCCTCACTGCCAACAGAACAGGCAAAAGTCAGGGGTGTGCCGCGGGCATCGCCATCAGCACCTCCTGCCCCGGCCCGGCCGCTCACCCTCGGGGCGGGCGAAGCAGACGAGGATGTGCCCGCTCCCGGTGTCGGTCCCGGCCCGCAGCTCGCACTCGCCGCCGCCTGAGCGCTTCTGGCTCTGGAAGTAGCAGAGCAGCTTCTTCCTGAGCGCGGGCGGCGGCTCGGCGGGGCCCCAGTCCCCTCGCACCAGCAGCGGGAAGGCGCACGGCCGCTGCCCCTCCATTGTCGCCCGGCGGCTCCTCTCCCGCCGCTTTCGCTTTCACTTCTCCGCGGCGAAACCGAGATGCCTGGGGCTCCGCCCAGTGCCGGGAACAGGCCTCCTCCTCCGGGCCCATCGGGACGGCCGGGGGCTCTGGGCTCCGCCGGGCCTCCTCACGGGGGCAGGACAAGCCTCTCACCGCCCTCAGAGCGCGCCCGGGCTGCACAGTGCCTTGTGCCTCCACAGAGCCGTACAAGAACCAAGTGTCACAGTGTTTTCAGCCTCTGAACTTTTAATGGTTAACCTACTGGCTAACACTCGCTCTCCCTGCCTTACCCTTTCAAATGAAGTCATGATGCAAAGTAAAATTACCATTTTCATCATTCTTTGCCAGAGATGCTTCCACAACCGTGGAAGGTTGCAATGGGTGTTTACTTCACACCAACATGTCAGCTAGCTGAGGAGCTTTCAACTGAGTGCTCAGGACTTTGCCTTGCAAAGGTTATTTTTCAGCTATTTTGTGCTGCATATTTTACCCTTGTGGCCAAATATGGGACACTAAAATAGCAGGTAAATGAAGTTTTTCCCCCTAACTTCACTGAACGTTCATTGAAGAAATGGATAAATAACCAAATGTCATTAAAAATAATAAGAATCCAGCTAAGCCTAGGTATCATCAGACACTCTGCTGAGTGACCCATGGGGATGCCTTTGTTTCCTGGTGGGCGAACTGATTTATCTGTTATTTCCTAATGCACTGTCCTCCCCACATCTAGCCCAGGTACATGCTCTCGTCCCTTGCTGTAACCCTGAAAAAATTCCTGACTGTGACTGTAAATTGAGTACATTTAATCCTAACCTGTACAACTATGATTAGAAAATAAAGGTCTGTACAGCTAGTTAAAGGATAAAGGCTACAGGAGCTTTCCATGACAGTCACCAGGACTCTGCTGCACAATTCAGCCTGCAAACTTTGGCACAGACAAAATGGGAGCTGGTGAGTTACCCAATAGGGGTCTGACATCAGTGAACTGGCTTACTGGGACAGAAAGTGTAATGAGAGACCAAAAGCAGCTGAGAAGATTTGATCCTCACATCTGTCTTGGTCTGGGATAGACTTAATTTACTTTTTAATAGCTGGTACGGGGCTGTGTTGTGCATTTAGTATGAGAACTATGGCTGGGGTTGAAGCACTGTGACAGCTTGTTTCCATGTGCAGAAAAGCTCAGTCACTTAGAAACAACTGGAGTGTTGGTATTTTACTGCATGGAAAAGGGAGGGGGGACATGGAATAACGTAAAATATTAAAACAAATACAGTAACACAAAACCAGGGCTGGAAAGACATCCCAACCCACATGGAAACCAAACAGTGCCCATTCCTACTAAACCTGAAAGTCAAAGTGGCAAAGCTGTACTGCCTATTCACAATGTGGGAATCTTAAAATAAAATAAAAAAATTAATACATTTTAAAAAAGGGGGGTGGCATGGAGTCCAAATACCCCAAAATATAGTGTTGCAGTGAAGCTCCTAAATTTAAAAAAGTATACAGCTGTATACATTGCAAAAACCAGGAAAAACCTGTACAGAAGAATGCAGAAACGTGGTATTTTTATATTTTATTAGTTGTGCTCAATAGCCTTAGAGAAATGGTTCAACTCACTAAAAATGATGTCTGTGTGTGTGACACGCCACCACACAGGTAATTACCAGGTTATTTAGGCACTGCAGAGTAGCTTTATGATGCAATTTAAACCTATATTGGATGCAATTGAAACAATAGTTTTATAGTTGAAAAACTGATTTAAAAGTTCTATTTAAGTTTAAGCACAATGGCAGGCACAGAACCAGAAGCCCACTACCAGATATGGCCACAGACACTGCTACTTCCCACTTGCTCCAAAGCAGCTCTCAACATTCAGCACTTCTGCAGAGCTAAAAATACATAGTATCCATGTACCCACTTGTACATGATCCATGGCTAATTTCACATGCAAAATCCAAATCACTAAGGCCATTTCTACCATGAAAAGAAGCAAAAGTCCATAGCCTTATCACAGCTAACACTGTCATAGCTGCATAGAAATTTTTGATTAGATGGGTTACATGATGCTAGCCATGCTGACAGACATCATAACGCAAAGCTAAGAGAAGTGTTTCATCTAATAAAAGCCAGTAGTGGATCTAAGGGTTTTGGAAGTAACACTGGAGAGGTGTAGGGAAAAGTGCACATCAGATTTGCTGGTAAAGCAAGATATACAAAGTGCAAACAGTACTGATACTACACTCACAAGAACCAAATTCTGTAACGGCTACATATATAGGGAAGTAAATGATTTGTGGAAAGAACATACATTGTTTGATGAGAAAAGATTACTTTTCTTAGCTAACTGTGAAATACAAGCGATTTAAGTATGGCAGTTAAACACAGCTCTTCCCTCAGAGCTTGAATAGTACATTAACTGCTATATGTTCAGTCATTACACTTAAGAGTTGACAGTTGATAGATTTCCTTATTCAATTCCTTTTGCTTTCAATTCTGATCGAACGCGCTGCAGATAAGAAGAATCCGGGTAACCAAACCTAGGAGAAGAGGGAAGAATTGTTTGGGCTATTTCTGCAATGAAGCACTTGACAATTCTACAGAACCATCTCATCAAAGTCTTTTTAGAAATCTCTTTACAAATTTTATGCAGTTCTTGCCCTAGAGAGAAAACAGACCCATATTGCCAGTCACAGAAGTGACACAGACAGAATAAAGCTACAAACTTAAGGAGCTGCTACATTTTGTTGTCCAAACTAAGAACTTGATTTTCAAAGCTGCCTGGGGTCTCCCTTCAAAATGAGGTCTTTGGGTATACATATTTTTAAAAATAAAATCAGACCTGAAGCATATCCAAGTGAGCATTCAAATCAGAAACATAATGGCACCTCTGGACTTGAAGTAGTGCAACACCAGAACTGTGTATGAAGCACATGATAAACAAGAGACAGAATTTGCACAGAGTGGAGGATAACGTAAAACTGATCTTTTTTGCTCTTTTAATGATCCTAACCCAGTCAGGAGGATCTAGACTCAAGCCTTTAGAGCTTACAAGACACCACCTGCCCCTCAGATGCTGCAACAAGCTTGGAAGGACTGGTCCAAGACTCCCTCTTGTCTCTGCTGCAGGCAGCTCACACTCAGTACTGGTGATTTCTCCTTTCATTTAAGTGCAGCAGGTCCTCAAGAAATACTGGATAGGGCTGTGATCTACTCAGAAAATCCTCTGACAGCTTGAACGGCCAAAATGGGGTAACCTTTCTTATGGATGGGGCTGGCACTGTGTCCTGTGCTCTGACGCACTAAGTGCTGCACAACTCATGGTTCCTAACACCTAAAAGGACATGACCATATCTGTACTACAATCTCACTTCCTGCTGTTAGCTCTGTTAAGTAGAATTGCAAATCATGTTTTACAAAGTCCGAGTGCCAGCTTAATGGGGATCATAATGGACCAGCACCTCCTGGTGCAGAACAGCAGGTAACAGGAGAGGAATAGATCAGAGTCCAACCTGAGGTGTCGTCAAGAGCTTATCGTCCTGTTCGTTCTAACTAAAGCAGTTATTAACTAAGTGCCTTACAAACTCACTGATGAATGAGTAGCCTGAGGGGCAGCAGAACACTAAGCTCATCCTTGTTCCAACTGTCCATTAACATCTGGATCCATAGGGAATTCCACAATCACTCTGTTAGTGACAAAATCTGAAAGCTCTAAATGTGGAAAATATTCAAGGCGGCCTTCCTGACACATCTGAGTAACAACAGTATTGCATAAAGAGAAGACTACTTACTGCGTAGGTCCTCCCTCTGTGGCAGTTTTGTGGTGAATATCATTCCATGTGATGACATTTTGTTCACCAGTAGTACGTGACTCCCCCACTGTGAAAATCAATTTTTGGTTAAAAGCCCTTCTGAGGAGCTGCAGAATTTCTCGCCCTTCCTCATTGTCAGGTAAATATGCTCTTCGGTAAGCTGGCCCATAACGCTGCCCTGGGTTTGGATGGCTGTTCTGTTTTGTGGAAAAACAAAATAAAAAGACATTGTATGTCATAAATCATTCAGAAGGACATAGCATGACTGATAACTGGCTCTGAGTTTTTTTCTTTTTAGATACTTTCTTTCATACAAATTTCATTCACACTTTTTTGTCATCGCTCATGCATTTATTATTTTTAAATGTGTCTTTCCTTCTTTTCTCTCCAAAATGCATGGCACTGCACCCGTGACTTTTTAATTTACTCCATTCTCAGTCCTAGTCACGAATCCAAGCACGTAACATAAGGAGACTTCTCACCTGGAAAGCTCTCACCAAGCTAGCCCACTATTTATTTTTGTCCATTGGTGTCCACAGCAAAGAGAACACCCCAGAAATGCTCATTATACTTGCAAAATGTTGCTTATATAATACCATTGCATAAATTTCAGTTCAGTTATTCCCAATGTACAAATTAAAGACTGGTACCTCTGTCCTGGTGCATATAAAATGGAGGCTGACCATCTGACCATTTCATTTCTACTTAATCACACCAAAAAATACTGATTTAAACACTTGTGGATTTGTACAAAACAAAGAAATGTCTTGCCTGAATATGCAGTAAAATAACAGGAAAATAGTTAATTTTATATTCAATATTGATTTTGTTGTGGGAAAAATATCTTTAAGAAATATTTAAGTATACTTACAGTTTGAATACCACCACACATAACATAGTCAATTTGAATAGTGTCACAATTGGGATAACCAGGAAGAGAGAAATGGATTGTTTTAGTTGACATTGTTCCCTCTGGTTGGTTTCCTGTCAGGACTCCACAGACAGTATTACAAACAGGACAAGCTTGTTTATAAGTCATGGCTCTGTCAATGCAAGTTTTGCAAAATGCATGTTTGCACTTTTCTAGTGTTTCATTATTTTTAATTTTGTCCCTGCAAATTGGACACTCATCATCTTCTTTTTCTTCTGTCTTTGCCTGAGTCTCTCCTTCAGAAGAAAGGTTATTCTTTTGCCTAATACTGGACTTCTTAGCTGTTCCTGTAGCTTCTTGAGAGCTGAGGTCAGAGGACAGTGGTGCTCTATTTTTAGTTTGTGTTGAGTCTTCAGTGTTAAGAAGGGCCTTCGTGTACTTTTCAGCAGCATAAAGATGGTCTGGTAAACCACTTATGATTAACTTATCTTCATACTTCTTAAGTTTTACATTAAGATCTTCAAATTTCTTAGCATTAAGTAGCATATTTAAAGTTTTCTTCCCATCTTCTGAAAGCTCCATGCTGATGATTTTTTCTCTTAACATTGCAGACGCACTCTGAAATGCACTGATGAAACTTTCAGTAGCATGTGATGACATATCAGAAGTTTTGGGTTTAGGCTTAAATATTATGACCTTCTGGTCATATGAATTCTCTTTTATTTCTACCAGTGTATCAAATTTGCCATTTATGTTTTCAATTTCTTTGCTTAACCCGGTTTCCAACAATTTAAACACAGAAGCATCAACTACAATTCCATTCCTGTATTTGTACCATTGAGATGATATTTTCATATTCTTTTCAGCTTGGCTGTTTTCACTTTCCTCTGCTAGAAATTTTTGGGCAGCTAAAATCTCACTCCCTGGACCACGGAGTAGCAACTGATTCCCCTCCTCTTTAGCAAGAAGATTTCTAAACCTCTCATTTAATTTCATTATTGTCTCTTTTAATGTGTAACTGTCTGCTATAGGAACTTTTTTCTGTGTCAGATCTTTTGTAGTTTCCTGAAAAGTTTTGATAAAAAAATCACTAGCGGCTTGTAACGATGCAGGACTTTTATCAGAAGATATGTATATTAATGTGTTATCCTCGTCATGATCTTTAATTGTTATACGCGCTCCAAACCTTCTGTGTAGTTCTTTGATTTCTTCTTGGCGGGTATGACTAAAATATTCATAGAGAGCTGTCACAACTGTAAACTCAACCATTTCTTCAGTATTCAGGCCATTTTCATCTTTCAAACCATTCTTACTTTCAGAATGTGAAAAATCATGGTTTGGGTCTTTGCCTGCAAGGATATCCTCAAAGTAGTGATAAGCTTTTTCAATGTCTGTAAAATCTCCTGTCAGTTTTTCAGAGCCATCCATGCCAGGGTTTCCTTCTCTCTTTAAGTTTGGACACAAAACGGAAATTTTCTCCCTTTGGTCTTCAGTGAACATACTGGTATTCAAAGTAGCAGATACTGTAAGAAATATCTAAAGAAAAGACATGAATACATCAACATTACTTTTCTCTAAGGTTCTCTGCTTGCTACTACTGTATTTTCAGCAAGAAGCTCTGTCAGTAACACAATCTGCTTCTAAGTCAGCAGCAAAAATGAAATGTCATAATGTCACTAGCATTGCAGGAGGAAAAACAGTAACTCTGCTACTTAGGCTGAGACTGTGACCAGCATTCTCTGCTCCCAACCTCTGACAACAGGGTTAGTGTAACTAAAGGCAGGCAACCTCTGTGGCTGAGCTCACTGTGTGTTGTATCCCACGGCAACCCGGAGTGGTTGCCGTGGGAGGAGAACACCACATAGCCTCCTCCGCCCCCTGGGTACAGCGGCTCTCTGCCTTTCCTGTCTTGTTCTTGACGGTTCTTTCTTGTTTGTACCCCTATAGGTTTCCAGTTACTGTATTCTTAACCCTCTCACCCCTGTTGGGTGAGCACCTGTAATACCCTCCCCGATCCTCCTCCTTGCCCTGAAACTACTGGACCCCTGACCTTCAGCCCCGCCTACCCCTCGACCTTAAAACCCTTGGACCCTCTGTTATCGGGGCTTTTTCTGGTCCCAGACCCACGGGGGTAATAAACCCTGTTGTGTTACACCGAGAGAGTCTGTGCCTCCTTCTCTCCCGCTCTCGCCGCTTGTACCGCACGCCGTGCAGCTGCCCGGCACCCCCGGAGCCGAGCGCAGGAAAAAAGCCGCGCCGGCCGGCCCTGCCAGGACCCGAGGTCGAAAGCGGATGTTACAGTGTGTTAGCCCCTTTTCCCACCATTAGCAGGCCCTAAAAGTCCTGCGCACTAAGTAGACAAAGCAAACAGATTTTTTCTTTCCCTTCCTATCATCCTCAAGGCTTCTGGGCACCAGGCTGAGCGGGGCCCTCCTTACTGGCCTTGAAGGTCCCAGGTACCCTGCCAACCAGGCGCTGCTGACCCCATCACAGAGCAGGCAGGTTTAACGGCACTGCCTACAAGATCAACCAGTTACAAGTCCTAACTGGGAATTCTGACCACAACTGTGGCTGGACAGTGAAACCCATAGGACCCCTTGGTGGCCAGGGAGACCTCCACTGCCCTCTGCTTCCTTTGAGGACTGACTGGATGACCCATATGCTTCTATGTGTTTTCAACTCTAGACTGTAATTGTTCTATCAATACAGCAACCCCCCAAGTATTAACATTTTACATGATTTGCAGAGGGTCCAGGTGACTAGAAACCATAAGTTAAGCTGTGCTATCAAACACAGTGCTACACTACTTATAAAACTGTCCTACACTGATTCTGCTTGTAGAAGTCCTGTGGTATTCTGATCATTAACTCTATGCTACGCTAATGATAAAACCCTTTTTAAAAAGCAAAAAGCTTTAATTGTAACTACATCTTAGTGCCATCGTTGTTCTGCCAAGGGTCCCCAAAAGAATCTGTCTATCCCCTTAGAGCCAGGTTACACAGACACAACTTGTTTTAACATGACCTATAAGTTATATTTCATTGTTCTTACTAATATTGGACTTTCTAGTTCTCACTTATTATCTTTCTTTAAAACTTTCCCAGAAGTCATGCTTTACTAAGTACAAGAGTTAGGGCAGAAAACAGGATTCTGAAAAATATAACAAACATGTTCACTTCTCTACTTTATACAGACAGAAGGATAGGGAAATTTGCAGTATAGATGCCAGGTAAACACTACATTAGCACATGCTATGCCTCAAAAGCTATGTTGATGCTACCAAGCAAAACAGGGTAAAATCCTCTGAGCCAGATATCAGTGTCTTGGTAGAGCCAAGTGCAGCCCTATCCCATGTCCCTAAACACAGCTGATCTTTTCTGTGTAACTTCTAGTTCAAAGTGTCTGAAATCATGTTTGCAGTGCTGCATCACATGACAGCAGACTTTTTTAATGCTGAAGTAAGGGATGGAGATAATTAGGGTTGCCTCAAGCTGCAAACCATGTTGAAAGAGTGTTAGAGGTCTGTGTAGGTAGAAAGGATCCAAATCTCATACAATTCTTCTACCTTTTGGGAGTAGCCCTTGGTGCATACTACCCCCTGGAACTTGCCAGAGTGCTGCTTTGGGGAACAGTGGTTGGCACCTGCCAGAGTCAGGCTGGAAAACATGCTGCCTGTAAACGTGTAGATTGACGTCTGGTCCAGCACTCAAATGTCACTCCTGGCCCCCATTTTATTGACTAAGATCACATAACTAACATTTTTTTGGCACGAAATATTGAAGTGCAACATAAAGGACTCATGGAACTACAAGCAGGGCAGGTTGTGACATTGCTCTTCCTGATGTACCTTTTTGGTAAGGTCTTCCTTTGCTGTGGCCCCATAGCCACCGTTGTCCCGCTGCTCCTTCTGGGGCAGGGAAGGGCTGGCAGCGACCTTGTAGCTGGCAGAAGCCTGCGCTGTTACCCGGCTCTTGCCCGGGTCCCCTTCTCCCGGCAGGATGACTATCTCCAGGCGTTTTGCACCCACTTCCAAGATGTGTTTCGTGCGGGATTCCACGCTCTTCCTGTCTGTGGTAATTTCAGATTGACAGAATCACAGAACTGTTATGGCTGGAAGGAACCTCTGGAGATCATCTCGCCCAATCCCAGCGCCAAGGCAGGGTCACCTGGAATGTCTCCAGAGACGGAGACTCCACGACCTTCCTGGGTAGCCTGTTCCACTGCTCTGCCACCCTCGATGTAAAGAAATTCTTCCTCATGTTAAGGGGAAATGTCTTGTGTTTTAGTTTATGCCCTCTGCTCCTTGTCCTGTCGCTGGCTACCACCGAAAAGTCTGGCACGCCTTTGAGATAGATGCATTAATGAGATCCCCTCTGAATTTGGACAAAGGCAGATATGGCAAATAAAGTTACCTGAAAACGTGATAGCTACCAGCGGCCGTAGAGCCGCCCTGCCCACGGACACTAAGCGGTGCCTCGGCGGCCATTTCCAGTCCCCTCACAGCCATCCCCCACCCCCGTCCCGTACCTTGCTCCTTAGAGAAGTCCACCCAGTAAGTGCCGGGCTTGGGGCCCGCGCGCACGTTGCACTCGCCGCCCCCCGACCGCTTTCCCGACTGGAAATACGCCTGGAGCTTGAGGGTCGCCTTCTCGCCGGCGGCGGGCGCAGGGCTGAGCCGCACCAGCAGCGGCGCGGCCGCCATGATGCCGCTCCGCCGCCCGCTTTCGCTTTCGCTTCCCGCTCCACTGCTCGCTTTCGCTTTCGTTTCCCGCTCTGCCCGCGGTTCACCGCCTTGGACCCCGCTTCAGCTCCGAGCGTTGAGGATCCGTCCCGACCCGGCTCATGGGGGTCGTCCAGGTACCGGAACGGGGCCGGGGGCGCGGAGGGCCCGGAGCGGCGGCTGCCTCAGGGGCTCTGGGTGCGGCGGGATCTCCCGGCGGGGTTGAGGGGAACAGAACAGTCCCGTCCTCTGGCCTGGCGCTCGGGAATGACTCTTCCCGGCCTCTCACTCCTGCGAGTTAGCCGGAGCCAGAGGAAGCTGAGGGTCGCTTCACCCACAGAGCTCCCGCAGCTCCGAGCAGCATTTTAAAAACTAGAAAACTTCGTACAGATGTTTGAAAAGTTGGTGCTGCCGGTTTGATTTGCAACAGAATCTCTACTGTAGGAAGGCAGCTCACGTACTTTGATGCTTGTAACATTTACTTTCTCTTTTCCTTTTTTTCTCTTTTTATCACAATAGAGTTACGTTTCAGGTTTCTTCAGAGGGAAGCCCGCTTTAGGTAAGCCTCTAATTTAGCCATCTGTGAAGTGTGTACTTGTATGGAAGTTGAAAACTGCCAGCTACAGCCAGCAAACTGGAAAACAAAAACCAAAAGCAACCTGAAAATAATAATTAATGTGAAATAGACACGGTTATGAATCAACATTATTATTAATTACTTCAGCAGGCATGTATCCTTTACAAGTGCAAAACATCAGACTTTTTACAAGCAGGTAGCATACCCCGGAGGAAAGTTCGACTAAACTCACACAAATTGATTTAAACTAATTAACATAACTGCTGCAGTATAGTACTGCTGACATCTGCCAGGAGAGGGCTGTATAGCCATAGTAATAACGTAAAAACTGTTCCTTAAAAAAAGTGCTTTATAAAGCCTTTCTGAGTTCATACAAAGTTTCATACAAAGAAAGAACTTGCTTGTGGGCTTTAAGTGCAGACCAAATGAGAATCACAGAATTAAAACTCAGTATAAGATCTCTGTGGCACAGTTAAATGAACCTTCTTGGGTTTTCTAAACCTCTGAAAAGGGGAGAGAAGAGATTAGAGTATGTAAAAAAATATTGTTTAGCAATGACAGTAGGATAAAATTGAGAGCTATAAAACAGACTTCTAGATGAAAATAAATGTTTTGAGAGTAACACCTCCTATTTCACTTTATGTTCTGTATCCTAGGGTCAAACATGGTAATGGATGAGGTCAATTTGATGATGCCCATCAGTAAAGATGCCTATGAAGCTCTTAAGAGAAGAGACAACTGTCTAAATAATCTTGTTTCCAGAAAGTTTGCTTGTACGTTGGCCTTCAGAAAAGTAACAAAAAGCACTGCTGAAGTATACAGGAAAAAAGTAAAGTCAGGCATTGACGTTTGTGTTTATAAGGATGATCTCACAAGACACAAGGTCGATGCTGTGGTGAATGCAGCCAATGAGTATCTTGAACATGGAGGAGGTCTTGCTCTTGCCCTTGTAAAAACTGGAGGGCCAGAAATAAAAGAGCAAAGCAAGCTTTATATTCAAAGATACGGAATAGTCAAAGTTGGTGATATAGCAGTGACAGGTGGAGGGAAGCTTCCTTGTAAGGAAATTATTCATGCAGTTGGTCCAAGGTGGAATCCTTGTGAAAAGGAAAGATGTTGTTACCTACTTCAAGAAGCTATTTTGAATGTTCTGCGTTATGTTAGTGCTCCAGGAAAAGCTTTAAAATCTGTGGCTATTCCAGCAGTGAGTTCAGGTCTGTATGCCTTCCCAGTTGATTTGTGTTCTCAAGTGATTGTAATGGCTGTAAAGGAATTTGTTGAGGCAAGTCCACCAAGCAGTCTGAGGGAAATCCGCCTGGTGAACATTGATGAGTCTACAGTTGCAGAAATAAAGAAGGCCTGTGAAAAGTTTCTTGGTGATACCAGTTCACTAGAAGACACTGTGCCAGCTTCACCAAGCCAGACTCCAACTTACCTCAAACATGGAAGCATTCGCTTGCGCATCAAAAAACAATACCCTGAAAATCTGAAGGTAAGTCTGTCCTGTAATTTGTGGAACATGGTGTTGCCTCTAAGTCTTTGCAGGATTTGGGGCTCAAGAGTTCAGAAGACATTTTGTATCAGTCCACTAAATGGTTTTCTTCTCAGTTAGAGGAGAATTTACACAAGGTAATTAAATCATAGTAGCAAGAAGTTGGTTTTGTGTAAACTTTAGAATGTTTATTTCGTTTTTGTGTACATGCTGTTGTAATAGGAAGCAGCTAAAGATTGAATGATTTAATAATACATCTCTATGTTAAAGGTTTATCTTCTTATTATGTAGGAATTCACTCTTTATCATGCACTCAGTAGAAGTATTCTTTTCTTTTCTGCCTTGCTTTTTTCCCTATAATTTATGTTCTCATAACTCCATTACTGGAATTAGTCAGCAAACACTGAAACAGCAGAAAATAACTAACACACATGATGTGCACATAACTTTTAAATAGGGCATTACTTAAATGATTAACTTTTTTAGCTAGAAAATCTGATGCAAAATAGATGACCTCAGTCACAGGAATTCAACAGAGCTCTTAGACTGCAAGGTACATCACAGGAATGGCATTTACTTTTAGCAAATACTGTATCTTAAAAAATAAATCAATTTCTATTTTAAACAAGTGTCATAATTGAAAAGGAAATTCATTTTTGTGGTGTAAGAACAAAGGATTGCAAAGTTGACCTTGCAGGGAATTTTATTAACCAATTCTACAGCACTGAAAGATGCATATGCCCTCAAGACCATGAGGAAAACATGTTCTTGTGTCTTTAGATAATATTCAACAATTAAGGTTAGAACTATTACTGCTGTTATCAGCATTCTGTAAACAAGTTTTTTGTTTTCCATATTTGAAATACAGGGCACCTACTATGGGAATCTGCTTTTTCCAGGGGGTATTGGAAACAATCATAGCTTTGCAGTTCCCTTATGTGTACTGACACCACTAGTTTGGTGAGGTGTCCTTGCTACCCTAAGGCTGGGATGACAGCCATATCCATAGTTCTCTCCTGCTGATAATTGGCACGTGGGTCACTTAGGCAGTGAGAGTAATAATTCTGTTCAATACACTCTTGATGATTGGAACAGCTTCGTGCACACTGTTGCTTTCTGAACTGCAAGGTGCATACTTTGATGTATTCCAGTGCTGTAGCAGTAAGTAGTAGGAAAATTCAAGCAGCTGATCTGTGGCAGTCAGGCCTCTGCAGGAATTGTGCTTAGAAAGAATGCGCTCTATAATAGCAAAGCTTGCAGTCAGTCAGTTTGAAGTACACTGAAATTTGCACTCTTTCCTTGCAGAATACAGCTATTGTTAACCCCCTAAATGCAAGGGGTGAGCCTTCCTCTCAGTCTTCAAGACGACTGCTGGAAAAAGAGGGTCCAGCTTTTCAGAAGGAACTTCAGCATCATCTTAGTCATCCAACACGTTTTAAGGAGCCCATAGTAAACAAAAGGCGTGAGCTGCCCTCTACATTTGTACTGCACGTGGCATTGCAATGCCAGCATCCAGTGTTACAGTGTGAGGTGATGGTCGCTTACTTTGGATTTTAATGGATTTTTGTGTTGGGTGATGTGAGGATGGAAAGATTTTGTTTTTCCTGCAGGAATTGAAGGATGCAGTGAAAAGATGCCTGGGTCACTTTCAGGACCACACATCTCCCTCAGTTTCTTTTCCAGTAAATTGGTCACCAGTGCTGCCTGTTGACATAGTGGCTGAGACCATGATTGAAGCAGTTTTAAATTTTGCCAGGGCACATCCTACGAAGAAGAGAGAAGTGCAGTTTGTCATTTGCCCAGATGACCCTGATGCCTATGAGGTAACAAATTTGTTGTTAACTACCCATAAGGAAAACACAAAACTGTAAAAATATTTCCACAGATGACTAAAAATGAAGGTAGTCTGTTCTGTACTAACAACGTTTGTGAGCAGCAGGTCCCTTTATGAAACTATTACTCCTATTAACAGATACTCAATCTTTGCAAGTACTTATTTTCTCTTCACTAAACTAGAAGTCTTCAGCCTGTAGTCTGATAAAAAGGGGAGAGAAATTTAAAATTCTTATGTCTGTCAGTGAATGTATAAGAAAGAGTCTACTCTTATTTCATTAAGGAACAAACATTCCTCCTCAGGAAATATTTTCAGTCAGTTTTGGGTTTTAGTATGGAGCTTCTAAGGCAAAACACTATCAACATATATGAGCTAACATAATAGAAGGATTTCAAGTAGACAGGTGGAATAGTCTGGATTTTAAAACTGAGTAAGGATGCATCAGCATTAAACTGCAAGTAATGAACTCCTTTATCTTATGTGATAGCATGAGATATGCCACAACCACAAGGAGTTGGTAAAGGTGCCATTCAGTGTGTAAGATTTGTTACCTTAGGAGATGCAGAAGAACAGGAATGCTTTTGATATTGTCAGGAATAACATTTTGGGAAAAGCTGACAAATGCCAGTGTTAACAATTTCAGAATCGGGGGTGGGGGTGTAAACTGCTTGTCTAACAGAGTTTTGAAGAGATTAATTGCGTATTTGATAAGAGATTTCAAACTGCTCCTAAACTTTTATCTTTCTAAGGTTGTCCAGAGAAAATTTTATTCAGCAAAATGCAAACTGGAAAACAGAAGTGATCCTTCAAGTAAGTAATGAACAGGAGGGGCATTTCTAGTAAATGAGTACTCCCAATTTGAGAATCTGTAATCACATTCCTTTAAAATAGGGAACTTAGTATTTACATATGTGTCTTGGGGAGAGCAGGAAGCAAAAACTCATGAGCACTTTGTATTTTTACATTTATAGGAATGGAACTGCGCAGTCCCTTTTAAGACTTAAAACCCATTGTCATTGCCTAACTTGTTGGAAGTTATTTATTGAAAGGCAGATAAATTCTCCATATATGTGTGTGTGTATCCTGGGAACCTTACCTCCTTGTAGCTGATCTCTTTTTTGAGCATACCAGAAGAGTACTGTGTTTCTTGAACTGTACAGCTGGGATTACAAGTAGGAATTTGTGTCAGCCCTTGAAAGCTCCTCACTTTTCCAATGCACTTATATTAAAAAATATATATCTTACAGGTACAAAGTCAGGCAGTCAGACTTCAAAAGAGACTGCAAGCAGTGAACCCATGATTGAACTTAGAGGGTGCACACCCACAGCACTGGGAGCAGCAGAATCGTGGATCCAAAAAGTAATGCAGATTCAGGAAGGTTGCCATGCTGTTATTGAAAACAACTACATTTTTTGCCTTGGTAAAGAGGAGTTTGCAGAACTCTCTCGAGAGCAGCCTTCTACTGTATGTGTGTCAGAAGAAGTGAGAGATGGACAAGCGAGACTGGAATTTCAGGGCCCTCCTGATGTTTTGATTGATGCAGTGCTCGCAACTGAAGAATTACTGCTTCGTATGCAAGAGAAGACTATTGCTGAACAAGAGAAACTGCTCTACTCAATGTGTATGTAAAGCAAATAGTGCCTAAACACTAATTAAGTAAGTAAGTGCCTAAACAAGGTCAAGTATGAAGCAATGTGTACCTCTGTATTGCTCAGAGAGGACAGACAAACATTCAGTCCACACACACATACTGAGTATTGCTTTAATTACCGATATCCCTGTACTTTTATCATGTGAGCCCCTGGAAGATCATTTGTTAGCTGTGGTCACTCACTTGGCAGTATTCCCAGTAGGGTACAGTTTATAGAGGGGCTAGCCATGATGTATATCCAGCTGTAGTGGAGCTCCCTCCAGGATACCTTCACTTTAAAGCCTGGCCACTGGAGATTTACAAAATTTGCACTTAATTAACACATACCTGTGCTGAGCTCTTGCTGGCTACAGCTGGACCACTGTTGCAGGGCTCAGCAGTGGACTTGTTCGGCAGAGTCCTTGGCTGTCATGAACAATTGATACTAGTGGCATTACAGAAGGCTACTGAGTGATCAGTTTTAATTCATGTTTTGTTAGTCATTCAATATAGATACCTTTATATGAAAGCTCAGCTGGGGAGAGGTGTAATGGAGATCATAAGTTGCTTTTCTTTGGTTTCTTCTCTTCTTGGTTTCTTTTAAGAAATGCAGAAAAATAGAATACATTTATATACATTTTTATATATATATATATATATACACTAGTCCCTCTCAATATTAGCCTCTGACATTACTTTAGAGAACACTTAACGTTCTTTTTTCTTAACTAAACCACCAGCTAAAGTAGTGGATTTGCCTCCCTTGCCTTTGCTTCAGACATTACGATATATGAACATTTTACTCCCTTATTCATAACCAGGCCAACCAGAAGCAGGCCAGCTTTCAGAAGACTTTCACAAGACAAGTACCGCTGACTACGTCCAGATTTCACCAGTAGAATGGCACCTCCAGGAGTTTAAAGAAAGACAGAAAGAGTTTGAAAAAGCTGGACTTCGTGTTCTCAGGGTAAAGAGGATATTCATGGAAAAACTCAATCCCAGCTCACATATTTGAACTACCATATTTAATGTAAGCTTAAGAAATTCAGATGAACTATTTCAATGCATTGCTTTTAGAAATTAAGAACAAATCAACCTCACCCTTAAAACAGATCCAGTCTTTAATCCTAACGAAAAGTATTTGAAACATAACACAAATAATCACTCAAAAAGTGATTAAATTCTGAGAAGTCTTTTTAATTGTACTGTATGTTCTCCCTCATACTTCATGCTTCAAATGCCCCTTTATAGGACTCTAGAGAAATATGAGATTGGTAAGGTAAATTAAGTACAATATTCCAGGACAATAATTCGTGTCTATTTTCTTTTTGTGAGCTTGACACTAAAAATTACCACCTAAATTTGCCAGAGTTCTGATCTGATTATGTGTTAAAGCTGGAATCATATTTGGGTATCACTGCTTTACTGAACAGGAGGTGGACTCAATCTCTTCAGCACAACTCAAGTACTGGAAGTCAGTACACCAGGAAATATTCCCAGTGATTTCAATGGGAGGCATAGGATAGTGTATGGTTCTTCTCTTTGGATCAGTTGCACACTTCAGATACTTTCTCCACTATGTGGTCAATGTGTACAAGTTAAAGCAAAGGTTCTTGCATTGAAGAACATAGCCTGAATAAAAGCACTTATGGATTTCATAATTGGTCTCCATCTGCTTATGCTATGCTGTTATTTATGTTACAGATTGAAAAGATACATAATCCACTTCTATCTGCTGCATTCCAACAAATGAAAAAAAAAGTGGATGGTAGCTCCAAAACAACTCACAAGTTGTACCAGGATGTTCCTGCCGAGTTCTGTTGCTCAGTTTGCCAAACTGGATTTCACAGGATGTATTCTCCACCAAAAGGTAATAACTTGCTTTGGCATCTTTAATCAAAATGAACAGTGACTGAATACTAAACACAGGTTAAAATCAGAAAAAATGGCATTCCTAACCAAGAACTGTTTTTTACTTGTATTTAGATTTGTATGAGCTTACTTTATTATATACAGTAAGGTTTTCCCTTCCTGATACTGTAGAGCAAGCAGGGCTCTAGGAAGATAAGCCTGAATTCAAGCCTAGCCCAAGCACTGGACAGAATTATTAGTATACACATAATTCCATGTCCAAGTTTTATTTTGTTGCATCACTGTAAAGAAAGTCAGTGTCCTTATGTAGGTGCTGCAAACATGCATTCAGCAGCTTGGTGATCTAAAGCATGTTCAAGGGCATCACAGAACACTGAGGCTGGAAGGGGCTTCTGAGGGTCATCCAGCCCAGCCCCTGCTCAGATCAGGTGTCGTCAGAGACAGCAGATAACTGCATTGCTTCTTGGGCTGCCATTTGGAGTAAAGTACACTTGGAGGAAAGTTTTGAATTCATGAAATATTGTAGTAGACAGATGCTTTCAGCAAGGGAAAGAATAAGCATTTAGTGCTTCATCCTGCAGTAGGTGAAGCACGTGATATTTTGCACGTCAATTGCAGAATGGGATTTCAAGCAATAAACTGTTCAAAAAGTGGAGATTTGCCTTTCTTTGTCTATGCAATGTACATGGCATATTTCCACACATTAAAAGTGGTAAGATGATGGTCTAATTTCTTTGCATTTTTCCATTTGATACTGTAAAAGCACTTCATGTGACATTTTTCATATATATCTCATAGCTTTTTTTTTGCAGTTTGCATTAAGATCTTGCTGCCTTTGTTGTTTATCAGAGTTCCTTGTACATGATGACTGAAGTGTGAGTCATATATTTATTTTATATAAATCCTTTAGACCTCGATGATTCAATCACTGGATTAAGAGACAAATCTGAACAGCTACCACTGGAGTAGCAGTTAACTGGAATGGCCATCAGCTGTCTTGTTCATGGTTTCAGTGGGAGGTCAGTGCAAGCATCAGAGCCACTCCATGCAAATTAACTTCCAAAAGGATGGCACGCATTGAGCAGTCACATCACTTGTAACCCAGAATCAAGCAGCAGTCTCTTGGAACTACCACCCTGAAAGAACCAACCGCTAAATGCAATTTTATTTTTTATTTCCAGAACAAAAATATGGAGCTGGCATCTACTTTACAAGGAACCCGAGGTACCTGACCAAGGGTAAAGCTACGTGGGAACCAGATTCTAAAATGTACGTGTTTGAGGCTGATGTAGTAACTGGCTCATACACTGCGGGCCGGCCATCTTGTATTATGCCACTAGCAGTGGAGAGGAATGCCTTTAAATTATATGACAGTTTAGTAGATAGGTTGTACAGTCCTGAGATCTTTGTCATTTTCAATGGTTTTGCGGCCCTTCCACAGTATTTGCTGACTTGTTCCCCAGTGACTGAGAGGTATGCAGCTACTGGAGGAAACAAGCAGGATCCTCAGTGGGAATAAAGCAGAACTGTAGCTATGGTGAAGACCCTCTGAGAACAAAGTCTAGTGCTCTGATTTAAGAGGATGCTCTGCTTACTAGTGTGCTATGGTCAGAGTGTTTCCTGAAAAGCACTCTGAAATATTAGTGAACAAAAGAGTAAGTTAATACCTTGAGGAGACTAGGACAAAATTACCTGTGAATGGAAGCAGAAGGGAAAGCATCCCAAAATACAGTTTAACATTTAACATTAACATTTAACATACCTGGTCATTTACTTTATTCCTTAAAGTGATCTCAGCTTGTGACTATACACTTGATGTTTGTGTGGGCTGTCATTCTTCCACTGCATTTTCTTAACCTGAGATATTGCATATTTCAGGGAAACAAGAAATCTTGGTTGTGCCTTTTGAGTCTTAAGTTTTCTTTTGACTTAAGATAGGAGAATGTAGCAGATGAGAGCTGTTTTCTGCTTAGGGCCATGCTATTATATACAGTTATGACAAACATGAGGCAATACTTCATGATTTCTTACAGTGGTTGCTGTACAGTTTTTATTAGTTACTTCGAGCATTGTAGATACACATATTCAAAATAAAAAGTATGAATGTCACTATCTGTTAACGTGTCTTTTTTCTATAGTCTTAAGAATGTGATTTGTACTGTACATGAGCTTCAGATTTCTCAGCAACATTCAATCTCTTTGAAAGGCTACAAAATAGTAAAGAACTGGTTCAAGCTACAGCTTGAAATTATTTTTCAATTAATCTACCTTTACCAACATCTTTTAAAGATTACATTGTCAGCCTTGTAGCCAGGAATCCCCACATTGCTTTTGCAGTGACCTGAAGCAAATACATGGAAAAGCCCAAGAGCTGTTACAGTAATTCCAATGTAAAAGGGAATTCAGTCCACACTTGGGTACGTGGAAACTTCCTCTAGTAAAGCCTGCTGATGGGGAGCAGTCTGATCTCTAAAACACAGATGAAATTAGCATTTAATAAAACTTTTCAAAATAATTTGTTAATGGATTCCCAGGATGCTTGTACTGCACCTGCAACTCCTGAGCCAGTAGTTGTGGTGCTAGGAATCACAAGTCCAAAAGAAATTAAGTTATAAAAGCTTAGTTCTGAATTCTGAGGTTACAAGCAGAAATATTTTTTAAACCATTACAAAATAAACTTTTATATTAATATATTAATATTTTTGATTTTTTTAAAACTATTTTTAAGATTAGCTATGCTTGCTGTTGCAAGGGGTAGTTTTTTAGTGTGAGTCTCTAACACAAGAGTTTTGTTCTCAAGAAATCCAAAGGTTGCTCTTAGAAATCATGCTGCAATTCTGAAAACAGAATTATTATAAACTATTCGTATTTTAACTATTCCATTAAAGTAACCAATTGTTTTCCATTTCTGTCCCCTTGTTCCTCATATTTCTTGATTCACACATTACTGCCATGAAAACACATAGTTGTAGATTTAAGATTTGTTAGCACTGAACAAAGGTAAGTTCTTATGTCAGCATGCTTCAAGAGATACAATTTTTAAAGGGGTTTCATAGCAGGAATTTTTTTTTCTTCTATTTTCTTATTTGAAAAAACTCAGTAAAGAGTTTCTGAACTACAGCATCAGTTTTCAGAACACCTAAAGGAATGTTATTTTTGGCACAGTGTAACATCTTGCTCCTAGTGGGAATAGAGAATAGATTTCCTAACTCAGTATTAATTTAATACTGTAACACAAGTATTGGTAACTATGTATTTCATTATTAACCTTTGCATTAACTATGTAACTCCACTTAACTGCATGTGGAAAGGTCTGTAGTCAGTTTAATAGAAAAAATAAAAGCTTTTAACATCCTACTCCTGTGCCCAGTACAGGCTTTGTCTTCCCTCCACATACTCCTGCTGTTAAGGATTCAGTGTTACTGCATATTTATCTTTCATTTTATTATAGCATGATTTTTCCTGATGTATAATTTCTATTTCACCAGTGTTCTCCACACATAGTGATATGCTATATATTCTAGATAAATACAGCTTTTTTAAAAAACTGGTAATGTAAGAGGTTGTACATAATTATTTTCATCTGGTTCTCAAAAAGAAAAATTTTGTGTACAGAAACTAGAAAATAAACCCAGCACAAACTAGATGTACCAAGTAGTACATATGAAAATAATTACCACAGTAATTGAAAATTCCTGATCTTAGTCCTAC
The DNA here is from genome assembly GCA_013398275.1 of Promerops cafer. Lineage (NCBI taxonomy): Eukaryota > Metazoa > Chordata > Aves > Passeriformes > Nectariniidae > Promerops > Promerops cafer. The sequence continues at coordinate 492,964 of VZSE01007389.1, forward strand.
CATAATCAGTTAACCAGAGGCTATTCCACAGCCTCTGGGATTTCTCTGTTGTCCACAATAAGGGTATGAATAATTCCTTCCTTTCGTTTCCCACTACTGACAGCCTTAATGCAACAGCTGTGATCAGCAACAGTGAAGTGAGTTTCAGTCCCATCTTCCACAAATTCACCCTGGGAGAAAGGAGACAAGAATAAAAACAGACACACAATATTTTAATAAATGAAAATCTTGAGTGCATCAATGTCGAGATCACTTGCAGTTCCCACAGTTACAGCAGCTTTAGGTACCTGTGACAAATACTGCCTGAAAGCTGAACAAAGCTGCTGAATCTCAGGCAGGGTTCTGTCAAGGTGCCCAGTTAAAGATCTGTGGGTATAAGATGACGACGAAAATGTCACACAATCAGAAATGGTAAAGCTGGAGTTTGTAAATCAATACTACTGATTCACATCAGTAAACAAAAACAGAAAAGGCAGCATCCTGCCGAGTTGTGCTGCATGGCCAGTAGGTGCCACACAAACCAATGCTCAAGTGGCAGTGAAAGGTGAAGTATTTAGGATGCCTTCTACAGCAGAGCCCTGAATTGAGTACAACAGCTGTGTGCCTTGGATACACATCTGCTGCTGCAGTTCTGTAATTTCCTGTTACAGGTTTTGCCAGGCATGGTTGTGTTTTTGTCATGATGTTTGTGACAGCAGAACAATCTGTATGCTGCTCTAATGGAAGCACAGTTTGGCACTAAACTTGCACTCACAGCTTGCAAGGACACCTCTGAGTGCTTTCAGAACATTACAGAAAAGGCTGAGCCATCAGGAGCAGAAGTCCTGGTTTACTGAGAGGAGGCTTCTTCCACTGATTACTAAGCAAACACTTAGTGATTCCTTTCATCCTACTCTCAGCTATAGCAGAACTGTTGATTTTACAATTTGTACTCATCCAGGGGCTTCCCTGTGGCAGCAGTAACAACTTTACACCCCCCTCATGAGAAAGCAGATCCTTCAAGGATGGGGAAGCCTACTTGGTGTGCATATTGAGAGCCATCATAAGCAGAAAGACACCAAACAGATTAAACCACCTAGCTGTGAGCCTGCTCTAAAAATTAATGCAGACGTGATCAAGATAAAAGATTTTACTTGTTCCAATGAGGGTCTTAAGCCCTAAGTATCAGGAACATCTGAAGCTGGCAAAAAGCATGAGTCATAACTGACTACATGTGTTCAACTTTCAGTGACAACTATTACAAGCAGGTTTGGATGCAGTGGCTGTACACTCTGCGTCAAACTCAAATCCTTCCCAATCCCCAGAAAGTTTTCTCCCTAAAAACCCTGCATGACTGACTCAGATTTCGTTTGTCTAAAAAGGTAAAGAAAAGCATCATTTATCCTTAAACAAGCAGATGCTTGACATCTGAAGTACTGCCCATTATAAAATTCAGTGAAGGTCATTTGAACAGACCAGGAGCGTCAGCCTCTTTGGTAAAGGGAGATAATGTGCCCCTTTGGGGTTATTCTGCCAAGCTTTGGTTACGTATCCATAGCCTGGGAAGAGCCTTTGGAAAGGATCACATACCGCTGTTTCCATTTTTTGACCGTTGCACCACACATCCATAGTGTCCTTTTCTGTGAAGGGAAAGGAAAACAAGGTAGAAAGAACAAGGTACTTTTTTGTCTCTACAAACAAGGATCTAGGGATTTTCAAAATCTACTCTTGAATTTTACTTTCAATCCTCAAAAGAAGTTCCTAAGTAGCCTTAGTACCTGAGCTACAGGGTTTGTTCTCAGGTTGGAGAGAGAGGAGGCTCTGTTATCAGCTTTTGCTTTGAAAATACATTTTTACCACTCTCTAGCCCTGGCTATTAACACTGTGTTGTTCTGAATAGTGCCAGAGATATTCCGACAGTCTTAAATTGAAAAAGTTAAAAGACAGAAAAGTGAAGTAATTTCTGCTAATTATTTGAGTGCTGTTTATTCAGTAAAGCTCTAACTCTTTTTCCAGGTCAATTTAATTCAAAAGCAGCATTATTTAACATCTATCAAAGTGTTTGTATTCTTAACATTTCGAAAGCACCAAGTACCACTTTAAATATCGATCTTAGGGGTATTTTTGCATTGAAACAGAATATTCTTTTACTTCTCCTTAAATTACTTTGCTCTAGAATTCTCTTTACTGACACTGTCACTCACACAACATCAGCAGAGAGCTGAACTCTTGCTTGCCTTTCCAGTAAGCACAGGGAGATTAAAATTCTATTAAGAGACTTATCTGTTTCTGGCACTAAAACTGTCTCTCTTCATTGCTCCCCTTCATCTTAGGGCAGTTCATTCTGTCCTGAGGTTTAAGAAGAAATCATAGTCTGAGATCTCTTGTCTCCAGCTCTAGCCATACAGCAATGCCCAAGTGGAAGTTTTCCCACTGATGCCATGGACAAATCCCTCAAGGGATCCCCTCCTCCCATCTGCTTGTAATGTAACTGGGAAAGGAGGGCAGAAGAGAAGCAATGTATTGCCTAGCTATTAAGAAAGTGAAAGAACATCATTGGAAGGTTTTCGTTTAGGTTTGTAGATAAGAAGTGATGCAGAGAAAAGGATGCTCATCAATCTGCCAAAAACGTGGAATAATATTGTTGCACTTCAGATATAGACTTCTAGACCATGGCTGATGACTTTTAGAAGGAAAGCCTGCTTGCCTGCTGAACAAACTTAGACACACATGAGGTTTGATCACAATGCAGGTAAAACTTCTCTAACAGGCTTCACCTGGAGAACTGCCTTGCTAGGGCAGCTCTGTGGATGCAGCAGCAGTAATGCCTCCCAACTTTCCCCCCCCAGCCCCCCAAATCTAGACCATGCTGCTGTAGGCTCACACATGTATAACAAGACCATTATTTTTCAGACTGTCTTTGACACCTCATTCCAAACTTCCACATGCCCCGGGATTTTATACTGCATCAGAGCTACCCACTGAAGGGTGCTTTCTCTTAATTAGCAGTTTTTAAATGAACACAAGTTTATTCAAAGGCAGCAACATGTAGTCACTCAATGTTTACTTACCTAGAACAATTCTATAGTCTGTACCTCCCAAGCTCAATATCCAAGTATTGGTTGTTTTTAACCTGTTCTCTATATACTGCTTGAGACTCTTTCCATTGATCTCCAAAGTATATTCATATGCAAAGCCACTGACTGCATCAATGTTAATAGCAGCTTTAGTTTTAGTAGCTCCAACAGTGAATGTTTCTTTACCCACTAATTTAAACATCCATTCTCTTCTTATTTCTTCCTGGAGAAAAAAACAAAGACAGTGGGTATTAAAGAAAAACCTGAGTGCAAGTTTTAATATTAAAAAATTGAACTGGAACTCAGGAGGCAGCTCAGTACTGAACTACTGTTTGAGAATGAATGCATACACAGTGCTTTGTATGCACAGAGTGCCTCTGCCCAAGGACAGCAAAGCACTTCATGAATACTCACACCTCAGTTGGAACTGAAAAAAAGAATGATGCATTTTATTACATTAGGTAATTAACTGAATGTACCTCACTCGCATTTATTAGTCTTTTGTTTGTTGTGATGTGTGTTGCATGGAAGTGCACTTATATAATCTGTATCACAGTGAATTTTGAGCACATAGCAGTTTCACCTTTCCATCAACATAGACAACACGCTTTCCTGAAGTGGTCCCATGTTCAAATTCAATCTTATGAACACCATCACTTAAAGCTACTTCCCAAACAGCCACCAAATCTGTCATCTTCTCTAAGTGGCTGTACCGAGACCTAAGGAGAAACCAACAAAGTAAATTAATTGGTGCTGAAAGTTCAAGTCCCGGTGTCTGCAGTTCAAAGCTTTACTGCTTCTGGGCAAGTCACTTTTTTCAAATACAAAATGACACTTGAAAGAATAAGCTTACAGAACTGCTTATATTTTCATGTTTTTCAGACATTCAAATATGACAAAACATCACAAAATATAAACAGTTAAACAGACTCACTTTGACAAACAGTACAAAGACACAGCTACCCATCTAACCTCTAAAACTCCCATTTCAGGAGACAACAGGTAACCAAATTATATTTAATTTTAAGATACTTCTGGACAGTTCTGCTATTTCTTGGTAGGCATTAAAATATATTATTTGATTGGTCTCAAAGAAAGTGTCTCAGCTTTTTAGACCTGAAAAAACAGTATGACCAGTTTAGCTATTTGCCGTGATAATAGATTTGTCTGTAATCTCATAAACACTACCTACATCATTCGGATATGCAACTCTGCACACAGACACAGGGGAAGGGATCTGGCAAGATATCCTTTTATTTAAGTAATTTTTAAAGTTTAGATACAGTCATAAGTGACCACTGGAACTGTGGATATCTTTCCAAATCTGCTCATATCACAGTTCTGATTTTTTACCTTACTTCATCGTCACAGACAGTAATCTCCTCACCGGATGCCATGGAAGCCAAAAGAGCTTTTAATCCAATTAGCAGCAAGAAAAAATAGAAAAGCAGAATAGTAGGAGAGAAGCACTGAGGTCTAAAGTTTCATCATTTTCTCCAGCTAAGATAAAGGACATTTTTAAAAGCATCATTAACTAACATGTCGTATATATGATGAAATAAATCACTTAATTATAATTTAAAATAATAACTTGAAATACAACCAGCTTTCTCTAAGACAGAAAGGCAAGTGTATTTTAAAAAATATTCTATTTTACAAAACCGAGGAAGTGCAGTTTGTCCTAACTTTACTAGCTCCTCATAACTTTGTCAGTTACTGGACTGAAAAATGGGCTGCCTGATTTGTGAGACAAAGCTCAGAACTGGACAACTTGACCAAAGCAGGAACCCAATCCAGAGGTGCCCATCTCAGTCCCAGTCTGTAATGAATTTGGGACTGGGAAATAGCAAAGGCAGTAATTTCAACTCCTCCCTTTTCTAAACCACTGTAGCAGCTTTCAACAAGCACATTAGTAAATTTGACCTGGCAATTCAGTCACAAAATCTATGTGAGCCACAAGGAACTAATTTCTTACTTAAGAGGATTTTAGACCACGATGGTATTTTACAACCACTGGTTTTTAATGTATTATTTTCACTCATTAATTTCATCATCATCATCTGCCTTGTCTGTGCCTATCAATAAACAAACAGATAATAACACGTGCTAATAAATGCCGAAGAGATTGTTTTGGCCGCTCCTGAGGTTTCTGGTTCCTGCGAAGGCGGCATCCCCGGGCACACGGTGGGAGTCCGGCGGGGAATATTTCCCTCCTCTGCTCCAAGGAGCAGCTCGGCAAAGACCCGCGCGTGTCCCCGGCAGGGATCAGCACACGGGGCGGCCTCGGGCACGCGGGAGATGCCAGAAGAGGTGCCCCAGACAGCCCAGAGCCTTCATCACCCCGGGCAGGCCGCAATCCTGCGGCATGGATTTTAGGCATCATTTAGGATCAATGCTGAAAGGGTCAGGAAGCACCCCAGAACACACACATTCCTTTTTTTTTTTTTTTCCTCAAACCATGGCAAAGAAGCAATACACATTTATTTTACACCAAGCCCGAACGCAGACTCTAGGCCAGGGGTGTTCGCTGAAGGCCAGCCGATCCCACCGCGTCCCAAGGGAAAGCCGTGCGCTGCTCCCGGACGGAGCGGGCGCGGCGCCTCCGGCCCCCGCTGCTCCGAACCAGGGACACCCAGCAGTGCTGCACCCACCGCCTCTATTCACTGACCAACTCAGCAGCCCAGGGCGACATTTACTCCTTTACACGCAAGGGCTCGTTCTGAAAACTAGTCTGGGATTTCGGCTCCCAGACCATCACCTAATCCCGGCAGCGCTCATCGCGGGGCGGCGTACCGAGAAGCGCATGAGCTCCGAGGACGGCAGATGTGCCCCCACCGTTACCGCCAGCAAAGAGATTTTCTCCGTTTTTTTGTTTTTATTAGCCCCGCGCCCGCCGCAGCTCCTGCCATGCCCCCGCTCCTACCTCCGCCCGGTCTCCTCCCCTCGCCTCCCGCGCCGCAAAATGGCGGCGCCCGCGCAGCACNTCCGCGGCCTGAGGAGCGGTCCCTCTCCTGCCCTGCGGCCCTCGCCATGACCGAGGTACTCTGCTGGCCCCGGGTGTCGCTGCTGGGTGGTTGGAGCGGGACAAAACGCGATGGAGCAGTCCATGAAGCCCCAGAGCCGCCGCCACCTCCCTGAGGGCTCCGCTCGCGGCGGGGCCGCTGCGCCCCGGGTGCGTTGGAGGGGCTCGAGGGCCGGTGGTTGGGGTTTCCTAAAGAGGCGAATTTAACTCATTGCGCGTATATTGCTTTCAAATAGGGATCAGGAAAACTGATCGTGCTCTGTGTTGTTAAGTACGCTTTTCCCCAATGTGCTTTGCAGATCCTAGTGGAGCTTCTCACAAGCCCTCCTGTAGTGGCCTCTTAGGGGTTTGGGGTTGGTTTGCTTTAATTTGTGGGCATTTGGTACCTTCTGCTGCACAGCTGATGTGAAGAACTCAGGTTTCTGCCTCTTATTCCCTTTCTCCCAATGCAGCAGGAGAAGGCAGAGTGGGAAAACCTAAACAAGGTATTAATGTGTCATGGGTTGAAACCTGTGAGTCTTGCTGCCCCCCAAAGCTGCAGAGATACATCAGGTAAGGATGTATCACGTAATCAGGTAATCTTCTTCGGCTGTTAAAACCCATTCATTGTGACTTTGCTTATGTTTTGAATCTCCAGATATGATTGTCCTAGACCGTCAGTCTTCTCAAGGAATAAGACTTGCATTAAAAACGCTGGTGGAAGACACTGAGCGACAGCAGAAGGTGATGCAGGGACTTATGGAGGCAAATCGGTGTCTGAGGTAAGACACAGTGGAAGGAATTTACCTGCAGTGTAAAAGTATTATCAGTGTGCATCTCCAGCCTGGTGGACATCTTATCTCACCAGAGGCCTAAGACCTTTTTCCTGAGGTTATTGTTCCATATGCAGCAATGTTGTCCCAGTTCCTTTCAAGCTCTTCTGTTGTTTCATCTGCTGCTTCTTCTCGTATCAGTGTATTTTCCATACCTGCTGCCACAGGATGTTATCAAAGGTCATCACATAACATCAGGTGTGTGCTTCCTGCACTGTCTCTAAGTGAAATGAGTTTAATTTAAAATCAAGGATTTATTTATTTTTTCAGAGATGTGGTACGACTGGAACAAGGTCGGGCATCTCGGCAAGAGCAACGGGCTAATGATTTGGAAAATGTGGTGAAAAACATTAAGGCCAAAATTTGTCAGCTAGAAGATGAAACAATAGCTAAAGCATGCCAGCAACAGAAGCAGGTCAAGGAGCTTCAAAAAGAGCAACAGGCTTCACAGGTAATTCACATAGTGCTGCCTGAGGATTCAAACTTTAGACTTATGAAAGGTCTCAAAATATTTACATTGATCTAAATAAACATGAATCTTGGGTCATAGGGTTAGTACACTGTTTATAGCTAAGTTTTTTCAAACTATGCAGAATTTTCTAGAAATAATTTAGAAAAATATCTGTATCCCTCTTCCACTGTCTCTTCAGCATGGCTAAAACCCAAGTGCTCATCTTCCTTGGGACCGAGTGTGTACCTGGCTTGTACAGTACAGTCAGCTTGTGGGTCAGAACAATTCAGTAATGCTCCCCTTGCCTGTTCACAGGTAAAATACCAACAGCAGGAGGAAAAGCTGCAAGAACAGGAAGAGATTATTGCCCGCTTGCAGAAGGAGCTGAGCAGAGTTGGGAGGGAGGAGCAGCAGCGAGTTGACACTCAAAACAAAATGTTCTGTCAGTTTTGCAAAAGAGCTCCCAAGTCTCTCCTGGATCAGCGGTAAGCAATTCTCTTCTGCTGCTGAATCACCTGTAACATTAAAGGAAGAAACAGATTTTAAAGTAATGCTTCTTGATATGTATATGTGAAAAAAAAGTAATCTGGAGACTTTAGGAGTACAAGATGAATTCTTGTGAAGGTACCTCAGTGCAGTGATATTTTTCTTTTGTGAAACTGTAAGCCAGATAAATCCATGGCAGAAATTTAAAAATTGCCACCCACTGCCTACACTAGATGTCAGCAAAGGGAAGGGAATGATTCACTCTGCTCTGTAGCTGCAGTGTTGGCTAGGATGATCTCATGCTGGGATTCTAACATTTAAAAATCTAAGTTAAAAATAAACAACCCCCCCCAACAAACACCATGCTTAGCCCCCAAAAAAGAGCCTTTCCAGTTTTGGGAAGTGATGTTTGCAACTGCTGACTGCAGGCTTGTTGTGAGCTTCCAAGTACTTTTGGGTAAGTTCCCAAAGTATCACAAGGCTCTTGCTAGTAGGATTTCCATAGCTCTGCTACAATCAGTCATTTGCCAGTTCCTAGGCCTCAGGTAGCCATTGCTTTATTGTGTGATATCACCTGGCTTTCTAGGCCTGGCCAGCAATGTTTACCTGGGAAGCTTTTAAGAGGGACTGTGTGTGCTCAGCTTTTTCCTTGAGCCCTCACTGTATCAGAGGAAGGATCACTGAATTTGGTTCCCTGCCCTCTCTCATCTGTCTCTCCAAAACAGACAATCTCAGAGTGCTCCAGACACTTTATTTTGACTGTGCCTCTCTGTTAATCTTGTTGGGTAACCACAAGCATAAGATGAGGAGGCTGGTGGGCAAATTTAACTTTTTTCTCCTCTTGAATATTTTTCTACTTCTAAACTAGTACAGATTCAATGTGTCCACTTTTCCATTTTGGCAAAGTGTGACCATGTTTGTCTGCTATGAGAGAAACTCCACTGTTTGGAGCAGCCACTTGCAAAGTTCAGTGCAGCTGTGTAAGCTGACCTGTTCCTCTGGGTTGGTCACAGTATGAGTTTTGTGAGACTATCAGAAATTCAAAAGTAACATTTTTCCTTTCTTCAGGTACCTTTGTCTAATTGATTATTATGAATCTCAAATTAGTCAGATTAAAAAGGAGCTGAGGTAGGTCTCATTGAATGCCTTGTGGTTCTACTGTTCAAAATTTCCTTAGCCCTTACTGTTCTTAAATCTTATAGTGGTAAATAATCTGTGCTCCAGGTGTCACTAGCGTGTAAGAAAGAGCAAAGGGTTATAATGGTCATGGAAATTTGGATTTTTCCAGAGAATAACTGGCAGTCAGGCTAAGCAGCTTCTCAGTCAGGAGACTAGGACAGTTAGGAGGTTTGGGGTATTCAGATACTTGAACTATAAGACTTTCTTTCCCTTTTTTTCTTCCCGTTTCCCTTTCTCTTTTGCCATGGTTCACAGGCAGAATTACTGCATTAGCTGTGCTCAGTTGATTGATCTCCCAAAACTAAAGATTTTCAGCTCTGTCCCAGTGCCTGCATGGCACAAAGCAACACACAGATACCTGAGACATTCCTATAGCTTGAGATTACTATTGAGAAAACTGAAATGGGATTTGCTTGTACTGGAGTTTCTCTTGTGGATAAGTGCACTTCATTAGAATATGAAACAGCTTTCCCAGAAATTAGATTATGATTCTTAGGGCAGAATTTCTATTCTATTTACTTGGTAGTTTATGGAAACATTATTATCATACATAACTGCTAACTAAACCAACTTAAATTTTTGATCTAATTGAACTGCAGTAAGCTGAACCAATTTATTTCTCCCAATAGGCAATATAAAAAAGATGAAGACGAGGTGCAGAGAGAAGTAAAAAACAAGGAAGAGTTCTTAAATCTAGATGCTACTCCTAATTACAAAGCACTGCTCATGGTATGGAACTGCCAAGAATAAGTCAGTGCAGATTTCTCAATGGTAACCCTTCAAGAGCCACACAGAAACATAAACATGTTTCTGTCCCTTGTTCTTGTCATGTCTTCTGAACTTGTAACCTCTGTGGGCAGAGTATCCTGTCCTTGTGCAAAGATTCAGCAAAATGTTGTGAATCTGCTGAGGATTGCATAGACCTCCTTAGTTACAGTGCTCCACCTGGGGGCTAATGCACCAGGCTCTTGGTCTCAGCCATCTGGTTCCTCATCCATGCTGTTTTGCTGTCCAGGCAATTGGGAACCCTTCTTAACATATACATACTTCAAATTGTTGAAGCTTGTTCATTATGAAATGAGTGCAATAAAAGAAATAACCTAGTCCATGTTGCAGTCTTTCCAGAAGCAACTTACTGAAACAAAAGCCAAGAACCAACAGCTTTTGCTTGAAAATATAAATCTCAAGAAGAATTTGGAAATAAGGTGAGAAAGGATAAGTATCATCCTTTGTGAGACCATTTCAGTAGACTTTGCCTTACAAAGCACTAGCAATTGTAAAAGCAAAGTGTGAAATCTATGACCAAAGAAATGAGATATGGCAGCAGCAGCCACACTCTTCTCCCTACACTGCTAATAACAGCTGCTAATGGTTAGTTTGCTCTTTATTGCTGTTGTCATGTAGAAATGTAGCAGAATTTCATTTCCAGAATGATGTTTTGGCACTGGCAAAGCTTTCTTATTTTTTTGCTTGGATGAATTTTATAGATACCTTCCAATGCAAGACATATAAAATGGTACTTTTTCTTTCTAGCAGGCCAACTGCACAGGAATTAAAATTTTACAAGCACCAAGTAAAGAAACTACAGAAAACTTTAAAGAAAACTACCCAGTAAGTATATTATTTCAGGGACTTTCATGAATCCTCTGGACTTCTGAAGGCTAAGTTACTCTGCAGCCTGTAATGTAGTGAGTAGGTCATAGAGCATGTGCCTTACAGCATTCTTTGGAGCCTGGTTATGGGCAGCAAGTGCTGCTGGAGCTCTAAACCCCTCTGTATTTCTGAAATGATGGCAGGGTCTCCAAATGGAGTGTGTTTTTTTTAATTTCATTTTGTCTTTCTGGATTTGATTTGAGTTCTTTTGCTGGCAATATGTACAGGGCCATCTCTGGTGTTTGCTGCTTCTGTAAACTGTAAGGGAAGCTACTGGTTTCATTATGGATTATGTATGTGAAAGTGTGAGTTGGCAAAGTGTTGCAGCTACTGAAGTTATGTCCATATTATTCTTAGAAATTGGCTGGTTTTTTTCTGAAATATTGCTAAGAAAATACATGGAAGATATAAAAGATCCAGTACTAACAAAGTGTTTTTATCTGTAATTTCACTTCGACATTTGTCCATGTGTATACTGAATGCTAAATATTTTATAGCCTGAAAAGGACATCACTTAAACTTTAAAATAAATATACATGTTGTGTATATTTAAATGGTCTAGTATCTCGTGCAGTAGGTATCATTTAGATGAAGAGTAGTAGTGAGCTTGGTACAATAAGCTAGAAAAGATGTTCCAGCAGAAGTGGATAACCACTGAGCTTGGAATTTGAACCTTTAGAGTAAGATTGTGGATTTTAAGTCTTCAGCCACAGTAGAACTCCAGCAACAGAAAATCTGGTGGTGTCCCTTCTAAATCAGCAAGCAGTCTGGCATAGCCTCAGCCCAGGGACTTGAGATAAATTAATGATATTTGCATTAGGTATTGTGTTGTCAGTCTGTGCTACTTGGGTCTGATGGAATTCCATTGGCCAGCATCATAACATGGGTATTTACTTTGTATAATACACCTGGTTCTTCCATCAAGTTAAAAGGTAGCATCTCCTGCTGAGGCTGCTTGTGTGACCCACTGTGTGTATTTTCGTGCAGATTTTCAGGGAGCAGGACTGGAGAAAAAAGAGAAGAAAAGACAGACTCTGGGAGAGTTGCAGGAGTGGATCAGCGGCAGGCAGCTTGCCAGCAATACTTGCAGGTACCCAAGTTGTTTCTCTTCTGCATGTTTCTAGCAGTGTTACAATGAAATATTTTATGTGTTCTGTTTAGCTGTGTCAGCTGGAGCGTGCTGGTCTGAGGCTAAGAATGCCTATCAAATCCTCTATGCAAGATGAGTCATGTTCTGGATTTGGCAGTCAGTGTAGGCTGGTTCTTGTTCTGTCTCAGTGTAAACTACCTGAAAACACAGCAAGGAAGCAGACACTAGGCTGGTAAATATGATTTAGTTGAAGTCTGTTCAGGATGGGATTTGTTCAAGATCTTTGGCGATAGTGGATTTTATTTTTCTTGTAATTAAAAAGCCTAAATAGAATAAAACTTAGCAAGCTGTAAACTGTGAAAGTTACAATGCCCCAAGTAGATAAATGTTAACTAATCCTCAAAGGGAAGTATATACTTGCATTACTTTTACATATCTTCTAGCTAGTATATGTTGAAATCTTCAAGTCTATTGCATGTTGAATGCATGTGTAAAATTCGTCAATAGTAATATTGGAGTTATTTATGACTTAATTTTAGGCAATCATGACTGTGATAGACAGGGATACTATTACAAAACATCATATATGTTTGAGCAATAACATTTGTTATTTGTTCTTGAAGGTTTTGTCCTGTATTGATTCTATTTTACAAAGCCCAAGGGCTCCTCCATTAATATTCCGGCCCAGCAAAGGGCCAGTGCAAAATTACATGAAAGAGAATGGACAGGGATGTGGATTTGAGCACCTTCCACTCACTATAGAAATGTGGGCAGATCAGCTCATAGCCCTAAAGGTAACATCACTTTGTTGTACTCTGTTTCTTGGTCTTCCTTTCATCTGCTCTCCACTCCTCTATCCCTCCCTATGTTTAGTTGTGGGGGTTTTTGTGTGTAGCTTTTGTTATTGCCTGAGTTGGTGTTAAATTTTACAAATAATCTGCTCTCCATGTGAAATATGTACCAGAGATACTTCTCTGTGTAAAACTTTTATTTCATTTTATTAACTGAGTCCCTGAGAAGAAACTTAAGCTTTAGAGTCTGCACTTCACACATTAACGATGGTGCATTCTCTTCCTTCCTTTTGTCTGACCAGAACACAACAGTGACTTTTTGATCCAAATACAAGTGAAATAGTTTTGTTTAAAGCCAAACTCTTTGTGACCAATACTTCCTATTTCACTGAAACTGTAATATGTAGCAAATATAATATTTTTTACTCTGTTCTTTTCAAATCAAAGAATGTCAGCAGGATACTGTCCTTAATTTTTATGAATTTAAAACCTTAACCTCTCCAGTGCTGGAATGCTTTCTGCATGTGAGGAACAGAAAAATGCCTGTTTTTATAAGAAAAACAACTTTAAGCAGTTTCTAAAACAAGTTGGCTCCCCTCCCTTCTTTTGAAAGGATTTGCATAGGTCCTTGAGAAAACTGTCTCTGGAATTGCTGCCTTGGAACACTAAAGATCCACAGGATAACAGAGAATCCATACGAGTTGAAGACCTCCAGTTGATCGTAGATGCAATTTTGGAAGAATTAGAACATAAGGAAAAGGTAATTTTTACCAGAGGTTTATAATTACAAGTTACTGTGGAATTCTTAAATGCATTCTTCACACAGTGATTAGATTGGTGCATTTGAAAGCCTTGCAGCATTTAAGAAATACCTGTTTGAAGACATTCAATAGTCAAAGACTGTTTTAACATAATGGATAAATTCACCTTGGGGAAGATTGCTTTAATCAAAGGCACTTGACCAGCAGTGAATTTGCATTGCCCTGTAGTCTCAGGAATAGTCCTGTTCTGTCTCTCAGGGCTGAGAATACATAAATGCTTCTCTCAGCAACAGAGGAGAAAGCTTTCAAAAGAGTATTCTGAGTTTGGTGTATGTTTGTGCCTGAAAACCATAGAAACTATGTCTTCAGATTTTAAAAAGATTTGAAACGCTGAGATTTCATAAGCGAAGTTACACCTCTTCTTCAGACTGGTTTTAAGAATGTTTCACAGCTAAAAGCACCCTTGCCTTGTTAAGCAGTACCATTGATGAGTTCTTCCTGCTTGCTCCAGAACAGCCAGACACAGTCCTTGCAAACCCTGTCTGCCATAGTCTCTCACTTCCAGAAGTTGTTTGATGTGAATTCTCTGAGTGGTGTTTATCCACGGATGAATGAGGTTTACACAAAGCTGGGGGAAATGACCAACGCCATGAGGAATCTCCATGAGCTCCTGGAACTAGGTAAAGACTTACCACCTGCTGCTTGTTCACACCATGCCAAAAAAAGGAGACAGATGAAAAGCTGATCTCTTCATAGAAAATAATGTTGAGCTATTGGGAAATGAATTAACTAGGTGTTTCCTTCAGTGGGAAGATAAAAATACATTCCTGTCAATTTACAGTTCAAATAGCAAATCCCCATTATTTGTAAGCCTTGAGCAGTTGCTGAGGAAAAACAGGGAGGCAGAAGAAGGGAATAAAAGGGGAAATTGAATTTTTATTTTTTTCTACAAACCTTTTTTTTTCGGTGAGCTGACTTCATAATTGTTCATTCTCCTCTTGAAAGATAACAAATATAAGGAAGAAAATAACTCAGCCTCGGATGTAGATTTCTACTCAGTAGTTCATTCAAGTGTAATTGGGTCAAGTCCTCCTTGAAAGTTCCATCTTATGCTGCAAAACTTAAAAACCAAAACAAGTTGTTGAATGTCAAAAACTGTCAGTACTCAGAGGTGTAGTTGTTTATTTCCCTTCTGGTGGGAACTTCTGTAGAAGAGCAGCTGCTGCTGCTCCTGGGTTAAAAGGTTGAGCTGGGCTGTAGGATGTCCAGCCCCAGAGCAAGGCTCCTGGGCTGCTGAGCCTCATTCAAGGAGGGAAGCAGTGTTCCTGCCTGCAGCCAGCATGGGAGATGAGGAAACCTCACCTCCCCCTAATAACTGCAGCTCAGAGGATGCCTTGTCCAAGCCTAGTTCTTCTGAAATTGAAGAAGAAAAGGACAAGGAGGCTGCTACTTTCAGTCACAGCACTACAGAACAGGTTAAAATTCAATACCAAAACAAGTTCCGGGTGTTAACAAAATGTTAAGCAGGTTCTTTATTGGCCGATCCCCTATTGTGTGTCTGCTGTGTCACAAGAACCTAATGAATAACCACTTCTCTCTCTATATAATTTCAGTTGGCTGATTTCCACTGACATTCTAAGGGTGCACTTTAGTACCCTCTCTGCTGTAAACACACAGCTCTGGCAAAATTTTTTGGGCCACTGAAGGATAAGTGAGAGAATCCCCATACCTAGATAACATTTGTTTAGTTCCGTTTTCTGTGAATGATGGAATGTGTATGCCTAGATCTATGAAAACCAAATTAAATCTGTGCACCTGCAAGAATTCAACTGTGTCTAAAATACTTCCCTGTTATTACTGTTACAAGAATCATGAGGTGTTTGTTTTTCCACAGACAGTTCAGCTCCACCCACTGTGGTAGTGGATACTGTTGGGAAACTGTGTGACATCATTAATAAGAACGTGACTGAGCAGGTACAGCAGCTTCTGGGCACCCAAGACATCCACAGGTATGTGGAGCTGTTCCACTGCTGACCATTCTTCAAACATCAAATGTAGTAATTGAGAACTGGCAAAAATTGATGCTGAAAGAAACTTTCATCGTTTGCTACAAAGTCAGTGAGCTGTGACAGCACAGGAGTTAGTTACTGCTTTGGTGCTTGAAACAAATCTTGAATCCTGTGAAAAGGATAAAGCTGACAGAGGAAAAAATTGAGGCCAGAAGGTTCCAAAACACCCTCTGCTTTGCATGGATAATGTGATCAAACAAGCCTTAATGGGATACGTGTTTCATCAGGAGACAAATCCTACACCTGGGTGGGGAGGAGAAAGTGATGCAAGTCTCAGATGTAATATTGAAGTGTTCATGTTGCTAAGGCAGGGTTTGCCTCAAGCTGCCTACAAATACTTTAGAAAGTGGACAAATCTAGTTACACGTTCAACAGATGACAGCCACATCTAGGTGGTAGCAGACCCTAAGGGCTTGCATTCGCCATGTGCTTTACAGCCAAACTGAAAAGGGAGCAGACAGCAAGTCTGACACATGCTGAGTTAACAATACTCACTCCCTCAGCCTTTCTGCACTGATTTCTCAGTTTTAACTGGAGAACAGCTGCTTATAAAGCATTTCTTGCTCTACCTCCAAGGCAGTTATACCAGCCACCCCCAGGCAGTACACTTAGCATACACAGACAAATGTTCCAGGCCCCAGACTACCTGGTGCCATGGGAGGGGG
This sequence comes from Promerops cafer, assembly GCA_013398275.1. Classification (NCBI taxonomy): domain Eukaryota; kingdom Metazoa; phylum Chordata; class Aves; order Passeriformes; family Nectariniidae; genus Promerops; species Promerops cafer. Next base: position 508,999 of record VZSE01007389.1, read on the forward strand.
AAAGGAAGGATGTGTATACAGCATTAGTAGTGAAATCAGAGCTCCTCGTGACAGCTCCCATGTTGGCTGCAGGGTTCAGAACTGCAGAACAGAACATTGGTATCCATGGTTTTATATACCAAGTAGCAGTATTTGCACAAAGTCATGGCACAGAACAACTAAATGGCCAAAGGGATGAACTTGTCATGTCCTTGCACCTCTTACCTGAAAAGTCTTGCTTTCCATTCCAGTATCATCAATAAGCTTGAAGAACATGAGTGCTTCTTTCCGCCCTTTCAGGCTCTCATTCAAGATTTGCTGTGTCTTCTAGGTGAGTAACATTTGCAACAGTAATTACCTTCATGCCAACACTTCCTCATAGAACCCTAAACAGTTAATAAGTGTTTTGTTTTCTCCTGCTGTGCTAAAACAGGAGGAGGATGTGAGGGAAGGTGCTGCCTTTTGCCTCACTCTCCTTCTTTCCACCTTTCCTCAGGAAGTGACCAAAACAGTTTATTTTCATTGAACATGGGGTCGCATTTACTTCAGCATATTACTTATCAGCCCAATTGATTTTTTTTCCAAAAGCATTAAAAGGTCTGAGGAGTTTATTTAATTCACCAACTGTTTAAGTTAGAATTTTGGTTGAACTCAAAGGTACTCTGGATTCATAAGCCTTACCCTTTTGTTTTCCATTCTGTTGCAGAGATCAGTAATGTGGATGATATTTTACCTGCAGTGCAAAACCTGAAATGGGGAGCTGGTTATGGGTGACTCTGCTCTTCCTGAGGAAGATTTCTCTTACCTGTGAATGTACCTGTTGGTGCACATGACATTGCAGCTACCTCCTAAGCAACAGTTCCAGATTTTTTAACATAAATAAAAGTTGCTGCATTTTAAAGTGGTTTTTTTTTAATTCTTGGTCAGCTTAAGGAAAACTTTAACTGCTGTCAACTGTTCTACTCAATCCCAGAGAGAGAACCAGTATACTCTGTATCAGTCTGGGAAACTGAACCCAGCACATCACCAGGCAAACTCTAACCTCTGACCATTTTTAATGTTGCTGACACAGTAAGTATTAGGTAAAGATGCCCCTACTGCCATAGCAGTAACACTTATACAAATGCTCAATCTTAGTTTTCTGGAGAGCCTCTTTTAAAATATTGTTCACATTTCCAGATCAGTTTGGGATGGGAACACATTATTACTCAGTGAGTATTCTCTCTGATTATGGACTGAGGCAGACTGGATTAACGTAATCTAGGCCAAAAAATACTTGAAATTTGCTTCAGGTGATGGTTTGAAGTCACCATCGTTGTAATTCAAAAGTCAGTTTTAGAAAGGAATAGATCAAGTCTCTTATGCAAGACCATTAGAAGTTTATTGTACAGAAACAAGTACACCAAGCTTCCAAAAATATTTTGCCTCAATATTATTAAAGCTTAGTTTACAAAACTTTGCTGTTCCTCAGACAGAATCTGGGTTTACAAGATTTTGAAATGTACTGTAACAAAGGACAAAACCAGTTAAGGCGTCACAAACTAAAACCTTAATGACATCTTGGATTCATCTCCCTGCTTTTGGAAGCTCATTATTTACATACCTGCAGCCACAGTCTGCTAAGGTATTTCTGAACCACGGACTACCAACTTCTTAGTTTCTCAGAAAAAAATAGCTATTAAAGAGTTTCTCTTTTAACAGGTTCTGTAGCCCTATAGCTGAAGAATACTGTTTCAAAATGTATTCTTCTAAAAGTACACCACTTCCATGTTAAAACAACATGAACAAGCTCCTAGGGCCATCAGACTGCCAAGCAAAGTAATGACACTTGGCTGACAGTCTAAAATCTCCCCAGGTACAACCCTTCTTTAAGAGAGGTTTCACACGTAGAGGTCCTTTGAGGGGGAATTTGCCAGAAATAGCAAAAATAAAGGACTTATTCTTTAAGGACGAATTATTCCCTATGTGGGGGAAAATATGTTTAACTTCAGTGAGAACTAATCCCCAAATAGGATCATTAAATTTGCATGTCCTGAGCTGGAGCCTGCTTCAACTTCGCAATGACTGTGCAAAACATGTTAATTACAAGAGATATGTACATTCATATAAAGTTGAAAAATTAGTAACTTATGTACATGAGAAGAAATCAGATTTTCTTGCGTCTGCTCCTTGTCAGTTCATACCTGCAAGACAGACACAATAAGTAATTACAGCAGTTGAAAACTTTCTTAACAGTTTTAACTGGCACAGTAGAGAGAACTTGGGCTGCTTTATTGCTTGAGCTTCACAGGCAGCACAGCAAAGGAGGCTCCAGAGGTGGCCTAAAACTTCAGCTCTTCACCAGGAACCTTGGGTGTGTCCTTTTTTCCTCTTCCCATAATTGCCCTGAGACACACACACAAGCTGGCCAGGGAAATGTGGTTTTCCTGTTGGAATATTGGCTCACTGCCTGTGCAGACGGCAAGCTCCTGGACTACCCACACTACATTCCTTGGGCTCCACTGCAGGAGAAAGAAGGAAGAACTCCTGCCATTAACTAAAGATACAGAAGTGAGAAAAACACCCAAGCCTGGTTCTCTGTTCTGCCTCAGACCAGGAACATACAAACCTCAGAACCACAATGAACGTACAGGCAAAACTGTAAGTGGCTTATTATAATAGTTTCTATAAATGCTTTGTAATTAAAGTTTTATCATACATATATATTGCTGATCAGAGTATTTAGTTAAGATCTTTATTCAAGTTAAAATTTGTTGCAAGGTTACTTTAATAAACAAAATTCTTTTACTTATGTGCCCCTGTGGCATTTATGGCAATTTAAAATATGCTGAAGACTGTAATTGACACAGGCGTCTCATTAAAGCTCTCTCACAGGGCAGGCACTGCACAGCCAATGGATTAACACACAACTTAGATAGAACTACCAGATTAGCTCAAGTCAGTCCTGCCTTTGCAGGTGAAATATTCTTCTTGCTCACCCAAACACAGCCCAGTTACCAGCACTCACTCCCACAGCAGTCATGCAAGCTCCCAGCAAAGCAATGGGCAGGGTTTGGAAGTATGGAGATGAGTACTTACCATTGTGCAAAACCTTTTATTAAATCCTCCTGGGACAAGTCAATGCGCACCTTTAAAAAGCAAATTTTATTTGTTTGTAGGTTATTCAGCATATAAATTGATTAGCTAAGCTACCACTCCTCCTAAGTCCGACCCACTTTCCAGCTGTGGGGCTGCAGCTCAGGCCTGAGGAAAAATGGAGCTTCCCACATTCCCAGCTCTTCCCACATAAACCAGCTCAGTTTCCTATAGCACGACTTGGAAATTTATCTGTCACTGAAGAAGCAATTGCAGTTTACTTTTCACAGAGTCAAAGTTGTTCACAGAAAGCTCAAAGCACTGTTGGCAAATTGTGGGGTTTAGTCCCACGCCTTTCTCAGCTCCGTGTTTGTGCTCTTGGAGCCGTTTTCCACATGGGCAGCACCAGGGCCCAGGGCTTACTGCAGGAACATCCTTCTGCAATGAGACCACACCTCTCCCACATGGATACAGCCTTTTCACATGAAAATCTGGCAGAAAAAGGTTGTTTCGAGATTGCCAGCCCTATTACTGAGAATCAGTTACTGGAGCTACATTTCAGGATTTCAGGAATAGCCCAGAGTGTTCAGCTCTGTTATATCTGTAGTGGAGATTCTTTAAACTTACTTTTCCCAGCTCCTTCCTCTCCTGTGAAATGAAGGGCCTGCTGTTCTTCACTGCGATGTCCAGTGTCCTTTTCTTGACATTTTCCAAAGATTCGAAAAATTCAAACCTTGAAATAACGTTTAAAAAGAAGAGACTTAAGGCAAAAACTAAGATCCTGTGAGCACCAGTGGGCAGAATATAGTGACAGAGTACAGCATCAGTGGCCAGGACTTTAACAGGAAGGAACACACAGAAAAGGCAATTCCAGAGTGAGGTTTTATTCACATTGCAGGAAACCTCTTCCAGGCCTCATGAAAGATGACAACACTGTGTTCAGACTGTCCACTGTGCCAGGGGGAAGGGGGAAAACATGCATCCATGATTAAATGCCTTTTAACATAATTTTCCCCCCTCCATGGAAGATCAGCATGTTTTCCATGCACTGTTTGTTACTCAAGAGGAAATAGTCATGAGCCAACCCTCCAAGTTCACAGAGCAGCCTTGCACCACACCAAGAACAGACAAAGGCTGAAACCTGTGGCAATTAAATTCTTAATGGCTCTGACTCAAGCCTCTGGCACACATGGCTAATGTCAAGTGAGTTTTGTCCATGCTAAATCACTCCAGTTCTGCCCACCTGAATAGCTTTTCCTCAAGTCAGAGCTGTGAAACAGGTAATGTGTTTTGGAGCTAAGCATTATCCTTAATTGAGGATGTACAGGATACGTCAGTACTGAGGATGAGGAAAAGGAGATGCTGTTCCCAACTGCTGGGATGGCACTAAATCAGTGCAGTTACTAAGGAGAATCCTTAGCTTTGGTGTTTTGAGTGTTAAGAAGGAATATTTTTAAATCTTTTCTCCATTTCTGACTTAACACAGAAAGAACACAACACAGGAAAAATATAAGCCACCCAGGATCACCCAATATTCACATATTTTCATGTGTACCGTCCTCTAATTATGGGATTAAAACCACGTCTCAAAAGAGCTCTACTTCTGAGCATTACTGTGTTTGGGTTTATGCAAAACACATTCCATTTCAGTGGCAGAGCTGTGACACTGCCAGCAGTTTACACTGCTCCCACCAGGCCTTGATGACAACATCCTGTGTGCCCAAAGGGTGGTCCAGTCTCAAAAGGCTCTCTACTTCTGCCTTGGACCTCTGGAAAGATGTCAGAATAAGCATCAGGCAAAGCAGTGTGAACAGAGCAGTAGGCTCTGGGAGGTACCTGAATGGGCAGATTGCCCCTGCCATGACAGGCATACTAAACACAGTAGGAGAATGTCAGTCTGCAAAGAAGCAAATGCAGCCTGGGGGCAAGGAAGGGGCAGGGAAGAAGGTGTACCCTTCTTCCAGGCGACTTGCAACACCACAGGCACAGCAAGGCCAGCCCCAAGTACTTGTAAATCACAGCCCAAGTGCCATTTGTTTCAGAAAACGTGCAAATGTTCACAAGAGAGTCCTTAGGAGCTTTATAAAGCAGCACACCTCAGGAAGCCCTGTCATTACAAAGAGATCATAACTATTCCAACCATAATCAGAATTTACATTTTCTTACTTCTCATCGTATTGGGGGTTCAGAGTTTTTTTCTTAACAGAAGTCTTCTTCCTGCTTGTCCATCTTCTGTCTGGAAGCAGGTATATTCGAACATATGGATCGACTCCACGATTGGAAGAGGGAACCAAGTTTCTGTTAAAAGAAAAACAGACAAGCAAGGCAGGTTTTCTCACTGTGTGTTTTAATACCTTGGCTCTCTTGGCATCAGACCAACCCTTCACAGGCCAAAAATGTTCATCTCAGGAGTTGGAACATAAGCAAATAAAACTTTAAGGTTGTTCAGTTAAAAGTTTTACTCTTGAGGATGTGGCCACTTACTGGGGGTCCTAAATTAAGAATTACATATTCAGTCATAGGTATCAATCCTTGTCATGATTCCTATGCCAACACCCCAAGACACACACCAGTTGTCAGTGTGTCCAGAGGAAATTTTGATGGATGACATTTGCAGTATCTCTACTGCAGGGAGCACAACTTGCTGGGTTCTCTCCCTGACCTGCTGCTGGCACTGATCAGAGCTGGGCACAGAGAGGCTGCACAGATGGAAGCCAGCCAGTGCTAAGGCATCTCTGCTGCACGTGGCTCTGCTCCAGCTTTGCTGGATGACTGACAGAGCTCAGAGAGCACTTCCCTCTGTGAGCCATCACAAGCATTACCTGCAGCCGTTGACCAGCACAACGAGGCTCTGCCGAATGGAAGCGTAACGCACCGTCAGCTGGATCTCCCCCAGGGGCATCTCAGTCCCGCTGCAAGACATTGCACAGTCAAGGCTTTTAAATACAGCCATTGAGCAGCCCACAAGCAGACTAAAACCAGCTTTCAGGGCACCATCCTTCTTCCTGGCATCCTAAGGTTTGCTGTCTATGAAGCAGCTGGACCACAGAGGTTCCACAGAAGCCCCATCCCCGCCTTCTCTGCAGGTACCCGATTTCAGTCCCACAACACAAACTGCCAAAAATGCCCTTATGTGGGCCACTGTAGATGGAGCAGCAAAGTACAGGTTAGTGTGTTACACGTTCCCTCAGTAATGTCTGTATATGCAAAATAGCACCTTTTTCATATTTCATTCTGCATGTTATTAAAGTGACTTAAAACATTGCTTAAAAATAGTTTATAAATGAAGCCCTGTTCAGAGCTAGAGAATTCACCAGTCACCAATTCACCAAATTGCAACTAGAGCTGAGTTTTATGTTCAGGTTTATAACTACTCTGATGCTCTCTTAAGTGAGATGGATCTTTGTAACTTCTGTTCATTAAGGATTCCACAAGCTCCATTCTGTGCCCCAGGAGGGACAAATCCTTCTCTCCATCCTGCCTGACAGAGCAGCCTCACACTGAGCACTGTGGGAAGGACACACACACAAGCACACCTATCCACAAAAACTTTGTTCACAGCATTATCAGTCTTAAAATGTGTTGGATAAACACATTCAGAGCTTTAAGCAGCCAGAGGTGCCTATCAAGTGTTTAAGTTATTACAGAAGTGGGATGTTCAGACTTCCAATATCCTGTTGCTAAATGAGTATTGAGAAGCTCTTCAACAATATAAAGCCAACACATGCAGCACTCTTAGGAGAGCCATAGAGTGAATGCTTTCCCTTTACACCTGCTCTGACAGTGCCCTGTAATTTTCTTTGCTGTTGACTGGAATATTTAGGTCAATTCTTTGTAAGGTGACTTGAGACCCAAGACCCCAAAAGACTTAGCAGCCTTGAATTCACCTCTATGCAACAGTAACACCTAAACTTTCCCAATAGAAGAACAATTCAGCTGGAAGAACACCTACTTATGAATGTCCAGATTGCTGCTACTTAATTCAAAGCAGGAAGAAGGCAGGGACCCCAGTGAAGTGACACTGGGTGCCACCCTCATTTCCTGCAGGACAGGCAGTGTGGGCACAGCCACTGCTCCTCCAGGCAACACTGTTGGTGGGCCATGCTCTAAATTTTGCTTGCCCTCTGCTTCATCAAGGCCAGACACAGTTTCACTTGGTACAGGGGCTTCTGAACTGTTTTTATTGTTCAGGTCTTCTCCACTCTCCTTTTTTGGCAGAGATTCAAGTGCTGCAGAGTCTTTGCTCATGGGAGGTACTTTTGAGACTTGTGGTGGAGAAGAAAACTTCTGCTGGTTTCCAGCCTTCTCCGTGACAAGCACGGGACCTAGCTTCGAGGCATTGACACCAGCCTTGACTCCTTGTGGATCAGGTTCTTCAACATTCAGTGCCTAAAAATCACAAGGGAAGACAGTGAGTGCTGCTCCCATTGCACTGGGGTGAATGCCAGAATTACCACCCAGGAGGAAATTTCACCACAAAACTGTAACAGCAGGACTCTGCCATTAGAGATGAAAGGGACCCTTAGGATTCACTGTGGTGTTCTCTCCTCTTGTCCTACTGTGTTTGTACTCAGCAGTGTCTAAGCACTGATCCAGAGTATGGTGACAAAACAACTCCTAAGCATCAGTGCTGATTTCCCCAGCTTAGATTTTCTCAGTCCAACTCCTTTTTGTTGTGAGAAAATTTTCAGCTACGGCACTGCACTAAGTTTCAGGAAGCCCCAGGGATACCTCTCAACTCCACCATACACTCCTAATTTCAGTCAAATACCTTGTCACACTTCTACTTTCTACTCAACTGTGAAGCAAAGCTGCCTTTCTCCATGCCCACCTTCCATCTCTTTTGACTGGTTACAACTGGATGCTTCTGCAGGGGAAACCGAGTGAATATGGGAAAGAACAACTTACCCTCAATACAAGTTTCATCTTAATGAAGCTGTCTGAACTGGAATGGTCCAGCTGGAATCTCTGATCCAGAGTCATGTTTGGGTCCTTAAGTAAGTGGGAGAGACATACCACTGAAGTTCCCAGGGCACTATCCCGCTCCTTGTCTTTTATCTGGGGGACAGAAGAAAACAAAAGTTTTTATTAGCTGGCAAACTGGGAGCGTGCCACTGGGAATGCAAAAGCAAAGCAAGAAGGTATTTCAGACAGAAACCAAAATTATCTTATTTGCTTCAGTATGGTTACATCTAAAGGGGCGATCATTATTCCAGGAGAGTAACAAGTTAGTATATTTAGAGTAAAAATCCCATCTCTAACTATTCAGAGAAAGAACTGCTTTAGCAGAAAAAACATGCCCTGAAATTTACTTGATTTTCCTTGCTTGCTTTGGGGACAATGTCCTAAGCAGCTGAGATGGCAACTGGTCTAAGTCTTGACATGTATTTTAGGTAATAGTTTGTTTAGCCTATTTAACCTCAATACACCTTCCAAGTTCAATTCCTTTCTGTATCCAAGTGACCAGCCACAGAACTGCCTGTGGCTGCAATGCTGCTAATGAGAGATAGGGTTGCTTAATGAGCCAGAGCACAGAGGTGAAAAGGTAGAGCTCTGGTTGAGAATCATGAGGGCTGAAATTTCTGACAGCAAAATATTGATGTCTTTACTACACACAGACCTGTATGAAATGTCCTTTGCACTTTGCAGCCAGAACCATCCCACATTTGAACTAAGATATTGCACATTACATGACACTGGAACAAAGATAGATACCAAAAAAGGTAGATACCACCACCATCTAATACAGAATTGTCTGTGCAACAGGTGCTTCTTCCACCTTTTAGTAGGAGGAACCCAGTATGTGACAATCCCACACAGAAACAACCAGCATTGAGCTTCATAGAAGAGGTTTCTTCTTGCAGATGTGCAGTTGGTCTTCAAAGGAAAGGCTTTTCTCTCACCTCAATGTGGAGTGACTGGGAATGAGCACTGTGGACAAAGAAGGTGAAAGCCTGGCCCCACGTGGGATCCTTGCTGAAATTGCAGGTCTGCAACAAGAATATACATTAGCTTAGTCTCTGAGAAGCAAAGAATCCATGACACTGATCACCAGAGAGCGCCATGGTGGCCCTCAGTGATGCTACACCCCAGCTGTATAGAGAGTAGAAATTCCAGGTCAGAAGCATATGGAAGAGAAGTCTCTGGCAAAACCAGAACAAGTTCTTTGGGGTGTGGAAATGCCAAAGAACAAGTCTGGTGAGCTGCAGTTGGCCCCACCAGCACTGCCTCGACCAGCAGCCTGCCTCACCTGCAGCAAGGCACTGCTCCCTCCCTCCCACCCTCCCACCCAGGGAGAGCCAGAGTGCTGCTTCCAGCCTGCAGCACTCTGAGCCAGCTCCCAAAGCTGCAGTGAGCTGACAGGCGAGGGCAGGAAAGCTGGAGGGGCAGTTTCAGGGGTGTAGAACTCGTGGGAAGAGTAGGAGGGCACAGCTTCAGCACCATCCACTTCAAAGATGAAAGAGCATGGAAAGCACCTACAGGGACTGTAGCTGCTCTGTAAACCAGCTGTCCCTGCCAGGCCATGAGTGCTGGCAGCAAGTGGAAAGGAGCAGGGAAAGCCTGGAAGCCTGATCTAGCTTAGGAGAGGTGATATGATAGGGAAAGGGAAAGCCACAAAAGGTAAAAATGCAAGCAGAACCCAATTTCTGAGCAGCTGGAAGGAACAAAGGGAGATAGGTGCCAGTCCTGTGTGTTCATGTGTAGCCAACAGGATTCATTCCTATTTGCTGGGAGTCCAAAAGAACAAAGGGCTCATCCACATCCAGCTGCAGGGCAGTGAACATGGCAGCTGCTGGGAGGGCAGAGCTCAACTGTTGCTCATACTCATGAGGCAAAAGTAATTTTTAAATAATGAAACATGAACTGAAAGTGGAGGAGATGCAGATCCATCTTGTCCGGGTTTAAAAACAAAATAAAACAAAACACAAAAAACAGTAAAACTGTGATATACAGGAGCGAGGAAAGACTCTGAGGAAGGAATAAAAGCCAGCTTGATGCAAATGACACCCTGCTCTGAGAAACCATGAGCTGGATTGGAGATTTACAGAACTAGAGTATCTGGGCCAACATGAACTCTTGGACACAGGCATGGAACTACACATGTACAGCAGCTGATCAGACACCCTCCACCACCACAACTCAGTGACACAGTGGTTCCGCTCCCAGGCTCTGCAGCTCTCACTGCAACTACAGCTCTTCACATCAGCTTCACAAGAAGTCCTTCCCTTCCTAGGGGATACTTGGAGACAGCCACCCATAAGATGGAAAGTATCTAACGAAAGCAGAAGAATTAAACAGCCTCACCTTACTCTTCTGAGTCTTGTTCCCAACTGTGAGCAGGACAAAGGAGGAAGGTTCTCGTTCCATCTTCTGTCATTTAATTCAAGGAAGAAAGGAGAAGGCAGAAAAAACATTAATAAATTTATAGTTTTCAGGAAGCAATATCAAACCACTACTCTGACTTGAAGTAAGTTGCTGGAAACCTGACAATATTTTCTGCATGTGGGACATCTGAGGAGTGTAGCACACAGGAAAGCCTCCAGCCATAACACAGCACAGTCTTACCCTCCACCATCAAGAGTACACATTTAAGCCAAAGTTTTATGTATTTAGGTTTCAACAGGTGAGCAGTTAAAAATTTGTCAGAAGCTAGGAGGAAATAGAGAGGAGAGCTGAAGGCTCAGTGAGAAATCTTGATCTTTCCTGACTGAACCAGGAAAAATTGGTTTCAAGGCTCAGGACTTGCTCCAAAGCAGCTGGAAGTGAGGCTTTGGCATCAAGTAACAATTCCTGTCTGGAAGCAACAATGCTGAACCTGTTGCTCCTCTTTGCACTAATGCTATAGAAGTTAAGTCTGAGGATCTGGTTTTGGCACAACACTACATACAAAGTGCACACAGTGAGGTCCAGAATTAAGGATTATTGAATGTAATGTGCATCACAGTGCTGGTAACTCATCTAAATTGTAAAGATAGTATTTAGGAGAGGTGCTACTTGGAGAGAATGGGAAGCTTTCTCCATAGCTCAGAGCTGTACTTGTGAGTAGCCTGTTCAAGAAAGAAGGGAGAAAGACATTCTTCCCTATACCTGCCATTTACATCACAGTAGCAAAATGCAGTATTTGGGGGGAAAAGTAAACAGAAGCTATAAGAGAGAGGTATGAATGACAGAGAGGCCTCTGAAACCCTCTGAAGTCATAGGGGGAGGAATCTGGTGGTCAGATCTCCAGTGGACAGGAAAGTTACCACAAATGAGCATATTTCTCCCAGCTCAATGTCAAGCTGGAACAGCTAAGCAAGGGAAGAAAGAGCAGCAGCAGCAGAAAGGATATTATGACTTAGTCTGATGTCTGGAGGCTCTCTTTGGCATAAGAAAGAAAGACAACCACACACAATATCAAACATTTCTGTGTTGCATTCCCACTTTGGCCTCCTAGACTTTCACTGGAGTGGGCTTTCAATCACTATTTTGAACCCCTGCTCACTTAGATTCTGACAGTGGAAAGATTATTTCTTTTTAACCACCATCAGTTCCTATGATACCACATAATCCAGAATATTGTTTTGCAAGCATGGGAGAAGAATATAAATTTTACCTTGAGGTACTTGTTATTTTTGATCTTCTTTGCTCCACATTCACCATTCGAATACTCAAAGTGGTTTTTCTGAATTAGTGAAAGAGTATTTAAAACAATTAATTTGTTGTCTTAAGAAAAAGGAGGTTAGGAGTGAAGACTGCCACATGGGGTGTGTACTCACAGGAAGGTTGAAGGCGCTGTCCAAGTAGACAATCAGAATTGCTGTAGACAGACCCTTCTTATCCTGTAAAGGCAGGGAAAGATAAAACAAACCTAAACACAGAGTAGTCATGATCACCCACCAAGGACAGTGCAAAATAGAGCAAAATTCCAAGGGCAGCTTCTGAAGGCTAAGCCTTTCTCCTAAAACTTGCAATTTAGAGGAGCCCAAGTCAACACAGCAGGACAGTTCTAAGCTGACCAGTAAGAAGATGTGTAACTCTTTTCAATTCACTGCCTTTAATGTTTGTCAAACTCAGCGCAGAACTGGTTGGGTTCCCCAGTGCAGCAAGACACCTAAAACCATGTTCAACCACATACATCAACATGAATCCAGTGTCAGCAGAACAAAGCCTGGGAACAGTTTTATTCACTTCAGTGGAACTCAAATGGTTTTGCTTGGTTATGAAGAAACAGCCTCTTTGGGAGATGGCCTTTATCCAAGCAATTCTGCTGGACAAACAACATACCATTTGGAAACACAGCACCAGTGCTGGGTCTTTGCCTATGACTAGTACAGATTATTTCAGGGCTCCAGGGTCTTACACAAATCCTAGATGAAGAGGGAGGAAAAAAATTGTGAAAGAAAAGAACCCCTGAGAAGCCACTTTGCAGTGAGTCAAAAAAAGGTTCGTCAATTCAGGCAAAAAGAGCTGCCAGATTTGAGTTACTCCTGAATCACCAAGAGACCTGGGGCAAGCAAATGCCCTTCCTCTGCAGGAGCAGCAGGGAGGGAATCACATCAAAACTTTGCCAGACAAAAATAAACTCCCATGAGTTTGCCTGGGGTTTCTAATTTTACACACTCCTTTGTTGACAACTGGACAGGGATCAGAGTACCTGAATCCTTTAAGCAAATACACTCACCTCATGTAGCTTCTCTTGGTTGTTTACTAGTGAAAGCCACTCCAGTTTTAAATGTAAGTGTCCGCTTGTAGTCTTACTTAAGGGAAACCACTACATGGAGATAACAAAAAGCAACTTGAGAACTGAGAGGCAGAGTAGCTTTTATGTATGTGCTGCAGACTCTGAGACTTACACACAATAGACAACATGAATTTTACTCTGAGCATCTTAGCTTGCATTTTTGACACTTCGATTGTAGCATGTCCATCTACTTAGGTACAAGGCAGAAGAAAATTGAAATAAGATGCCCATAGCACGCATAGGCAAAGCACGTGGATATTTCCAACCAGCAGCAGCACAAGACAGGGCACCCTGGCATTGTTTGTAGAGTGCTGAGTTGCAGGATGAACCACAGTAAGGTCAGGCCATTTCTTCCCTCAGCAAACAGGCTGCTTCACCAAACTTTATCTGCAGCTTTGTACAAAACATTTGGTGCACACAGGACACAAGGTATCAACAACATACCCCCCTGCTGGCTCAGCGTTCCCTCAGGACTCTCTGGGGTTACCAGCCTGGTTGTAAAAATTATTGCAGTGGCTACTTTGGTATTATCTTTCTGTGAGAATACCACAGTGCAAGTGTGCAAGGAAGCTTTAAGTACAAAGGAACACCGTAGCAGCAGAGGAGCAGCACAAATGAGTGCACGCAGGCATACACCACCAGCCACATTTAGAAATAAGCTGACATCTTTACCTCATCAACAGTTCTGTCATTCATTACATCCACTAGGCCTATCAGCAAGCTGAAAGGCAAAAAGCAAACATTTCAATGTATTTTGAGGCATACAGCATAAACCACCAAAAAAGCCCACTCTTAAGTCTGTTCCAAATAACAACTTCTCCACATTACCTGTGTATGTGTGTGCAGGAACACACTTATACTCCTGAAGTCTCCCCCTTGAGATATTTCCAAAACTAAAATAAACTTGAAGTAAATCTCAAGTAACTATCACTTCTAATGGCTTCTCAGGATTCCCTGCAGGAGTGTAACCTCGTTCAACATTAGCTGCACTAGGAACTAATTATGTGGTATCAATATCTGGGAAAAGGGAATCACTTCCAACAGTATTAAATTTCCAGTATGAGTAATTCAGGTGTCCCACAGCAGAGGCTACTGGACCCTGATCAAAGGTCTTGCTAATTTACCTGCCCATAAAGTCATCTTTATCTGGATCTTCATCGTACAAATCCACTTCTAAGTCCTGACCAGGCACTTCATGAACAACAAACTGGAGGAGAAAGAGGTATTGATTAAGAATAAAAAGCATTCACATATACATATTCAGGCTCAGGCTGTGGACAGAAACATGATGCTTGACAGCTGTCTAACACATTAAGGATATTCCCTGTTCTTTCTTACGGTTAAATGCATAACAAATACAATTCATTATAGGTGAAAATATTGCCATTGTTTGCTTGTTTTTGAGCTACAAGTTAAACCCCTCAAACTGGCATCCCTAATAAAGAGAGAAGAACCAATGCTAGAGCAGCCTGCAGCTGCACAGACTGATGCATTGATTGATATTTAAATGCAGTGCTTTGCACCTCCTCCAAAAACCCACACATGTAAATCAGATCAACCTGAATGATATTTCAAGTTTACAATGTAAATTTGAACTTGGTTAAGGGACATAAATGCCTCAACCAAAAACCAAGGAAGTCCACCTGTCCCACTGCAGTCAGCTAAGAGAAGGTCCTGCAAGCACAGGGATGTAAATGGCTGTGTATCCTACAAATGGAAAGGTTCAGTACCTCAAATGTCTCATTCCAAATGGGATTAAGATCTCGGGAGACCGTCTTGCTTCGATACTGCACGGTGCCAACGCGGAGGAGAGCGTACGGATCCGACTTCCCCCTGATGGCACCAAGGAAATTGTCTTTCTGGACAAGGTTTTCAGCTTCTAACAGATGAACCCTTAATACTCCCTGGATAAAATGAGATACAGAATTGGTCATGAAAATGCAATCTTTGGATAATTATAATATGCTGCCTCCTAAAACTGTTTATTTCAGGCAGCAAGGGTAGTCACCATGACAGTTCTGCAAAGACTTGTAGTTTGATGCAGTACATTTCCAATGACAGCTGTAATAAAACACTTTTTCCACCATTTGCCTAGAGGGGGGAAAAAAAGCCCCCTTCAACAGAGGTACAATTCAATCTAGATAACTGTGTAGGAAATATTATTCAATTTATTTTTAGATCAGAAATATACATATGCACACAGCATTAAAACCACAGTCAAATCAAGTGTAAAGATCAACTCCCACTGACTGAAGGAGGAACTAAGCATTCATTGGCAGGTTCTTATTTTATTGCACAGGAGCCATTCCACTTCAATTTAGTGATGCAAGTTTGCAACAGGGAGCATACCTTTGTCACTCATTTATATTTATTCTCGTTAGTAAGTGTATTAGGTATTTGATGGATGAAGGAGATTGAAGACCTGGATATGTTGAGTATTAAGGAGATTTTTTTTTTTTGTAACAAAGAGATGTCATCCTCCAAGTTCCCTATTTACACCCCTTTGCAGCATTAGTAAAAATATTAAATAGCATGACACTCACTGCTTATATATTTATCCTCTCATTTGCATGTACCACAGATCTGCAGTTACAGACTAAAGGTTTAATTGGTAAATGAGCTCAGAGTACAGACTCCTTATGACATGTAGAGAGGGTAGGAGCTCCCACTGCCCGTGTCTCTCCCTCCCAAATGATGAACTACCCAACACTGCTTTTATATTTCTGAAATACTACCTACTGAAAGCCCACAATTCAGGTTGAAAGAGCTGATGCAGCATCCAAAACCACTAAGCTTTGTTGCATCCACATGGTGGCAGCTGCACACTCAGGTAGATAAACACTATGTCACTGAAAAAACAACTCACCTGGGGGACAGGGAACCTCAGGTGGGCAATGTTCATGTTCTTTTTCAGAGGCACTGTGATCCTGTTCGGTAGAACCAGCCGTGCAGCAATGAAGTCTTGAATTAGTGAGTCTGACATTACACTGCAGGTGGGGGAAAAGGCAACCTCAATCTCCTCAATCAGTCACAACTCAGAACGGAAAAATGCAGGAGAGCAGAAGAAATGGGCATTGCGAAGTGAATGGTGTGGTCTAGCTCCCCCCAAAGTATTGTCCTGCATGAGAACAGGACATCCAAGGAAATGGTTGAGTCACCATCCCTGGAAGCATTTAGGAGACTTGTAAAAGTGCTTAGACACATAGTTTAGTGATGGGCTTGGCAGTGTTAGGTTAATGGTTGGACTTGGTGATATATAAAGGTCTTTTCCAAAGTTTATGATTCTATGAAAGAGCTGCAGAGTGGCCATTCAACTTCAATTTAGTGGTGCAGGTTTGCAACATGGAGCATCCCTTTTGCAGGGTGTGAATTTGGCTCATCACTGTAAACTATGAGTGGGAGCTTAGGCTATGTGAAATCTTCACGAACACACCCAAACACTTCACACTCAAGTGCTTCTGGGTTTCCTTAGGAATGGCACCAGAGATGGACAAGGGGAGAAGGGAATCAGGAAGTTTCAGCATTTCACAGGGGGCTCAAGGCCTCGAGGTAGTTTGTTTTTAGACTTAGAAATGGCCACAGCACACACTGCTGCCTACTCTTGGCCACCTGCTGAGACCTGTTAGCAAAATTGAAGCAAACAGACAAAAAAAAAGAAAAGCCAAGCTCATATCTCAGATGAAGTTCTGGATCTTGGCAGGCTTTGCACTAAGAAGGAAAATTTCATTCAAAGTAACTGGAGATCACACTGGCTGAATTGAGGGCACTTGGAGTTCAAGGAACTTTCCAGCCTAATTCCAACTTGCACATTTTTAGCTTTTCAGTTCAAATATGTCCTTTACAACTGCTCTTTTTGTACGGCAGGTACAAGAAGTATACAGCTATCACAGATGTCCCAGTACTCTCCAGGTGATTAATGAGAGGATTTCAACACACCACTACAACCTGGCATGAGCAAAAAACAATATTAAGAGGAAAACCCAAGAGCACCATATATCTGAAAGACTCATCCTCTTGGTAGATCTAGTGCTTATAAGGGTAAGACTGTGTAACAAAATTGTCCCAATTCACAGAGGAGACTGGATTCACACATAAAGGACATAAGGAAAGTCTTCTACTCCAAATGGCAAACCAGGAACCTTGGTCAGGCTCTTGGCTTTCCTGTAAAAAAAACCCCACAGGAATATCACAGAATTGTCCCCTCTCTCAAGTCTCAGGGTACGCCCAACTAAACACAGCTTGTATGTGAGGACAGATGACTGCATCCAGTTTCTTTGCTACCTTAAGTGAGCCAAATTCATTTGACAGGGAGGGCTCTTGTTCAACCTGTACTTCAGCCCATTCATGGTCAGGCATGTTTTGCTCCCAGCTTTCATTGCACTGCTGAGGAACAAGCAAAGGTTTGTGTGTGCAAATCCCTGTGGGAGAACCAGGCAGTAAAAGTTTAGGACACCAAATTTGCACTTAATTATATGAGAGGCTGTAGGCTGGAACACCTACAGGCCTTCTCCCTGCAAGGATTAGGGAAACCAAGTTAGAAAAGAAGAGATTAATTTCTCTGATAAAAACTGGAGCTCTCAGGCTAAACTTCAGGGCAAAAGGCCACTCAGGCCTCAAATTAAGAGAAAAAGGAAGCTTCCTCTCATTCAACATCAAAAGCCTTCAGAGGATCTTTAATGCATAAACTGGCACCTGATGTGGCCAGACTCTTCCTGTGAACCTGCAAACCATGAGCTGCAGGGGAGCAGAGAAGAACAGAAGTGTCTGCATTTGCAGTGAAAGGGAGAAAGGCAATGGCTGTGTAACCCCATGTGTTTTCCTCTTGTGCAACAGGATTTTCTCCTTACACTAAAGAACAAATTGAATCCCCAATCTGTGAAACAATTTGAAACAGTACAGAAACCCACTAAGATTTTCATCCATGCTTGTTTTTTAGTTTATAAGTCATTGTTGTTTGGGGGATTTACTATTTCCATTCTAAATGCAATGAAGTGATTGAAACAGTTTTGACAGAATGTAAAAAGAACCCTCCTTAGGTTTTGCCACAGCCAGACACAATGGGATGAACATCAGCACACCTTGCACACAAACAATGCGCTCAGCTTTGATGCTTACTCAAGAACTACATCCCAACTTCCAGAGGTTTTTCAAAGAATAAAGTAAAGCAAAGTAGACACTCACTTAATCCCTGGGACATCCAGGAGGTTGCTCATGCCTGCCCAGTTGATTTCCAAATGCTACAACAAGATCAGGAAGAAAATATTATACAGGTCTATTAAAATTTATTTCAAAACAAATGCAGAATTTAAAAGGGAAATGCTTCTAGAACAATGCCAGATGTCTAAAGAAAGGAAAACCTGCACCACCAATTGCATCTGTACATTAGAATCAACATCTGGTATCAATTCCCTTATCTATTTTATCTGCCATACTGAATTGAGGGTATCACTGGAACTTAACCTGAAATCAGAAGGAAAGTCAGCATTCAGCCCTTAGCAATGGCCACTGGCAGATGCCCTGGGGTCATGAAGGAATTCAGCAACTCTAGTAAGACTTTGTAGTTCTTCTCTCATCCTTTCACTTAGGGCTTGGCCTATGCTCTAAGGCAGGGGGATTTACAAATACCACCGGTTTCAGGAGTCTGTATTCCTATTTGTACAACAAACCAAAAAAGATTCTTTCATGTACTAAAATAATGCTGCTACATCTAAATACAAAAACACCTCATTCAAGATCAAAAATGCATGACTTTCATAAACTCAAGCAGAACACAAACCACAAGCAAAGCTGTGTGCTGTAAGATAACTGGTTCTTACAAGACTAGAAGGTTTCTCATATTTTATTAAACCACAATCGAGTACAAGGAACATGACCTTAAACAGGCAAGCTTTCAAAAGGCAACCATGAATGGTCTCCAAAACGACTGCAATTAAAAATCTATGAATGTGAAGATCCACCAGCCAGCAACCTTGCAGAAACAGCTCCTGTGCTGCCACCGTAAGACAGTCCTCCCACTCTTAGAGTGAAGCAAGTAACTGTTTAGGCACTACTACAAAAGTATAGAGAGAATTAATTCACATCCTCCCAGAATTCAAGAGGGACACGGAACAATTAGGAATTTGTCATTTAAGCACTTGAACTGTGAGGTATTCACAGTTACACAGTTTGGGTTATCAGTGATGGACAGCTTGTGTCACTCACCAAAGACCAAAGACCAAGAAGCCTGCGGAGAGCAGCTCACTCGTGACTCACCGGTTTCTGCATAAAAAACAAGGTCACTGCTCCAACAAAAGGTGCATCGGTTAGGAGAGGCTCCAGGATCACCCGCAACGTCCCATACAACTGCAAACAGAACGGGAAAGCTCAGTGTTAAGGTATTCTCATGATGCAGCTTCAAAATTGTGAGCTTTTCAGTGATGGAGATAATTTTAGAAATTCTACTTGAAGTAATTTTATTTAGATTTCATAACAAAAAACTTTTCCCCCCCAAACCATTGCTACTGATATCATGTGTTTGTGGAGTCTCTCTGCAATCCTGCCATACAATGGAGCCATTTGGCTACTAGCTTTCAATATTCCAAGAGCAGGTTCTTGGTTTAATCTACACCAGTTTATTATCATCATGGTTCTTCTGAAGTTCTCTACCAACACTCTGAGCTCCTCTGAACTCCAGTGGCAGCTGCTGGCACACACATACTCAATGCTCCAGCACCGACCCTGTTTAAGAGTCACACTATGAAGCTCAGAAGTGGTATTTAAGTGCTTTCCATGGAAGGCCTCATTTCCCCAGCCAAGAACAAGGAGATAAAGCCTATCATTCCAAGCCTGATAGCTGCTGGTTTCCCAGTTAAGTGTCATGACCTCCCCACTGAGAGGGGCTACCCCCTGCCCCACACAGCCTTGAACAGACAATGTTAGCACTGCACTCACCTGTACACCTTTCACGCCAAGATTAAATTTCGATATGTCCATGTGAATCTCACAGTCCCCTATGTAACTGAAAGAGAAGTCTCAAATTATTCCACAGTTTGCAATAGCCCCATGAGATATTTGGGGCTGTACAGAGTATAAATGAAATCAGTTTAAGGGTTGACAACATGATCCCAGAGGCAGAGAGATTTTCAAGTGACTGAAAAAGGGAAGTTGAACAAAGGTCAGATCTTTCACAAAAGAAACCTTGCAGTTAGCTGGGAGATTGATGAACCTGTAAAACATTGAAGCAACATCTGTATTTCCAGGTTACTTTTCCATTCTTAAGACTGGGGGTTGGCTGGAGCAAGCTTGCTCCAAGAAGGGGACCAAGATGCTCATTCAAAATTCAAGGTCAGAGCAATTGCCCTTTTGCTCCCTTCTCAGCCAAAAGCCTGATCCCACCCCACAACCTGGTGACCCAGCTCCCAGACTGCTGCAGAGCCATCCTGACCTTACTTATGGGGTTCCCACCTTGCCCGCACCCAAAAAGCCCATAGATCACCCTTGCCCACAACCCAAAAACCCACTTGAAGGACAAATTTATCACTAAAAATAACCTGGTTTCCTTGAGTCTGAATTCAAAGACAACTATTTAGATCAGATTTTGGTCAGTTGCCATGGAGAACATCAGGCTTTAAATAAAGCAAATGCTGAATGCAGTACTTTGGCAATTTGGAAAGCACCTTAGACTTCTATTAAAGTACAGACATCACCTTATGCAGAAACCAATAGCCACTCCCCAGGGAGCAGAACCTCCCAGATCTGTTGATGCCTCTGGCAGAAAACAATTGAAGGGAGCTACCAAGTTCCCTTTCAGCCCTCTGAGAACTAGCTCTGGCTGCAGACACACAAACACCCTGCAGCTAAAGCAGGGTGTAAAGGTACTGCAGCAGTGAATGTGCTGTGCTTGCTGCCTGCATGCATAACTTCACTTCATAATCAAAGGAAAAGGGCAGGAGTTCTGCTCTAACCACATGCATATGGGCAAATAGTGCAGCAGTTGCCACAAATTCAAACTGTAAATTGCACATAGACAGACTCCCTCCCACCCCCCAAAAATGTGCCAAGACTGTGCAACCCTGTGAATTTGCCTCCACTTTTGCAAGCAAAGTTCTTTGTATATTTGTCTACAGATAGTCACCTAACAGAATTTTAGGAGCTCATAATACACAGAATAAAGCCTTTAATGTTAGAGCATTCTCATTTCTTATTTCCAACCTCATAAACCATGCCAAAATTAACACAATCTTTCTTAAAAGCTAGTGACATAATTAAATTTATTTGATGTTTGTTAACTTCTACAGTTTTGACATTATCTTACAGGTCATTACACTGGTTCTCATAGAGCACTGTTACAATAAAATTCTAAATGAGAAGCCAAAATTAGTTCCTTAATTTGCAGTAATTAATCCAAGAGGATTTAATTTGGTTTTTGCAAGTGTCTAACACAACAAGTAAGAGGCATGGTGTTTCAATTTACAGTCTTTCTACCTTTCCACACAGTCAAAAACTCTTCTCACTCAGTCCTAGATGTCTCTTTTCTCCAGTAAAGATGTCAGAGAAGTCTTGTCAGAGCCCGAGCCTTTAATTAACCTTATATCTGCCTCATACAGGCATCACCCCCCTGCCAGGGTGCTTGGTAGGAAGGATGAACTCTTTGTTCATTAATTTATTCCTCATTTCCAGTCCCAGCTGCTCGTGCTTTTATCTGCTCCTCTGTGCAGCATAACCTCACTGTGCTCTCCACTGTCCTGCCCCAGAGCACACCTGAGCCAAACTCAAGCCTTGACACTTACAAGGCTGAGGGCTGAGCCCCTCCACCCTACACAGGACTGTGCTTTACCCACCTGTGGAGGGTGAAAGAATCACCTGTGTCTCTCCTACATCACCTGTTGCACGAGGTGATGCAGATATGCCTGTGCTGTGGATGAGAACCTTGCTCAAGCGCACGTATCTGTGTCTCCTCTGTACTTGGCTGGAAAAGCTGGGCCCAGTGTTTATGATACAAAGGCAATCCACTGGCTGAAGGCAGGCCTGCTACCAGAGCTGGCAGGTTTAACTAACCTGGATGTCTGCACGTCCCTGCCAGGGCAATTCCCCCCTGTAAAGTAACTGCCAAGGGGCCCCATCTTCTCATGGCCCCTCATGCTGAAAGCCCCCTTTGGCCCAGCCTTCTCAAAGGCTTTGTAACACAGACTATGCTTACTCTGCCTTTGGACTTGGGAGATGAACACGCAGAATTACACTAAGTAGAGAGGTAAGAGAATGTAACCAGGCAACACAGGGTATGAGAAAAGCCAGATCACCTCTGCCTTTCCCCTCTCCCTGTCCAGTCAGGCTTCTGGGAGCAGGTATCCCTTTTTGCTCAAGACTGACCAGTTTCCAAAATGCTTTCAGTTTCTTCTAAGAGCCTACAGACTTAGTTATCCCAAACTCCACTAAAGCTCAAAGTATTGTTGCACATTTCTTTTGACTTCTTTCATCAGACAGAGACTGTCTTTCCACCTCTCAACATTTGACAGGAAGTCAGAAATTCTCTTCTAAGAGTAAATTGCAATCAATGAATTTTAACACATGCCAACTATTAAACTATTCTCCTATGACATCTCATGTACTGTAAATGCCACAGAAGATCATGCAAAAGAAAATTCAGAACATTTCCAATGAAAAATGCTTGTGAATACTAAATCATATTAATGAAATAGGAAGAAACTGGATTGCAAGGTGTTTTTCAGGGAGGTAACAGTGCCCTCAAATACTTGGAAACTCTGATGATTATAGCCTATGATTATATGGCTATACAGCAGCTCAGGCAGCTGCAAAATTAGTGGAAAGGAAAGCAGTGGCAGAAGTCAAGCGGCTGCACTTGGACAAGTCCCGTTTTGAAAAATGGAGTATATAGTCCTTTTGCACAGGACAAAGTCAAGACTATAATAGGACAGTGCTCTACATAACCATTCCCAATGTTCTGATGCTACAGCCATGTAAGCTGCTGTTAACAAATTTAAGTAAAGCAGCTTCTCAAGTTCTTTTGGTAACTTCATGCAGTACCAGATCTCCTGCATCCCTGACTCTGTTGACAACTACAGCCCATACAAATAAGGGACCTTTAAGTGCTATTTTTCAGACTTCCCAAAGCAAAGGATGCAATTTGTGATACCACAAACTTAACACAGAGGGAAGGAAGCTCCTCTTCACATAGCTCATAGAACTGAACATGGCATTCAGTGCTGCATCATGTTGGTGAGACCAGGAGCACAGGGTGAAACAAAGCCCTTCATGGGTCACATGTCTATGAGTGGCTAATAAACTACACAAATGGTTCCATACAGACTACAAAGGAAGGGTAAGAAGAAAAGGTTTTTTATACTTCTACCCTCTTCCTGTATTTTCTCCATGCCAAATCAAATACTCTGGGCTTCAGCAACTAGTTGTCTTCTTGACAAAACTGGAGGAAAAAAATCTGCACTATTGTGAGACTGAAAGCAAGAAGCATTTACAGAGCACTGAAACCTAACCCAAGAGTCACTGTGGTGCCAGCACTGCACAGTGCACCCCACAGGCACTCACAGCACATGACTCTCTTCTCCAATGCTGTGATGCCAGCATACAGCCTTGCAAACAGATCAGTCATTTAAATCTCAACAACACAGTGACCAAGAGGAAGAGTGAAGGGCAGCCTCACACTGGGGCAACTCAAGTCCATCTCCTCTAAGTAGCAAAAAAAACTGTTCTATTGGCAGGTATTGGTGTAAGGCAGGTAAATAATAGCACTGATCATAGATTTGCCTTTCCCTGTTCCTGAAAGCAACACACAATCTCCTGCAGACACTGCAGGATGCACAACACAGCTTAGTTGCAGACATTGATGTTAACATATGGACACAAGTGAAGCTGAGGCTTTAATGCAGCCCTAGAGAAGAGACCCCCACCAGGGACACAAGGTAAACTGGATGCTGTGTGAATACAGAAAATACTGGGGTTATCAGATGGCATCAGCTTGGGTTAGGTTAGCAGCATCAGCATGAGGAACAGAAGTGCTTGGTCAGTTTGGAGATGTTGATGGGTCTGCCAGAGGGAGAGGAATCTCTCTGCAGAGGATTGTCAAAAGACAGTGAAAATAAGCATGTGGGAGAAGCAGTTTAGGAGAGAACAGCAGCAACCTTCTGCAAGGCTTAAAAGGCATCAGATCTCTCAATCTCAACACGGAAAGCACAAATGATTTGCCAAAGGCCCTAACACTGACCTGGGTATTATAAAGACCACTTTGCCCACAGCACTGAAACACCTGTGAATTTACAGGGAGCGATGATGCTCTGCCAGGGCTGGGGATGCTGCCATGCCATTGCCACATTAAGCAGCAGGCACAGTTCTGAGGAGCTCTGTGCTGTTGCCAAGACAGTCCATAATTTCACAGCTTTTTCCTGGCACTACCACGAAAAGCCATTTATATTGGGCAGTTCAGTCACCCACTAAACTTACAGAGCTACAGCAGCATGCAAGTAATTCCCCCAGCAATTCCATTTTCCAAGGCTAAACCAGGAGAGAGTTTAGCTCTGCAATGGCTCTGATGTTAACAAAACATACAAGCTCATTCAAAAGAGCCTGGGAGGTATTAAAGGTTTTATCTAATTCTGTTGTTGTTGTTGTTAATAGAGCTAGAGGCAGTATTCTGCTCAGACAACAGCTGTAATCAAAAAAGCAAACGTGTTGGATAGCACACACAACAAATGATGACTAAAACAGAGGATTAATCCAGAGGAAGGAATTAAAAAATAAATAGTGCAAGTAGTTCTGGAAGAACTGGAGAGGTTGGACTAATGAGAAACCATAGTGGGCAAGACACACCGAGCACCTCCAGACCCGAGAGCTTTCCTAAGAACAGGAAGCACAGTTTGAAAACTTGAGTTCTCACTGCCATCAGTGGCAAAGCCAAGGGACACATTCTTATACCCATGGCAGCTGTGATGGGCCAGAGTAGGTTACACTTAGAGCTGTGCAGGTTATTTCCGCTCTAGAGGCTGATTCACATTTCTGTAACTACTGAGGACATCCAGCTGGGAGACAGATTATCTCATATCTTTCTAGGCTCATCTTAGTGCACCATGCCCAGTCCAGCATGACACATACACTAAGTTAAGAACCATGAAATAATCAGTGATGCAACGTTACCAGATCTGCAGGTCCAGAGTAACTTGTCTTCTATCAATTTCTTTGGTGTAGGCTTTTATTCCATTAATTCTAGGGCACTGAAATAGAGACAAATAAGATACAACATAGTCAACATCTATCAAGCTAAGCACAAGTGAGAAGTCCTACTCACTTTGATGAATTTGAGTACAGAAGCATTAATTATATACTTTACAAAACTTCATGTAAAATATAAGTATGCAACACTAGGTTTTTTTCTTTAAAGACAGAACAGCCTTGGCAGTCCTCAAACACAGGGCTAGTTGCAAGTAGCCCTAGGCCATCCTGCACGCCTTAGAGAGCACTGAAAACTCCTGTTGCAAGGGTACAAAAGAAATAAATATGGATATGGTCCTTTTTTCCTATATCCAGTCTCAGGATACTGACAGCAAGTGGGAAGAGATGTGTGTCTTTCCTGTGTCATCCTTCCTTCATGATGAAGATGCTCAAGTCAACTGAGGAGGGAGCAAAGCTATTACAGAGCTAACATCTCACTCCCCTTGTACCTGAATTTTTCAGAGAAGAGTGAACCACAAGTGTTACAAAAGATTCCCACTACCTTCTCGCCAAAGTGGATCTTGGTAAAGGTGCATGTTTTCAGATGTACACTCTTTGCTCTGATTTTTGGTTCAAGAACTTCTTTAAATGTTTTTTCCATGATTGTTCCGAAGTACGGCCAAGCCTGTACAAGGACCTAAAGAATGGCAAAAGCAGGAACACACTGAGACACCTTTTGTTGAGAAACAGACACACCCATTACAGAACCCTGGCTATTAATATCTATCCTTTCAAAATACCAAGTGCAATTTTGTGCACTTTAGTCATCCTTGTGGAAGGATCCATCTCTGTTCCTCAGATTTGGAATTTGTTTCAGGAACTGAAGGGTGAGTTTTCAGCACCATAGAGACTGCTTCTAACCACAGAAGCCAACAAAGCCCAGGGTTAAATTTCTAAAGTACAATAGTCCCTAATTACTCTAAAGTGTCACAATGTTCCCTGGAGTTAGGTTTATTTAGAGAGGATTGAGATGAGCTTCTACATAAAAAAAGAAAATTTGCTGAAAAAAACCCACCAAAAAAGAGGATAGTCACTGGATGCTAATTTGCAAGTTCAGCTGTTTTGCTTTGAGAGGTTGACCACACCTGCTGATGGGAGCATTTGCCTCAGTTCTCTCTGGAACCTTCCTGGCAAGAGGAGATACCACTAGGTTTGCCAAAATAATAGTAATAACATACACATATATGTGTCCATGTATACAAACACTCGCTTTTTCTTTTTAGTCTCAGAATGAAGTGTTGTTGAATTTATCAAACTTGCATCAACCAGGCTCACATTGGCTCTCAACCTCAGTGGCAACCCCACACTTAAGTGACTCCATGCTTCAGCACAGACACTGATACAATTGAGCTACACTGTAGTAATTTCATAACTTTCTCAGACTTGTCCCACAGAGTTCAGATGGGCAGGATGCAGCTCAGAGCAGGTGGCCTCACCAGCTGGAGTTCAGAGCTCCTCACCTTGTTCAGCCACTCCACTCGCTCAACATCAGGGAAATGAACCTGGATGCAAAGAAAAATAAAGTGAGTGCCACGTGCCATCTGTCTGAGCACACTGCAACACATGCAAAATATAGCATGGAGTGTGGAACAAGTGTTAGAGTAAGCTGAGACCCCTCTGCCTTCATACATACATCCTTTATCATTTACTACCTCCTTGAAAAATCGTAAAGTGCAAAGAAGCCAGTAAAGAATAGGCAAAAAAGAGGCAAAAGAACCCATGTGCACTGATGTATCAGTATGCCTCTGGGCACACTTACATGATTAAAGCAAGTGTCACATCCTGTTCATCATGTAAAGCGACATTAGATTTCTCATCCCTCTCTTTGTCATGCCTTGGGAAGCCACAAGAGCCTACTTCCCTTTAAGGTCATGAGCTGTGCAGGACCTGTTTCCTGTACTCCCTCGCCTCAACTAGGACACCACACTTTAGAAAACAAGAACCTGCTTGGGAAACTCAATTTATTGTTTGTGGCAGCATTTCTCCACTAACACCAACATGGTGCCCGTGGCTTCAGGGAAAAGAAGAGTTCAAGTCTATTAGCATACACTATCATGTGTAACAGTCCAGCGTTTTCACCTCTCAGAGCTTTTTAAGATGGTAAGGACAAATTAAAATGAAATAGTCACTTATACATCATGTTTTCAAGTTAGACACACCAAATGCCAACAAGAAGTGTATATGTCCATTACAAAACCCCAACAGATCCCTAAAGTGATGACTTGCTTAATCACCATTGGGACAACTGGGTATGAGACCATTCTCAAGTAACTGATCTCTAAGACCCCAGCAAGAAGCTGCTGAGTGAAGAGTTACAATCACCTTACTACAGTCACACATTAAAGCCTTATGGATGTGGTATTTGCAGCTGGTGTTACAAGCTGGTAGCAGGTTACTGCAGAAGGGAAGGACACTGCAGCAGCTTCTCAGAATAGACATTAGAGCACCTGAATACAAAGGGAATCTGACTATCATCTAGCCTGATAACAGTAATTGGGTAGGACAATACCTCCTCCTACAAGAGCTGTGAATTACACTTTTCAGGCAAAGGCTTACTGTTCATTAGCTTTCAGAGAGGTACTCAGAGATGTTTGGATGGAATGGACAGTAGCCTGTTTTTTAGTACAGCTTCATATATGATTGAAGAGGCCATTTTCCTTGCTCAAATAATGCTTCAAATGATCTCATTAAAAAACTTCAAAGTAATATTACCATATTCTTTATAAGAAATTTCTTTTGATGCTCTAAATAGCAACTTTTCCATTAAATAAGACAATAGAAGTTCACTGAAATGTCAGCCAGCACAGGTCTATTTGCATGATGAAGCGAGAACTCAGCACCAGAAGGGACAATCAACACAGACAAACTGCTGCTGACATTTTACAGTGAGGCAGATTATGTGAATCAGGGGACGTCCACTTCACCTGCCAGCCTTTCATCTTCCACCTAAAGGTTCTCCATCAGGGCACATAAATCCTGGGTTCTCAGCTCCAATGTAATTGCCAAGCACCAACATCCTGCAGCACTGGGGCCATAGCTTGGGACCAGATGAAGCAAGGATAGAGCAGGGATGGAAGCAGCATGGTGAACTTGTTCTTCAAAACACCTTACAGACAGGAGAGGGATGTGACCCAAAATAAAGGACAGGACTACCCCTTCCCAGTGAGAAAGCCACAGCCCATCTGTGGAGGGGAGAAATGTGGGCCATTATAAACCATTGAAGTTGTCTGGGTTTATTCACTAGAGGCAAGGCTCCTAGAGACTTGAAACAGCACAAAGGAGCACCAGGAAAGAGGCAAAAACCACGAGAATGAAGCTATAGGTAGACCCACCTAAAGAAAAAGTAAAATTGAATTTATTATTTGCGCCACAGACACCCGAAGCACTGATGGCCCACAGCAAACCCTCAAAGCAACTGCAATGAATCACACTGCACTGTGTCACACCTCAGATGCTGTGATAGCAGGCATTTGTGGCACATTTCCACCTCACCTGACACCCCCTCGCCAGGTGTCTGCAACCCAGCTCCCACCCAGGCACTTGGTGCCTCAGTTTCCTCTGACACACAGAAAGAATGGCACTGCTGGAGCTCAAAACTGGGACCAAAGACCACCAGGGGCTCCTGGCCTGACACAACTGGCCTTGCAGAGAACACCACTGAAACTGCCTGATTACATGACTCTGGTGAAAACCAGCTTTCTGCCCTTTATGATAGGCCACCAAATTTCAGTGGGTTCTCAATACCAAAGTTTAGCTCCACTTGATGGTATGAACTAAATGAGCAGTTCTGTGAGGAAGCAGATCTCAGTATCCAGGTGTTGCAACTGCATTATCCACTGTGTAGTAAGACATAAGCTCTGAGCAAGTCCTTTCCTACCCATGGGGTATCCCCATAACATGCATGCTAGCTAGCATGTCACATGGCTAGTTCAGCCCACTGACACCACCAAGCTCTCTTCTTGACCCAACCATTTATTCCAAGAATTTAATGTATCCTAATATGTTTTGAAAATAAAACCATCCACAGTTCTGTACTTCTGAACCATGTGCTCTGGATTTCAGACTCACTTCAGGCCCTTGCTACTGATGAGAGCCCTGCCAGCAAGCTCTTGCCCCGAGTTTGTCATCAGTACAGCACAGGTAGGAGGAGCCCAAAACAATTCCTACTAAGCCCAGAACCAGACACCAAGAGCTGCCAAAGTTAATACTAACACAGAGTAAGATTTAATCCTGTAGCCTTGGGCAAGTCACACTATCAGAATCAGTTTTACCCATCTACAAAAGCAGGCATACTTCTTGCCAAAGTTTAAGGAATGCAGCAAAAATTACTTAGCATTTGAAAAGAACTTTGAAGATCAAAAACACTAGGTAAGGGGCAATTACTAGCAAGTAAAGAAAATGTGTAAGTTCTGCATGACTCCACCTTACCCTGGAGCAAGCCACACCAAGGATCACAGCAACAACAAAACCCATGTCTGACACAACAGCACCATTCTGTTCAATTACAACACAGAAATCTATCCATCAGGGTTTGGTTTGGTTTTTTGGTTGGTTGGTTGGGGTTTTGCTGGGGATTTTGGTGTTTTGTTTGTTTCTTTTCACAAAAAGTCAGGATTTTAGCCATTCACACAGGAGGAAAAAAAAGAAGTGTAAACAAGGCTTTTGCATGAACAAGGACTTAAAAAGCACCGTTTTAAAAGGGCAGTTCTGTACCCAGTAGTATTTTGCTTGGTAAAAGGAGTTTAACATCAGGAATACTTGGATTCTGCCATGTGCAGCCAGATAACCAGTGGCAAAAGCAACACAGAGCAGTCACCACAACTGCAGGAGCTGGAATGAACATGGAAGCCTGGCCACCTCTGCTCTGAGCACTGCCTGCTTGTACAGAAGTCATTCTAAAGGCTGCAAAGGCTGAAGTCAGAAGGTCTCAGCTCTCCATGACATGGATCTGACTGTGCCTGTCATGAGCAGATTTCCAGCCTGGTTTCCTGAGGAAGCACAGCCTGCCCACTTACACTGTCTAGCACAGGAATGTGTCTATTCCAAACTCACTGGCTGGTTCTAGCCAAGAAACTGGTGCTGCAAAACAATCCTGCAAACTCGCCAAAACAGATGGTTGAGTAGATGAGGGAAACCCTCCCAGCATCCCCCCTAAAGGAAAGGCTGCATTCTGTATATCTCCTATAAAACTGATACCAGGACTGAGCAGAACCCGAGCCAATTTAAAGAAGCCACTTCCTAGGGAGAACAATTTTTAACCAACAGCACAATCAATGATTGCTCTTAACTCTTCACTGGATGGATCCCCCTCATTTTATTACAGACCACATGAAGAGACAAAGATTTATGAATCCCAAGACACTGACATCATGTTGCACCTTCAGAACCTTCCCTAAGATTACAACACTGCAAATCCAAGCCATGCTCCCCTTGAACTGCATTCCTACTGCCACCTCTGTGTGACAGGAGAGAAGAACTCGATGGATAGTTTTAGAGCTCCCAACTGAAGGTCCATGAACACTGAAAGGCAAAAGCAAAAGATAAAAAAGACAATACCACAGAGAATTAACTGAATAGACATCAGGTGAGAAGTAGCCTCCAAGATGGGCACATGGAAGAAGTAGATCACAGAGAGGATGGGGATGGAAGGAAAATGAAAACTGGGGAGTTAAAAAGCATCAATGACAATTTAGTGTGGAAGCAAACACTCAACTGATGAACAAAAGTTACCAACACACAAAAGGAAAGGAAATAGCAACATAGATAAAACTAAAAGCACACTGTGCAGCCCCTTTATCATTAGGTCCTACATCCTGCCTTCCAGGAGTAAGATCCAAGAATTCACAATCAGACCTCTGGAAAGAGTCTGACTCTACCATCTCTGTGAGCTCATGCTGGGCAGTGGAAGACAGAAATGAGATACCCCTTAAACCTTCCCTTCTCCTGAAGGAGGCTGAACAGCCCCTGTGCTGTCAGACAACAGGTGCTCCAGACCCTGACCATCTCAGTGGCCTCTGCTGCAGTCTCCCCATTTGCCCAAACCTCTCCTGGGTTGGGGCACAGAGTGCTCTCTGTGCAGCCTTGTGAAGGCCAAGTACCTGGCAATCAATAATGGACCACCTGCTCCCGCACTGATGAAGCCTGAAACTTTCAACCACAAAACCTAATGGAACTTTTTGAATTTGTGTGCACTGTGGGGGCAAGCCTGATTTTTCAACAGTGACTAAGAGGCTCAATCTCTGCTTACAATGATTCAGGGCACTTGAGGATAAAACACAACACTGCTCTCACAGCATCAGGGCAAGAGCTGACACCACCACATTCATTAATGCCCTGAATTGGTTTTTTTATGCTCTGTCAATACAAACAAGCAGAAACCTCATTCAGAGACAGACTTCTGTGCCTGGTGGGAGGGAACATGTGCAGGGAACTGCATCAGCCCTGGCAGGAGACCCTGGCCTCACTGCTCAAACTGCCAGCTGCATTCATTTCCCATAGAATTAAGGAGAGCCAAGTGCTGTAGGCTATATAAAAGTTTGCTGACTATAAATGCCTCCATGCAACACTGTTTACAAGAAAAGCATTTCCCTACCAGTCCCTGACAGATTTTTAAATGCTAAGTAAATGATGATAAAAGAAAAAAGCTCCGAACACCTTATCATCCTTTCCATTAGCCAACCACAGCTGCCCAATAAATAACCCAAGACATAGAATAAAATCTGCAGGCAGAAATTCTAGTTTCTTCACTTTAAAACGTAGAGTGAGTAGAAACAAAGAACATGTGAACAAGAAACAGGGGTTGGCCTTCTGTACCATCCAGAGATGCCTCATTAAAATTAAATATTTGGGGTTTTAGCAGGAAGAGAATATTATGTTTATATATTTTTGTTTTTTGTTTTTAAATGACAATAAAGGGGAGAAAATCTGCTGGATGAGGAAGTCTAAAATAAGTATCTTCAACAGCAAAATACCTGCAATGCAACAACATATATGTGAAGGGAGGTGTCTCTGGCGATACATCAGTCTGTTTTACACACCCACTTACAGCACATCTCCTGGGCTAAAACTACTTCTAGTTTAATCCTCGCTTTCCTGAGCAAGACTTCAAAATCAAAGACGCTACTGCTCGGCCCAAGGCATCACTGCACCACTTTGGCTGCTCGCTCCGGGGCACCCCGCTCTGTGCCCGGCTCCCGCCGCCCGGAACCGCCGGGACCCGCAGCATCCCCGGTGCCGCGGGATGCGGGGCAGAACCCGCGGTCCTCACTCACCCACGCCGGCAGGTGCCGGGCGGCCAGGCCCCGGCACACCGCCTCCCGCTCGTCCTCCAGCAGCGCGAAGGCGGCGGCCAGGCGGTCGCGCTTCCCCCGCCGGTTGAGTCCCCAGCAGAGCCACAGCGCCAGCGCCAGCAGCACCCAGCTGCCGCTCAGCCCCAGGTACCCCGCCAGGTACACGGGGCCGAGCCAGAGCAGCGCCCGCGCCGCGGACGAGAGCAGCAGGCGCGGCAGCGCGGCGGGGCGNCGCCGCCCCGCCCCGCCGCGCCGCCCTCCCGCCCAGCCCGGTACCCCGGGGCGCTCGGCTCTCCGGAGGCGTCACGGACACCCTGGGACCCATCCTCACGGCTGGATGCGAAACGACATGGGGCACACACTACCTGTTGGCTCTGGACACTTGCTGCTTTCCTTCTTTGGCACTTTCTTCTCGTCCTCTTGATTTCGATGGGGATGTTGTGGGAGTTTAGATTCTGAAATACTGATAATCATGGAATCATTGAATCATAGAATCATAAAGGTTGGAAGAGACCTTTGAGGTCAACAAGTCCAACCATCAATCCAGCACTCTCACCCCTAGACCATAGGCAAAAAATTGTTTCAGACATGTAATCTGAATCTCACCTGCCTCACTTGAGGCCATTGTCCTCTAGGCTTTTCACTGGAGGCACAGTAGAAGAGAATGACCCCCACCTCACTACAAGCTCCTGTCAGGTAACTGTAGAGAGCAATTAGGTCCTCCCTAAATCTCCTCTAGACTCAGTAAACCCAGCTCGCTCAGCCATTCCTTGTAAGACATGTTTTCTAAAAGACACTTTTTGAGATGCTTTCCCCCTAGCAATATTAATTCTATACCTTTATATACATGCCTTAAAAGACAGGCTCTAATCGTACAGTTTTCCACTGCAGCTTTCCATGGACCAGGCAAATGCCACTCTTTGTTCAGTGGATAAGTCTGGAACATCAGTGAATAATGCCAGCTTTTATTGTGGCCTCTTTTTGATATTGGCTGCACAAGATAACAAATGATAAGCCAGACAAAAACCTCCAAGAAAAAGAAGTTGACTATGACTGGGAGAATAAAGTTTGGTCTCTGCTTTGCTATGGAATTAGTATTTAATTACGGGTCAGTCAATAAATCAAACAACACCACAAGTGATCCTCATTTGTTTGTTAATCATTGCACATGACTGCTCTGGGCTAGAAATCAGTTCAGGCATCTGAAAACTCAAATGCCTCACATTAGAGAAACTCATGCATGAGACATCTATTAACAGGTGCTTTTCGAAACAACCCTCCTAATCTTTCCCTACTGTCAAATGAGGATGACTACGCTCTTCTTCCTGGGGATATTGCAAAGATAAATCATTATAAGACACACTTAAGGAAGTACTTCAGTACACAGTGGGCAGTAAATCTCTAGAACTTGCAAGAGGCTGCAAGGCAGATGGTATCAATAGGTTCAAAAAGGGATTAGGTACATTCTCAAGGAAAGGGCCCATAAATGTATTCCCTAACATCACAGACACCACAGCTGTGGAGACGGGGGGGGGGGGGGGGATTGCAGGAAATGCCTGGGCTCATGCCCTCCCCCAAAACAGCAACACCACTGTGGGCTGACCCCAAAGCGCACTTCTGTTTGTGAAGCTGTGAAGGAAAGTGCAGAAACTGACAGAAGCTGAAGTAGTACCTGCTCTCTTGATACAATGTATGAAAAAACACACAGGGGTTAGTTTGCACAATTACATGTATCAGGAGGTAAATCTACATGCACAAAAATACCTGGTTTTGTCCTGTGACCAGACTGAGGCTGACTTGTTGCTTATTTTTCCCCACTGTCATTTAAAGCTTTGTAAAACATATTCAATAAATCATTTCAGCCATGTGAAGCTTCACAATGATAGACTCAGCCCCACCTTTCAGAAAAACAGAAGCTTCTAAGAAAAAGTGGTCTCTTTTAGTGATTTGAAGACTTGGAAGGTTGCTTTTGCTACTAGGAGAAGCTATAAAAGGTAGATTCAGTGTTTTCCTCCTTCACATTATTATTCTTACTGAGTTTGAGATATTTATCTCTAATGCTGAGAGCCATGCAGTTTAGAAGCATCAACAAGTGTCAGTTTATTGAGCAGGAAAAACAGTGGGGCTGCAGCGAAATACATATCAGCTAATTAATAAATTAAATTTCACATATAAATAAAACCACAGTTTTTGGTTTCTTATTCTTCACTCAGCTGATCAAAACAACCTAGGCAGAGGTTTAAGGACAATAAAAGCACTCCCTCTGTACAAAGCACTTCCAGTCCTGCAGCACAGCCCACAGCTGCTCCTTAGAGAAGGAGATGCTTCCATGAAAGCAGAACTCCAAGTTCCTTCCTCCACTGTCCCCTAAGACCCTGAGCTTGGAAACAGCCACACTTTCTCAGGCACTGCTTGTTCCTTTACTGCCAACTCCTTACCTTGAGAAGAGAAGGTATCTTTCTGTAATTAAAGCAGTTTTAGGAACTTTAGACAATTACACAAGTAATATAAAATGCCACTAAACTTTAGCTCACTCTACTTAAAATTTTAAAAGATGAAGGAAAGAAAAAGAGTAGAGGTGAAAAATTATTTTTATCACATCAGGTTACACAGAGAGAAGTGTTCTCAAACCAAATACTGTGCTGATGAGACCAAGATAAATCAATAGCCTTTGAGACCACTGTTAACTGTGTTTATCATGGAGAGTAGTTACCCTTTAAAAAAAATAACCTTTAAAATACTAATTGGTTTCTCTGGCTTTCTGAAGTGCCAGAGGAAATACTGAATCACCAATCAAGAAGACAACTTAAGACTTAACGATTTACTCCTGGGGAAAGTATGACCTTGACTGCAGCAGGTTGCTTCCAAGCACCAGACATCTGAGCCACTTGAAGCCAACCTTATTTCCTGCTACAGGGGAACTTCAGAAGCTGTTTCACCTAATATTCACAGGACAGTCACTAAGGTAATGACCCAAGGCTATTGCTCTGGCCTGTGACAATCTTCTCTCCTTATTTAACTTGATTAGGCATCACCACTATGCTTATTGACACTATGATATAAGTACATATTGTAGCTGATTATGACACAGAGATTTTACAGAAACTGCAGAGATTTGAAAATGTATTAGTACTAAATTTGCTGTCTCTCAAGCTGGCCATGGTAACTAAGGCAACCCATTTTAAAGGTGGGGAGTTATGAAAAACTGCCAACGCTTTTTAACTACAGAGAACATGCAAAGGAATTAACCTGAAGATCAACTGAAGCACATACCAACAAGCTATCAAGGGGTTTACTGAAGATGACTTTCTAACTTAACTTTCTTGTGGCTTCAGGGTTTGTGACCACTGTAAAATTCCCTCTTTAATCTTAGCAAATGTTAGAGGTGCAGTATGTCTTTTTTCTGTGCCTCCACAGCAAATTATAAAACACTTATGTAATGCTAAAACCTTACTCCCCATGCTACCCCATGCTAACAGAATGACTTCTGTACCCAGACCTGATTAAAGCTATTGCCCCTTTTGGACTCCCAGTCACTTTACAAAGCATTTTTGTTTAGCTTCTTCTGGTTTCATACTCTCCACCCATGCACTGTTCACCCCATCAAGCAAGGCTGAATCCAGACCCCACCTATCACAGGGCAAAAGCTGTCTGTGCTCAGGCAAATCTGGAGTGCATTTCTCCAGGGAAAGCTGGCTGGTTCTGTCCAGAAATTAAATATGAGCTGGGCAACTCAAAAGAGTCGGGGTTACATTGTTCAGCCAGGGATATTATTCTGGCTGGACATTTGTAATTTGGTCATGAAAATAATTATGTGTATATGTTCTGTTTCGGCAATCATCACATTGTCATAAAAAATTACAAATCTAGGACCAACTGGTATCTATAAATATGGTCTGGACTGGTAAAGTTAATGGATCTCTTCTCCTGTGAAAAATAATCATAAGCAGAAGACTGCAAGCCCTGGGCTTGCATTGGGAATATGTGCAAAGCCAGTCTGGAAGCATATGACCCTTGCTTTAAGGGCTCTGCTCCACTGTGCTCACTCCCCATACTGTGCCTCGTGTCTGCCTGGCTGATGGCTCCTCACTGCTTTTGTACAGTGGGCAGTAGAGAGGCACTGAAGAGCTGGGACTTTTGGCAAGATAACAAAGCCAGTAGCAGCAATTTATTTCACATATCCCCTTGTTCTTTTACAGCAGAGTCATTAATGCAAGGGCTGTGCAGGAGGATGCAGTGTCCACCACAGGAGGAAAGAGTGTGGTGTGGCCCACGGCCCCTCGCCCAGCCTTGTCCCCCCTGCCAGCAAATCCCACACTGCCCTGGCACTGGCCAGCAGGGCTAGCAAAACACTGAGAAAAGCTGTGCCTTGTATACTCACAAACTATGTAACTGTGGAGGTGAGGCAGAAGGATGTGAAAGAATACAAGCACAAGATAAGATGGCATCAGAGAGAGGAAAAAATAAACTTCCCTTACAGTGAGGAGGGCATTATCCAGTGCTGCTGGAGGTGGCCTGCGAGTTGGAGCTGTCACTTCCCTGGGTCTGGGTACCACTCAGATTTTCACACAAGGCACATGAGCACACCTGGGCGTCATCCTGGAGCCAGCACTGGCCACAGGCAGCTGGTGCCACCTGCTGAACATTACAACGTTTATAATCTGGATTGAGGAAAAATAAAAAAATTGAGGAAAAAATAAAGAAAATAAAAAATCCTTTGTTCCCACCAGAAAAGTAAAATCCTACTGAAATTAGACAATATTTTACTCATGAAAGAATCAGAGAGCTGCAATGAGCCCAAGACAATTCAGTTTATTTTTTAAAGTCTTTGACAAATACAACATCTATTATTGTACTATATATTTCAATCTCAGAAGCAAAGCCTGTTAAAACTGTTTGGTTTAAATTTTGCCAGTGTTATAACATGAATTTATTCAATTTTTCTGTTTGAACAATTGTTTCTGCAACAGGACTTGTGAGCACAATATACAATGTCTTTGGTCTAAAATTAGCTCAACGCATTTCTTGGAGGATAAAATATTTTATAGATTTTGTTGTCAGTTAGTGAAAGGCAAGCAAGACAACCCTAGAAAAAAAATTGTCTTCCCATCCTTTTAAATCCTCCTTGATTCTGCTGAGTGAAAGAGCTTGCTGGTACAGGCTACTGACAGATATTAGGCTATAAAAATTGCCTTTCAAGTGCATGATGAATTTCCAGAACAATCTTATTAATAATCTACAGCTTAGTCTCTAATCTGTACAATTTAGATCTTGCCATGTTTCAAGTGCTTAAAGGACCTGACTGAGCTCACAGAAACATTTTAAAGGAATTTGAGTGCTCAACCTTCATGAAACACATTGAAAGTGTATCTTGTTTAGCTGGCACCTTCCACTTGAAGTGCCACAAAACAAAGGTGTTTCTCAATGAACTGGACCTTATGGCTCTTCACAACCACTTGAAAGGAGCTTGTAGCAAGGTGGGTATTTGTCTCTTATAATAAGTGACAAGATGAGAGGGAAGGTCAAGTTGTGCCAGGGGAGCATTAAAATGTATTTTAGGAAAATTTTCTTCACTGAAAGGGTTCTCAAGCACTGGAATAGGCTGCCCAGGGAAGTGGCTGAGTCACCATCCCTGGAGGAGTTTAAAAGATGTGTAGATGTGGCACTTTGGGACACGGTTACTGGTGGGCTCAGCAGCACTGGGTTACTGATTGGACTTGATGATCCTAGAGGTCTTTTCCAATCTAAATGATTTCATGATCCTATGCTTTACCTAGTAACACTATCCCTCTTCCACTAGTGTTTTTTACACTCAGGCTTTGAAGAAGTAATGGATACATTATCTGCTACTTTCTCTCCCCAGACTGCAAGAAGTAAAACCTGACACTTTCTGCTCCTCTCTGTCTTCTGCAGGATTCAGACATAACAGCACCTTTAAAGTGCATTGAAAGTTCAGATTTGCCAGAGGACTCTCCATGTCAGTGGTCTGTGCTTGACTCAGCAAGGGACACAGATCACATTCAGACCTGCAGAGTAACAACAGGGGCAGTGCATGTGAAACTGTGAGGAATGCTGTTCCCAGTTTTGCCTGCTCAACATCCCTTCATGGTAATGGATCCTGACACAGGAACATCCTGCCTGCCATCTCCCACTTGGAGTGTGGGCTGCCAAGGACAGCACAGGCACAGTTTGCAACGGC
The DNA here is from genome assembly GCA_013398275.1 of Promerops cafer. Classification (NCBI taxonomy): domain Eukaryota; kingdom Metazoa; phylum Chordata; class Aves; order Passeriformes; family Nectariniidae; genus Promerops; species Promerops cafer. The sequence goes on from VZSE01007389.1 coordinate 547,484, forward strand.
ACACCAGGCTGGCACAGGGTTGGGAATCCACTCAAAAGCCTCTTTCCTTGAGCCAACAGATTGCAGAAGAGCAATGACAGCATCTTGCCTCTCTGTGAGGCTGCACCTCCCAGCTCCTGCTGAGCTTCTGCTTAGTAGTTCAGCCTTTTCAGCTGACTGTACCAAACTGCGTGGTGTAGTTACAAAGTCCTCCACAGCACTGGGCACAAGTAAAAGAGTATCTTGGACCTCTTTTTATAAAGAGTTTTTCCCTCTGCACCTGCTCCAGCTCATTGCTGGCAAGTACCAGTCCACATAGAGAGCAGACCAGCAGTAAAGGCAAAATTCTTCCAAAGGTTATTTTAAAAATCTTGGAAAGTTGGAAAAACCTCCCAGAAATTCCTTCTTTTTGGGAAAATCCTGATCCACATCCCAGATACTATCTCTTCAGCAGTGAGCATGCTGAACTACAAGGCCTCCACGGTCTTGTACAGCTCTTCCTACGATCTTTTAGTGGCCTCTGCTGGCCACTAAAGAGATCCCGGCATCCGTTTAAGTGTCAGCAGTCCTGAATCCAGCCAAGATTTACACAAGATTTTTATTGGTGACAGCAGCAGAGACAAAATCACCAGGACTGTATTAATCATCAGCAGAAAGTTCTCACTGGAGATCACTGTTCCACTATAGCTGCTTGTTTTAGACTTGAAATATTCATGGCCAAAAAAAAATCTTGATAAGTGCAATGAAAATCACTGAAGACAAACTTTGGATGTGGACTACTGCCTTTGGATTTGAAACTGAGTCAGCTGTTAAACCTTCAGCTTTATGTGGTGTTGAAGGAATAGCCCAAAAGAAGACAGACTGGGAGTGTGCATGGCTGGCAGTGATCTACTTTTCCAAGAACAGCATCTTTATGGTAAAGGTGTGAACAGAAGTGCTCTCAAAGATATGGAAAATATCATTCTGGTTACTCAGCACTTCAGCTAACAGATATTGAAAAAAAAAAAAAAAAAAAGCATAAAGCATATGTCTGCTGTTTTCTAAACATCAGAAAAATAGGGCTGCTTTCCTGGTGTTCTCTCTTAGTGAAAACTCAGTTTTCCAGCCTCTATTTTACTTTTCTAGAGAGTGTAAATTCTCTGCAGCTAAAAGAATATAAAGTTATCATTATGAACAGGCATTTTCCTCTTTGTTTCTCTGTGGGAGTTTGGTGGTCTTTCACTGAAGGATTTATCTTTGAGAGGTATCATAGCTCCAGGTTCTTTCACTTACCTTCCAATCAGTTTCCATTCTCTTATGGGCTTGACTCCACTAGCTGCCTATGGAAAAGCCTGTTGATACAGAAAAGAGAAAGGTTAATTGTTTTGTTAAAAGATAATGATAATAAAACCCCCTCCTCTTCTGCTCAAGAGAATTCCTAAAGAATTTGGGTTTCATATACTATTAATAAAACCCCATAAAGTCATTATTGATTTCAAACTGGAAACACAACAGTAGCACTAATCCTTCTCTTTGTCCAAGGTTTCTTGCATCTTTTCTTCTTCCTGGAAATTAGCTTAGAAAAACCTTTTTTTTTCCAGTTCCTGCATTTGTTTCTAATGTGTTTGTTACTACAAAACCTTTTGATCAGAGGAGCAGGGCAAAGGCCCAGTAGACTTAATTATCTCCTTCAAAACTGTTCAGCTTTTCCGGCAGTACTGTGTGATTTTTGTTGGCTTTTTTCAATAATGTTTTTCCCTACAGGGAATTCAAGTCAGACCAAAGTGCAGAAAATACATCCACTGGAGGGCAGGCCTGAATCTGGCAGAATGTGCTGAAAAGGCCTAGAAGGAAAGATACCAAAGTTACATTTTGCTGAATGAAAGCTGTCATGAATCAATCAGGACTGGACAGTGAAGAACTAAGAGATGGCTTTTTTTCTGATGGATTCATGACCACAAATTTGTAGCCTATAAAATAGGCTCCAGTAAGAGTTCATGTGTAGTAAGAAGGGCCCTAGATGAAGTTTCTGACATTGACTAAAATTAAAATAAACCTAACATGACAATTATTAGTTGAAGTCAGCAAATCCCAACAGGACCGATCCACATGGCGCTGACCAGACAACACCAACTGCAATCAGAATTCCAGGCCTGAACTCAGCCCTGCGTTCCCATGGCAGCACCACCCTCCAGCAGAACTTGTGATCTGAGCTCTCTGGGGTGAAAGGCGCCTCCCGGGAGGTCCTTTCCATGCTGCGCAGGCAATCCAGGGGCACACGGGACGTGCACAGGCAGAAGCGGTGTCAGGCTCCGCCTCATGCTCACCGCCAGCCCAGCCCCTGGGCGTGCTCAGGAAAGAACCGCTCTGGGTGGGCACCTGATGGCCGCTCTCTGCACTTGCAATCTGTGCACTCTTTACTGCCAGGTTCCCTGCCTCCATGGAGGTGGCTGTGCCTCACAGTTAATTACATGTGACTGGACTTCATGCAGTACTTGTTTCTAGCAAGGACTCAGTTTGGCTCAGCAGTTTGAGATGTTAAACCTTTGGCACTCCAGACATCATTTTTGACTTTGAGTGCTATCAAAATCATAACAAAAGGAAAGAATTTATTTCATGTGGCAGTTGAAGATCCCATATTTAATGCTTCCTAACTTTATCAACCCTCGGTTTTCTTTCAGACAAACTGAAAACTCAGTTTTATTTTTGCAGTTTTTATGGGAGCACATTAAATGAACTTCCTCCTTTCATCAGTGACTCACTCCTAGAAAGGCTATTTCACAAATAGTATCTCCATTCCGAAGGAAACAAGCTGTTCCCTCTTACATTACTCAAGTAGCTGCAGACAAACTAAAATACATTAAGTTAAAAGATTTCAAAATGCATTAGAAACATAGCTCAGAGACAGTCAGCTTTATTTCAAGTAGTTTTCTGATGTAATTGCTGCCCTTTAATGAAATCAATCAAGCCAAATATTAAAATCAACTAGAAATTCTCAGGGCCTGGCTGGAGACACTTTACAACCCATGGAGTCTGTAAGTTCATAGATGTCTCATAGTATTTAATAGTGGTCACACAAAATATTTAGAGTCTATTTTATTCAGAATCAGGATATAAATCAGAAAAACTCCAATCTGAGATTGCTAAAAGCCAGTGGGACATCTGTTCAAGTCAAGAGCTGCAGTTTTTACATATATTAGAATGTTTCCTGTAATGTGAATTAAAGTCTTACCTGGAGATGTGAATAAGGTGATGATATAGGTGCTTCGATTAGGAATAACTATGGACATGTTTAGAGCTGAGCTGCTGCTGCTAATTTCATGAAAGAAAACACACTAAAGAATTCCTCAAACAAACATTTAAATCCCCAAATAAAGAGTTGAAAATGTTATCTTGAAGGCATGGGTCTGAGAAACAGTCAGGCTTTCCACACAGAAGAAAACCAGAAGTATAATCATATTTTTAAGCAAAGATAAATGAGAGAGATTTTATAAAAATACTAAATATTTCCCTGGCAGTGTGTCGTACAACACAAGAAAATGCAAAACCGGCATGTTACATGCCAGTCACAGGAAGAATGTATTTGAAAAAGACTCTTTTGGGGAATATTTGTAAAAGGCAACAGTCCTTAAAGCATTCAGAGGTGCAAGTGTTACAAGTGACTAGGAATCTTTCCAGCTGAAGAGCAGTCCAAGAAGCTCTCTGAGATCTGACTATCATGGGTGAAATCAAAGGACCAGTAATTCCAATATTACATTGAATGATAAAAAAATAAAACATTATTAGGGTCTTCTCTATGAAACTCCAAGATTGTCCTACTATTGGTAGTGTAAGAATTTACCTCAGGTATATTACCTGTAAATAGGCCTTCCAAGAGTGTTCCATGCCAAGGAACATTTGTATTTGTGACACTGTTTCTGTTTCACATTGCAAGTGCAACAACTACTCAAAGGGAACAAGATAAGAGGTAGGCAAATGTTGAAATTACAAAACCAAACAAGAGTCTGGACATATGCAAGACTTTCCAGGGCTAAGCTATGTATAAATGATTTTAGGTTGATCTGAGTTCTGCCTGCAGGTTAAACAAATAACAGTTCGTGTAAATAGCTGTTTTTGTCTCTGTTTCATTGTGTCTGGATTTCTTTATTTTCAGAGGCCTGAAATCAGATTGCAAACATCACCTCCTCACATTTGCATATTCTAACAGGGACAGACTTGTATATATTCCCTTGTCTTAATGATAAGAGACTGTCACAACCTCTTGCATGGTCAATGTGTTCAGTCTCATCCAGCAACTTCTGCATAAAGCCAAAAAATCCAATGATCAAACACAGACACCTTTTTCCATCACAGATGCTCCCTTTTGGTTTTCTTTATGAACATTTTATCAGACTTGGATTATTCTGATTTGATGAAGAGACCCTTTAGGAAAATATTTTTCATGTGGGCCACTCTTGTGCTCTTTATTTTCACTTCATCCTTTTGGCAAGCACTTTCTGCCACTATCTATCCCCCCTACCTTGAATATTTATTTTAATCCACTACATAAACTCCACCTCAGCAGTGACATTCAACTGTACAACAATCTCTGACTCCTGCAACAGACATTCACTTAGATAATAATCGTAAGCACAGCAGTAATTTATTACTTCTTTCCTCAGAATACAAGAATAGTTTTACTTCTGCCATGTGAGATGTCAGCAGTACACAGAGTGGGGAATTTTGATGTCTTTCAGGGTACTTACAAAATTCTGTTACCATGTTTTGCTAAAAAGGAGATTTTCACTGTGAAGTGCTATATTTACAGGGGAGAAGATAGGATAGTTGTGCTTTTCCACTGTCTCCTCCCTGATAATTTTCCACAACTTTTTGGTTATTTTTACAGTGATTAGTATAAATTACTAATGTTGCTCTGTCCCTCTGGGAGTCTAGAACACTCCAGAGCAATAAGTGCAAACAACCTGTGGGGTCTGAGAGACAGAAAGGAGGACTGTCCACCATCAGCCAGCTGCTGTAATGCCTGAGATCAAAGGTTCCTTTGTTTGCATTCTGGCACAGCTCTTACACTCAGATCTATAAAGATACTTGGATGCTTCATTGCCAGGGGCATCAGAGGGAGATAGGACTTGAATTCTTTGCTCCCTCAGTGATTTGAAGCAGCATATGATGCCATCATAAACACACAAGATTTAACAGAGGACTTTTAGCAGCATTTAACAGCAGAACAAAGTAAAGCCTTTCCAAGGGAAGCAGGCTATTGTCAGGCCCCTTCTGTGTAATCCCAGCCTAGCAGGATGAAGTGATCTCTCAGGAACCAAGTTCCAATCTATTACCTTAAATATAGGACTGTGTCCATGGCAAATGTTTAATGCAGTGAGAAACATCCAAATTTGAAAGGGCTAATGCTAATGGCATTGATGCCAGTGACACAATGCCCTTTGTTTTCAGCCAAGGCACACCAGAACTGAAACTCAGAACTTCTGAAGACACTTCAATATGTGGCTTTTGCAGAGCTAACTTTCCTTTTATCTGTCTATTGGTATAAACAGTCTTCTAAATAATACATCAGGATAATGTATCCAATAATGACTAGAAATAGCCACAATTATCAAGATCTGACCAGGAACTTGTGACCAACACAGTGTTAAGAGTCTCCACAGGAAATGGTAGAAAAGTAGTTTTAATGTTAATAGAGCTCCTGGTGTTTACAGTTTATTTCTTATAGAGGTGTTCTGCTGAAGTTTCCTTGAGGGCTGGTACTCCCTTACTGCACCTTCTTGGGACCAGAATGCACTGAGGATGACAGCCAGTGTTCTCAAAAAACACTGACAGACAGAAAGAATCTATATATGTATTTCCATAAAAATGGGATCTGATCCTAAACCAGTCCTTGGCTGGAGCTCCATCTTAATTGATACTAGAGAAGAAATACCAGTTTTAGGACACCAGCAGTAACAGTAACTGGCTGGTGTTGTTATGAATAACTGGTTTGCAGATGATAAAGCAATACATCTTTTAATATAAATTAAATCAAAGTTCTAGCTTTCACAATTTCAGAAAAGGCTTTAAAACATACTTGGAGCACAACCTGCAGCTCAGCAACCAGCAGTAAAAGAGAAAGAAGTACAGACTGGTTAAATATAATTCTGACATTCTGGATATCTGTCTTGAGCTTTAATTGTCTGTGTTTGGCATTACTGAGCACATTGGCTAAGACCTGGACAGCAGTTTTGCCTTTTGACACTCATTCCTAGCGCCGAAATCATGTGAACCTCTTCTTGCCTCACCTTCTAAATGTGAACTACACCAACACACTGAAAATCTGTGTGTTCTCCAGAGGGCTGGATCAGTTTGCATCAGCTGAAGCTTCATGGTGATACCCAGGGGTGCTTTTTCAGATCTCCTCTCTTTTTTTCCTGCTGGTTAATCGACTAATCAGGATCATTCATTATGTATGTTATTAGTCAATGTTAACTTTTAATTCTGAAGAACCAGAGTTGCACCCCAAAATGCAGGAGTCTTCAAGCATGTCTCTTCTAAGGTGGGAGATCTGACTGCAGCACAAAAAAGCTGTCCATGCTAGTTTCAGGCAAGGCTGATTTAAATGTGAGCACCATGAGCCTTCTTGGATGATGGACACTGATGTCCATGACCAGTCTGCTCTGAAGCCTGTCTTTGTAACTACCAGAATTGGAACTGTTCAGTTTGCTTGGATCACTCCTCTCAGCACGTGTGTGAATATCACTGCCATGAATAGAAGCTCACAGCCTCTATATCACCTGCTTTTAGCAAGGCAAGAATGTGACTATACTAATTTGAGTGATAGTAAAATGATGGATGATGCAGTGGGAACAGCACTGAAATTGCCCTGGTTCCATAAACCACTATTTGCAGTGGCACAGATTAAAAGGGAAGGCTGCAGACAGGAAAACCTTGCTGGATTAGGACCTCAGCACTATGAGGCAGGTTTGAAAGAAAACTCATCAGTAGGATCTTCAGCATTTTCCAGGAGGAAGGATCTACAGAGAAAGGGTTCATCCAAGCAGCTGGACAGGTGCTTGGAGAAGGGATAAATTAATGACCAAGGTGGATTTTGCTGTCATAGCAGACACAGCTGCTTTGTTCCCTTTCAGCTTTTCTACAGTGTTACTAAACAGCTACTGCAAATTATGCTGTGTTCCAGCATAGTGGGATGGGATGGGAATACTCCTCACATTGACATGGAGGGGTTATTAGCAGGAAGAACCAAACTTCAGAAATCTGAGATTCTCAGGTCTGTATCCTACACAAGGAATCAGAAGCTTTTCAGTCACGAGCTCTGGTGGTGGACATAGTTCATCTTGCAGCATCCTGAGCTTTCCTGTACCAATATGGAAAACAACTATCTGTGATTGCTGACAGTACCTGCACAGGGACATCTGTTCCTGCTGTGTCACCAGAAGTAGGAAGGAGGTTGAAATGTGATGCTGCCTGCAGGGAAAGGTACTTCAGAGGCAGGGAAGCAAAAAGAGAATTGTTTGAAAGCAATTCTCTCTTGATACTTGATGTCCATTTTCAGGATAACATACAGAGAAGTAATCATGCAAATCTGAACTCAAGGGAAATAAGCCTTGGTTTCTTCATCTGGTGCTCTGAAATTCAGCCAGTAACACATACAGCCAAAATCCCTGAGGTGACACAGTGCAGTGTTGTTTTGTAGGCAATGCATATTGGATTACTGGAGACTCCACACTGTGAAATTATTATAAACCAGTAATTAGTTGGTGATGGTGATAATTTGGTTCAGAATTCTGAAGCCAGATAAAATGAACTGATTAAAAATAATGCACTGCTAACTCGGTCTCTTGTGCAATTAAAAACTCAGAGAAACTGACTGAAGTATTTAGAAACATAAGGAAAAACTGTAACCATTTAAAAATGTGCTCAGCTTACAATCGGTTTGGGTCCTGAACTGGAAATTTTATTTCTTTAAAGGCAGAAGGACATATTACTGCTCTTGACCTTGGAGAGCTCTCACTCACTTAAATACAGTTTAACCTTTGGATGGTAAAACATGAACGTGCTGGAACTAAGCAGTGCCTGGCACAAGTGAGAAGCTCATCAGAAGATGTTTTCTGATGTACCAGTGCTTTGGAAAAATACTTCCTGCAGGTGTTCTGAAATCACCTGGAGTTTTTCAGGAGCTGTTTGATTTAATTTCCCAGTCCCTGCTGTGGTCATACAGACATAACCTGGTAGGTCCCTCACGACCAATTACCTTCTGCAGGTGTTAAGTGGTAAAGATAGCACTGTCAGATGTGCCTGGCTTCTTTTTTGGCCAAATTCAGCTCCCTTGGAGGACACAGAGGAACACAGCCAATGAAAGGATGGCTCAGTACAGCAATATTTATGGGAGACATCCGACCAATTCCAGCTTTGGAGAAATGACACATTATTTGAGAGGTCCACAAAAATGAAGACTCAGAAGACAATTTTGACCAAGTCCTTCAGTCTGTGGGAGTGGGATGAATGGAACTGCATTCCTGGGAATGACAGGAGGTCCTTCTGAGCAACTCAAGAGACCCTGCTACTGACAATATCCCAAACCACAAGGCCCAGAGAAGGATTGTGTGACTGTAGCACTGCACTCCTGATGGTTCTCCAGGCCCTACACCAAAGCAGCTACCACTGACCATACTTTGGCAGCAGGCAGAGCTGGAGGATGCCAAGGAGGTTGCTCAGACTGGAAGAGCTGATTCCATACCAGACCAAACAGTTGCAGACACTGGTCACTGCTTAGAATTCCTCTCTGAAGGCTTTTTATACTTCAGGAAAAAAATCCCAAACCAACAAAAATGTTTTGAGAAGGCTGTCTTATCAAGCTGCATTTGCTTGAAGAAAAGGACTTATTCCAAGCAACCAGTGCTGGTACCCAGTGCACACACAGACTGACAACAGGAAAAGCAGAAAACAAGGAGAAAACCCCCAATTTTTAAACCAATTCTGCCTTAAAATAACTTCTATACAAAACCTAGGTACATCAGTGAGAGCTGTGATTTTCCAAGATCATAGAAGCCCTCATATGGGCTGGTTGGTGTATATAAAGGAGCCATAAGAATTATGCACTCACAGGTTGCAGAGCACCACTTTACAATTACATTTGCAAAGAAATTTACCCACACTTGTACACAGAGAAGTCCTTATTCTCTACCTTTATCCAGCATCCTAAGGAAATGACACCATTTGCATATCACCCAATAAATTACAAACCTGCCTGCTGTTTTCAACTAAATGGAAAGAGCAGAAGAGGGCTCAGCAAGAGCTAAAATTCTCCATGCTTAAACAGCTGGAGAGAAGCATTTGAGGTGTTTCCATAAGGCAAAGGATGCCATGTGAGCATAGACAGAAGAAAACCTGTGCAGAAAGAAGACCAGATGACAAAAAAACCTTTAACTGGACCTTAGAATAACTGAACCTTGCATTACAAATTCAAAGGTAACAAGGTTTCTTTGGTTTATGAAATATTCTTATGAGCTGAGAATATAATTTCACCCATTTTTTTACATCAGACACACTGCTGTTTTTCTCCCAGCCTTCTTATACAATATAATTAATTAACATTTTAAAGACCTTGATGGGTTTTCTCATCATGGAACAGTAAGTGAGATTAATAATCCTGTTACTGAGCACTTAAGCTCATGGATCATTTCCACAGTAATATGTTCATAATTTTTAAAATGCACCTTTTATTTGATTTAGAGGTTAGTGCTAATTTATGTAATAAGAGGGACAAAAGCTGAAGAGTGAGTCAGTGTTTATTAACCTTGCTAATAGGATAGGCTTTTTCAGGCAAAATGGACATATCCTAATTAGTAAAACGGTTGCATTGTCATTTAGCCAATTAATCCTTTCCAAAAAAAAGGAAGCAGTAGCAATTTTACTGGCAGTGAATGGAAATAAACTTGTCTGCACATTCTGCACATCAATTTACACATTTTGACTTTCCCACTTGCATCAGTAAAAATGCAGCCCTTAGATTCCCCAAATAAGGTGCATTTTCCATTATATCACTCCTTTTTCTTCCATTTCATTTTCTGTAACATCTCAGTCCTTTTCATCAAACACTGAACACAGAACTGTGAAAAGGCACTGACTGCAGGTTATAATTATTAAGGTTCATGTCCCATTTCTGAAAGTGTTCAGCAGTCAACCAGGGACTGACTTAAGTGGTCTCATGAAAACCTAAGACTTCAGATTATTTAGTCAAATTTCACGTTCTTAGACATAGCTGGACTGGCTCTGATGGCTTATCACCTCTGTATCCTGGAGGGATATAAAGCACAGACAGCTGCACCCTACCATCAGTCCCTTTGAATTTTTGGAAGATTTTAGTGCAAGGTAATAGTATTTTCTTACCTTCTCTGCACATTGAAACCTGGCCCCTAAAAACCTTAAAACACAGAAAGGAGGATGACTTCTACAGAAAGGGAGTTCATTTCTTTACAGGCTGGTGTCTACCATAGCTGGAGAATGGAGAAGCATGATTAATTTCCATTGGGATGACCAGGAAACTTCTGGAGAAGGGAGGCAGGGTGATACTGCTGTAAGAAAAAGAGATTAACTTTGTTTAATCACTATTGTTTCTGGACACTTATTTTGTCTTTACTAGACTAGGTATTTAGCTGATAGATAACAGTTCCAAAGAATTATCTATGCTTGATTTACCTAAACAGTGAATTATGAACTGTGAATGCTTTCACTGTAAACTCTGATAATGTTTTTGTCATGGTCATGTTAAGAAACATACTCGACTCTTAGCTCACCTCTTAAAAGATCAACTGCTTCCCTCAGGACTTGTAGAAGAAAAAAGCAATGTGTATAAGTTCAAGCAATTGTTTGTAGTTAGAGAAATCTGCAGATATCCAGACCTACATTCTGAACAACCCATTGTCAATTAGACAGTTAGCAGAAACTTAACAGCTTTTTATTTCTTTGAAGTGAGCAGAGATAGTTTGTAGCTAGTATAATACAGGCTATTCCGCAGCTTTTTCACCCTGCTTTCCCATTTTCTGTCTCTCTGGCCTTTTTACAGCTTGTCTACACTGATCACTCTCTGACATAAACTTCTTTTCTTAGGGGCTTTAAGTATGCCTGGAAAGAAGTATGGCTCCTAGGAATGTAGTGTGTATTGCTGCAATTTCCACACCTTTTAGTACAGATTTGTGCTTTTCAGCACAAACAGCCTGGACCACTCTGTAAAATGAGCAATCAATTCACTATGGATAAAAACAATTTTGTCTGAAGTCCAGTTTGCTGACAAGAAAGTAGGAGACATCTCAGCTGCAAGATGATATGCTGAGAAATCTCCTTTCCTAGGAAATACACCCAGAGCATTCTAGGTTTCTCATGAGGCTCTGAAGTTCATTCACTCAACCCATGCACCCTTTTGCCAAGACCTGTGCACTGAATTAAATCCCTGAACAGCTAATGAGGCTTGTTTGGACACTGTCTTTGCAGACAGTAATGGTGATCAAAGCTTCCTTTTCCTTAAAAATATCAAATGTATGGTTTAATGTCAAGTCTGAGATCTAGAAACTTACCTGCAAAAATTCAAGGACAAGTCATAACTATAAAAAACAAAATCAGAGGATTTTGTTCATTAGGTCTTTTCACATTTTATTTGAAATTGTGGGCTGTAAATTAATTACCCAACTATTTACATGGTAATACTGAGGTTTTCTGGTCCTTCATACCACAACAAAATAAGCAGGTGCAAGGCTGAGGTTTCTCACTGGAGTAATTATTGTGTTTGGGGTAATGGGCACAGTGAGAGTCCTTGAAGAGGTGGCATTACTGGTGGTTCTCTTCTCTTCTCTTTGCATATGACGTTGCTGACCTCACTGAACAAAAGTAAATGTAGCTGGGACAGGGAAGGCCTCATACATTAACAGGATAAGCAGGGCCAGGCCATGAACTTTGTAAAATTACTCTTATCCCAGAATAAGGGTTTTATTAAGTGCTTTCAGCTTCAATGTCTCCAGATGTTTACGAATTTTCTCTCCAATCTCATTGTTCTGGAGTCGAAAATCTCCATCTGGACCACTGTGTGGGTCCCTGCAAGAAATTTAAAGCATCATTTGTATATGTAATAATCAGGGAAACGACTTAGGAATGTCTTCAGAATCCAAAGAAAGAGGCACTCGTGATTTCTTTTTTCATAATGAACACAGGGTATTCCATTACTGATGCAGAACTGGAAAAGTAGTGAAGCTGTGGAAAGAACACTTAACTCTTGGCTGGGCCAGTAAGGAAAGTTAACCATCTAACAGGTAAACACAAACTGACCGAGTATTACATTTTATCCATGTAGGAACACATGCTGAGATTGCCAGAACAAAAGCAGCCACTTGAAAATCTGATTTACTTTAAGGACAAAAATGCTGAAACTGCTGTAGAGGAGCAATATGTTCTCTGTCATCTAGTGAAACACCACCCCCTCAATAACAACAAAGAGCCTCTTCAGTGACAACATAAAGGATTGGGACTTCATAATTTGTTAAGAAATTGTTGCTTCCCTCTTTACAAACCCAAAATAATAGGGAAGATTTCAACAAGTAAATATCAATACCCAGAGTTGTCTAATATTGAAAATTATTTTAATTTTTTTTTCTGAAAACATCTAATATTTAAGAAGAAAAGAGAATTAAGGTTATAAAATGACTCACCCAGGAAAAGCACCATCCAGCACTGTATCACTGTGGAAGAAAAGGGTCACTCTTTAGTTACACAAGCTGTCCCAAATCCCCATGTTCTGACAACCACTGTCATAAAATGTAAAAACCAGCACTGAGTGCACCACATCTACATTTGTACAGCAAATTCTTTTCAGTTAGTGCTGTAGTAATCACTAGACAGCAATCAGTGTTTAGTCAGAGACATCACAATACACAGCACTGTTTTAAAGTTTGATGGCAGACAGCTGAATGGCATTTCAACACCAATCAAATTACTCCCCTCTAAAAGTAAAGCAGACATTCAAATCTCTTGATAGCTCTGAAAGTTTCAGGTTATCTTGCACATCCTGGTATCTAAGCCACATCATGACCACTTTAAAGAGGGGACAAGTGTTGGACAGAAATGAATTCACTTGCTCCAAAGTTAGAACTCAGCACTTTCACCTGTGTTGCTCTGCAGTCCCTTGGCACCCACACTGCCTGCTATGATGTGTTGGAGGAGTGTGAAGCTTAGGCAGAGCAAACATTAAACACTCCTAAGAAAAGCCAGAGAAAAAATTTTCCCCATGCCAGGGGGAAATTCTAAGGGCCCTTTTCTCTGCCAGCATTAATAAATATCTAACCAAAAGGGTCAATAAAAAACAAGTCACTGGCCCAAGAATGTTGAACATCTCTGAGAAAGCAAGCAAACTGCCTCAAGTGTTAATCCTACTGATATAACCATAGTCAGACACATCCAGACCAATGCATCATGTTCACAGCTGCTTTCTGAAGTAAAATTCAGAGACTGAAATGCAGAGCAAATTTGCTCAAAGTACTAGATCTGCATCCCACTTGTGATGGAACCTCTAGAGTATCTCAGTATGACTGTCTATGCAATTCCAAAAAGGATGCTTGACTTCAGATTCCATTCCTCTCTCCTAATTTCAAAATACAAAAATATACCTACCTTTCTATTTTTGCTGATTCTTCTTCATCTTCTTCTGAGAGTGCCCCCCCAGTCTGTGGAAATTCAGCTTTCACCATCTCTGGAGTAAGAATCATGTTGAACTCAGCTTCATCTGTCTCACTAAAAATTAGTAAGATGATGAACAATTTGCCTTTGTCCTTTTGAAAGCATTTTCTTAGCCAACAAGAATAGAAGTATGTTTTATGCAAAAGAGACTTTGTGCTTTTGCCTTTGAAGATTTCTTGGGACAGGTTTTGACACATCCATACAAGTGGTTTAGACATAGTCAATAACACCATATACAGAACAGAGGAGAAACTTACTGGTCAATTATGTTCTCTTTGTCTCTCTCAGGTAAGTTATACAGCACTGGTGGTACATCTCTTGGAAGCATGTCTAAACTGTAAGGATCCCTGTGATGGAAATGGTATTAATGTATTAATACTAATGGTATTTTCATATTTTGAAGCTTCACAGCAGTTGCATAATGAAGATTATGTACTTTTAAATATTCGTGGAAAATCTGGCTGCACAGGAAATTGCTGTGATATGAGGGAATGTGAGCCTGAGAGATGTTGGCTACTACTGAGTGCAAGTGTCCACAAGTTAAAGGTTTTACAGACAGAGTTTGTACCTCCTGGGATCTTCTAGGACTGAGGCAACAAGCTTTCAGGAGAGATGTTCTTGAAAGCCCAGACTGGAATTCTCCTTCCTGGGCTGGGCATTTCTTCCAATGATGTTGTTCTTAATCCACCCTTCTAGAAGTTCAGTAGGAGTTTTTTCTGTTGGTTTTGGATTTCTGAGCAGCAATTAATTCCCCTTGTAGGCCCACTTTAATTTGTGGGACAAGTGACTGATCAATATAGTTACAGGCAGGAACTAGTGCAGGATAGAGGCATTGTGTATTCAAATTCTTTCTTACCTAAGTGCTGTGTTTGTCAATGTGGGAATGTTAGAAAAAGTGGAATACTCCAGAGGTGAGAATTTTCTCCATTCCATTACTCCACAAATCACTTCCTGAAATGACAAGTGATACACAATCACCTCTAATACATAATGCTGTGGGGAGAGAGGCTTGCAGGAAAGAGCATCTTGGCTGAGAATTGAAATTGGGGAGCTGAATATTTCAAAGACCCTTCCATCACTGTAAGGACATGAAAATAAAACAGTGAACACATGGAAAGAGCAAAGAAACACTAAGGCATAAATAAGACACATGGATAAAGCCTAACTAGAACTAGTTATTCTGACCCATGTACTGACTATTTAGGTGCATGCATAATTTATATTTGAAAATATTTTCTATCTAGAATGACTCCACCTTCCATTTTGATTCCTTAGAGCAAGTTCTCAGGAAGAACATACCCAAGACAGGTACTTATACATTAAACCCAAAAGGCCATACCTTGTGATCCAGAAACTTCTTTTGTGTGACTGGAATACTGGATCCTTTGGGGCATTCCTTGGTAATGGTATATTTTGGATGAGGACAAAGATGATATTCAATATTTGATTCACAATAGGCCAAAGGAAGTAAAAATGGAACTAATCCTGGAATGGGGTTCTAAAAGCAATGAAGAGGTTATTTTAATAAATTGTTTTGACTACCATAACACATCAACCTAATGAAAATTCAGTTCTTACAACAAATGTAGTCTCCCCAGATTCCCAGCTTTGTCTGACTGTGACTGCTCTGTTTGGTATGATCCTTCACTTTCTGTATCTTCCCCTCATCCTACAATGTTGTCTGATTTATTCATGATCCCTACTGTCTGAAATACGGCAATTTAGCCACTGTCTCCAAGTCTGGTAGAAAAAACTATTGCCTAATTACTGTGAAATCCATTGCTGGTTCTCTGCATAGTTCAGAATCCAAGAAGGGAAAATGGACTTGCTATGGTGGAAGCCATAGCACACATGCCTTCACATTTTGCCATCCATTTCCCTGCATTAGCATCTGTTTCTGGATAAAGCCCAGTGCTGGGTAGTGTGGGATCAAGCTGTGCCTGGCTCTTAGGCTGATATGACAGAGGGATGAAAGAGGTGCACAGAGGATCTCATCAGCACTTCCACTGGAGTCCTGGCTGCGTGTGAGGAGGACAAGGCTACATCATAGATGTTATGCCAAGGTCACCAGACTAGCACAGCGGGCTCTGGCCCCTTGCAGTAGGGAGGGCTGGGAGCCAGAGCCACCCACGGCAGGCACAGAGCCATGCTGGGTGGGAGATCTGCCTCTGCCCATGCACAGACCTGTACTGAGCTCTACAGCTGTCTCTGCCTGCTCAGAGGCACCTTGGGGACCTCCAGGCTGTGCTGCACTGTGGGAAATAACTCCTACAGCTGGTGCCAAGCAGCACAGTCTACATGACAACAGTAATAGAAAACCTTCACATACAAGTGGGAGAGACTTTTTGAATCTCTGTGCCTAATAACTTGGAAATGTGATTTGGGATGCTGTGAGACCTCTTAGAAACTGTAAGGCAGCAGGATGCAATGTGAGCAGAGTTTGACTTCACTTTTCTCAGTTTACCCAAGGATTAGGCAGATCTGTAGTCACCCAGCTGAACAGTAGGAAAAGACTGCACCTATCCTACCTACCTGGGCAAGAATGTGAGGTTACAGATGGACTGAGATGCCAAGATCATGGCTTCTCCTCTCATATCCGAATGGGGAAACAAATGGAGAAGAAGGGAGGGGTTCCATGGTGTTTCCAGAAATCCTGTGATCATTGATCATTTGTGGAGTGTCAGACTGGAAGTGTCTCCAGTTCTCTGCTTTCACTGCAGTTTTGTCTTATCATCCCTCCCCTAAACTGATCAAAACCCACTCTAAACCAAAATGGTGCCCCCTCTCAGTGGGATGAACTCTGTGACTCCTATCTATCAGAGCTTGCACCATGAAGGATTACTCACTCTGAATAGTTTTATAACCAGTCTGAGTAAGAAAACTGCCCACAAATTCCACATTAGGCTTCTGATGAAACAAGCACACTTCTGCTCCTTTCTTAGGCTCTTTATGGAAGCCGACTTCTACTTACAAAAATGCGAAGTGGGTTGCTCTCTGTTGGGTGGACTAAAGCTTGGGGGGGAACCAGGTTTAACAGGCTGATATCCCCTTCTGCTGCTTCTTTGTCAAAATCTGTCCTCTGAGAGAGCTGCCCCTCAGGAGAAGGAACTACTTGAATCAATTCATCCTTGAAAAATACGGACATCAAAGAATTTCAGAGTGTAGTAAATCTTTTGGTATAAAATGTTGAGGCAAAATTAATCAAATAATTGTGGAAATGTAGGGAATTGTTACCTGGGCTCCCTGCCTCAGGGGTCGGGAAAGTTTTACAGGTTTGTAACTTGTAGCTGCATAGTGTGTACAAAATGGCTGATACTTCATAATGTTGCAATGCTGAGGAACCTAAGTGCAAAGAAAAAAAGATGTGCCACAGGAAATGACAACAATCACTTTCAGTTAACTTATAAATGGAGTGGAACATTTGGCTTTATCACGGACACATCACATCTCCATGGTAAAAGACATTTGGAACACTCTCCCAGGACATGGTACATAACCAAAACTTTGAGAAGCCATACTTCAGCAGGACTTTGATCTTTGAGATACAACAATTTTTAGTGAGGTGATTCACCTCTGTCTGGAGAGAGGGGACTGTTGCTGGCTGTAAGCTGGTTCCTTATGGAAACTGGTGAGATTTGGTTTTAATAAAAGCATGCTAATCATGCAGCCTTATTAACGCAACATTTTTACTGGGCTGTGCAGAGGCCACTGAATCAGGCTGGAAACATTTAACTGGACAGATATGAGAAACATGAGGGAGCTGTACTGACTCACCTTCAAATCGTAAAAAGGGAGAATGTGTTCAACTTTCACGTCTACAGATTCAATAGGAACTATGCCAAGAGCATCAGGTGCCTGAAACAGAACAGTATTTCAAACCAGTAATATGGTGGGCATTTTGTTTTGTATTGGCAGCAATCCATGAGCACAGCTAATTGAAAACATATGGAAATAATTATGCAAATATTTATTTTATACAGTTTCATATTTCTGCTGTTCTTTCTTGGACTCCAGAATTTCAGTTATTTTTTTTCTTTTCTTCTGAAAAATGGATGTTAACTAACACAACATTAATGTACTGCTCACAATTTTAGGATACAATTAAGATAATGAAAAGATTTTTTTACTGTTTTCAGCAGAAGCCTTAGTAAATCTGAAGTCCTGAATTAATTTGTCAGAACCCCAGAACACCAGTCACATTGTGAAATTTTAATAAAAGGACTACCAGGCCTTGGGCCAATGTTTTCAACAAACTTCTGTCTAGAGTGCTGACTAACATTTGAGTTACTGTACCTACCAAATAACTGTGTAGTTCATGGGAACTGTAAAAGGGAAATTTAAAAGGCAGTATACGATCTTCAGATATGCTGAAAGAAAAGTCCTTATGTTCTTCACTCTTCTCTGCTTTGCTGAAACTCCTGCTTTCTGTCATGAGTGGAAACCAAATATTAAGATTTTGTAATATATCTTAATACACTGTTTCAGAAATAGAATCAAGCCACAAAATGTATTTAACATTTTCCTAAACCAGGATGTCTAGTAATTTTAATATAAAAAATAAGTTAATACTTCCTAAAGACTTTAAATGTAATATCTATTAGATATGAGCACAGTACTTTGAACAGCAGACAGATTTAATTTCCCCTTTCCTAAAAAGACATTACAGCCCACTCCTTCCAGCATGGTTCTCAGCAAGGCTGAGACAAGCCAGAGGCCTCTCTTACACTACATGTCATTACACCTTCTATTTGCAGCATTCCTGCATCTCCTGCAACCTGGGAATTAAAAGTGCCTATCTGCAGAAGCAGACAAAGGCCTAATATGGAACAGTGTGTCTCAGGAGCTGACAAATTGTATGTGTCTACAAGGGAGTGGGAAATAAGAAACTCAAATTCTTCTCTGTCTCCCATTTAACCAACTGTGACTCCCATCCAAAGCCAGTTTTCTCCTATGATGTTAAATAACAAGTCACTTTTCCAGACTGGCACTTTCATTTCAGTGTAAAAAAAATGCAATTACTAAAAACACTTCTATGAGAAAACAATGAAGACATAGACTCAACCCAGTACTGGCCACCTGGCAATGTGTCTCATGGTTCCTACTGTCTCATTTCACTGAGTTCAGACATCTTGCCCTCATCACATTCAGGTGTCTTTCCCCCTTCCATCCCCACTGCAGTAAGCTCCTCTGATGCTGTGACTCTCACCTCTTGGTCTCCACCTGATCTGTTCATCTCCCTGTCTCTCACACAGGCCTGTCTGCCCTTTCATTGCTCCTCAGGCCTACACGTAGAACCACAGAATGGTTTG
This sequence comes from Promerops cafer, assembly GCA_013398275.1. Lineage (NCBI taxonomy): Eukaryota > Metazoa > Chordata > Aves > Passeriformes > Nectariniidae > Promerops > Promerops cafer. Next base: position 566,479 of record VZSE01007389.1, read on the forward strand.
GGTTAGAAGGGACCTTTAAAGATCACCTAGTCCAACCCTTCTGCCAGGGGCAGGGACATTTATCACTACATCAGGTTGCCTAAAGCCCCACCCAACCTGGCCTTGAACATTTCCAATGATGGAGTATCCACAGCTTCTGCCCTGTTATTAAGTAGATAAACTGCAAGGTTCCTAGGAATAGTTAATCACATTTCTTAAACATGGTAAATAATGTGTATGGAAAATAGATGTATCTTGACTACAGCCATTTCCACCTTTTAGCAGGGCCTGCTGCCATAGGACAACTGGTAATGGTTTTGAATTAAAAGAAGGTAGTTTCAGACTAGATGTAAGGAAAATTTTTTTTTGCAACAAGGATGGTAAAATACTTGAACAAGTTACCCAAAGAGGTGGTGGATGTCCCATCCCTGACAACATTTAAGTTCAGGCTGGACGGGGCTCTGAGCAACCTGCTCTCATTGAAGACATCCCTGCTCATTGCAGGGAGGTTGGACTGGATGGCCTTTAAAGGCCATCCAATCCAAATCACTCTACGCCTCTACCTTGTCACACTTTTGTTTTTTTCTGGAAGATTCCTTTGTAAGGACTCTGTCTTTATATGTAATGCACCTGACTCACTGCAGCACAACCTTTATTACAGGAATTATTGTAGCCCATGGCCAAAACATCAACTTGTTCTTCTAATCCTTACCAGACACAGACTCTTTCTCCAGACCTCCAGCCTCCCTGGTCAGTCCACGGAACAGAAGCAATAAACGTTTTAGACGAATCTGAACCAAAATCTGAAAGAATGATTTTTAAATTTAAGTCAAACACCCTAAGATTTACAGCCATAGAAATACTGTATGTGTTACACCTGTATTTATTCTCCAGAGCTCACTCAGACATCTCTATTTGAGAATTTTTAATATAGTTTTCTGTTCAGGAGAAAATGAGAAGGGAAGATATAGGATGGATCTCAACTCTGTAATGGCATTACATAATAAATACAATTAAAAATTTTAATTCAGTCTTACAGTTTAATCAGACTTTTTTTCTGGTTAGGTCCTAATCCTTCAGCTGTGTTTACTGGCATATACAGTCAGTTAACCAGGGCCATATGAATATCTGTGTCTCTGAGAATAAGGAGAGTAAACAGCAACCTGCACTTTTTTGCCCATACCCTACAGGGTAAAAATGAAGAATCCTAGGTTTTAATACCAGATGGGGCCATTTGGTCACCTCTTTATTTGTACAATACAGAAAAGAGCACTTAATTTCAAGACCTCAATATTAGGAATAGATTGAAAAATATCCAAACTGGACACTAGAAGAGCAAGATATTTCCATCTTGCTTGCTACATTAAGATTTACTGGGGAAAGAGCAGTGGTGATGCAAGATAATATTTAAACCAAATGAAGTAAGTGATTTTACTGATTGGTCTTTAGTTTCCAGGTTTATACCTCCCTTATTTGAATTTCTACCTGTTGTTTCCCATGTTCCCATCATGCACCATTGCAAAGATCCTCCATCAGTAACCTCAGAGGAGCTGGAAGGTGCTGCTCTCTCCCGGTACTTTCCCTCTCCAGATTAAGTGTCTCCTTACAGAGTAAGTAAGCCCTGAACATCTTGGTGGCTCTACATTGAACTCACTCCAACTTATTAAAGTCTTTCCTGTACTAGGGGCCCAAAACAGGGTGCAGTATTCTATATGCATTTTCAAATAGTCTTTTTTGTACAGAAGTATTTTTTACTTAAAAAAAAATCGGAATTTATCTGCATTTGTTTAGTATCAATTGCAATATAAAAGATGAGTTGAATACAAAACTTACTCCAGATCCTTATTTTCTGGTGAGGTAGGGGCATATTTATCAAACTACCAAATCCCTAGCTAGCTGTGAACACTCCTTACGTGTTGGTTGCATGTTCTTTTGTGCTGTTTCCCAGGTGTCATGCCCTCACACTGCATTTTGGTTGTTCACTTTACCTTGTATGCTGCTTGTTGGAATTTCCTGAACATCCTCTTTCTGCTGTGCCAAGGGTCATTATGGAGCAAGTCGAATGTGGGATGGACACTTGGTTGCTGTACAGTGTATTTTTAAAAAAGAAAACAGAAAAGAAAAAGGACAACCCTTTTTACAAGTAGATAAGGGAGAAATTTTCTCCATCCCAAGCCATTCTTTGGCCTGAATCCATATGTTATTTCTAAATACTGACATTAGGTCCAGTGAAAATATTTGCAGCATTGGCATTTAACCAGAAGCCTTCACTGCAGGGCTTAATGGGAGGTAATCACCAAGTATTTGCAGATGTAGCACAGGGAATGCAGAGCTAATGTGGCATGGTCTGCATCCACACAAACGACCAACACAGACTATGACTTCAGTGCACTCCATGGGCAGTTGGACAGCAGAGAGAACGGACAGGGGCTCTACCAAATACACACCTGAGCTTGCAGAGATATGAAATTGAAACAGCTGTAAGGACTCAAACCAGGCACCCAGCAAAACCAGTATCCGTTCTCCAGTAATGGCACATACCCAAAGAAGAGTGAAAGACACCAAAGAGAAGGGTAAAAAAATCAAAGTACCAGAAAGGTTCCTGACAATCTGACCTGCAGGTAATGGTTGGAAATCTTGTGGTATGTTTAACCTTACAATGAGGCATGAGAAAGCTTCTCCTGAGAGATCTTTCAGAAACAAGCAATATAAATCTCAGGTTAGGCCTGCAGATTTCCACTTGACTCTTATATTAGATCAGAACATTAGAAGATGAGTTGTGCATGTAGCATGGTGCTTGCCCTACCTAAAAGTAAAATGGGAAATAAGGCACTGACACTGAAATAGGAATATCAGGAGGAAAAGTATTCAGTGCCAAACATCTATGGCTATTTGTTAGCTTGGGAGGTGATAATTTAGCAGGCATATAGCAGGCTATAAAAACACATGAACAAACCTGGTCAACATGCCGGGTAACACGTCTGAAGGAAACTTCTACTTCACCCCTCTGAAATTCCTGTTCTATGATAGGATCTCCTCTTTGGAGCTAATTTAAACAGAAATCACATTAGCACAAAGCATCCAATGAATTCTTTCCTCTATTACAATTAGGGAAACTCACAACGTAACACTCTCGAGGTGTTTAACAAAACACAGTCTTCATTCCCTTTTAGGGTGTGATTATTGCAACCCTTAAGCAAGTCAAAGTAAAAAGATGTCTTTTCAGGTCTGAGTTTCAATCAGATCTCTGTCCAAATGAAACATGGTTTGCTTTGCATAGCCAAATCAGCAGGTTAGGAAATAGGTGCTTCTAAACAAAGTTAACCTACATCTATTCAATGATACATCAATCTCACAATTTAGATCCTTTTTTTCACCCATTTCCTTCTTTTTAGTATTAAATACAATGTTTGATATTGCCTAATTCAGTGTATAAATCAAGCCTTTACCATACGTATAAATAATTTCACTCCCACAAACAGTTGGAAGTCAGTGGGACGCCAGAAGCTACTTGAATACCCAGGAGACAGGATAAGAGGAACAGGCTCCACCTGTCCCTGAGGGCTGTGCCACACTGGGAAATACATTTCCTGCCACCAAGTATTGCTTATTGCTGTTGTCACCTCTGTGGAAGAGCACCCACAGTCTGCTGTGACTGGAAGGAACCAAAGAGAAAGAGGGTGAAAATGCAGAAGTGCAACCCGATGAATTATCTCCCCATGGCTCTGTGTGGGAGTACTGACTGGATCTAGCTCTTTGAATGTGAGCCATTCAGGACAGCAGCTCCTCAGAGCTCAATACAAACAGAATGTTGGATGTGGCCTTGGTGCTGACAAGATTATGCTGGAATGTGGCACTCTGATGAGATTGGGTGGCTGGGTGCAAATCTGCTCACTTGGGCAAATGTTACATTTCTGATAATACCTTACCCTTCTCTCTGTCTACCTTCAAGATTAAAAATACCCCTGAAATAGTGATGCACACACACAATAAAGATATGACTGCAGTAACAAGCACAACTAGCACAGGTTTGCATTGATTAATGAAGAAAAACTGAACATGTAGAGAGCTTGATACAATTTACAGCGCACTGCATAATCTGAAAGTATAAGTTTGATTTTAAATTTACAGAAAAAACATCAAAGACTAACCTTGTATTGCTCTTCTTCCCTTTGTCGGCTTTCAATGATCTCTTTTTTAAACTCCACAGAGATTGGATCACTTCCCCTATGAACTTGCCTGCATTTACAGTGGAGATAAGAAAAATGCTTTACTTCATGAACCGTTTGCTTTATTCAAAGGCTAACAGACTTACTCCCCTCCTCCTGAGGTGCTTAGGTGTCCATGACATTCAGCGTATGAGATGATCTGTGGATTTCAAATTAAACCATCATGTGCTTACAGATCCAACTGTGTTCTGCTTTGCACCATTTGATGTACAACAGAATAATGAAATCATTAAGGTTGGAAAAATCCTCTAAAATCATTGAGTCCAGCCATTAATCTAACACCACCTAACACTTCACTAAACTATGTCCACATCTATTAGCACTACATCTACATATTTTTTGAACACTTCCAAGTGTAATTCTGTTCTTACTCCATTATTCATTTTAGCCTCGATTTATTGACAGCTATGACAAAATCTTCCTTTGCCCTTAAGGGACAAGATGAGATGCCTGAGAACAAGGTTAGGTGAACCAGGTTTTCAGCAGGTTTCTTTTTGAATGGAACAATAAGGCAATCAAAGTCCTCACTGGGTACTACTGTGGATTACTACTACTGAGTCTGCTCTTAGCAGGAGTGAAAAAAAATTAAATAAAGGAACAGTAATTTAGGCTTAGACCAAACGTATCAGGATGCAAAATGGCAGCATTCTGCACTAGGGGACATTGCATACATCATTCATAGAGACCTTGGTTAAGCAAATCCCAGTCCTGTTAACATGGTTAACTAACATGGTTAACTAACACTTACCACTTTAGATGATTTGCTTCCTCTTCCTGAACATTTTGTTTGACTTTTAGTTGAAATATAGCATCCTTCATCTGTCTGTTTTTTTTCAATTCTTTGCCTTGGGACAGGGCTGCAGGAACATCAGAAAGGCATATCACACCTCAGACTAGACTGGATTTTTAATTGTGAAAACCATCCATTAAGATAACTGTACCCATTAATACAGAAAGCTAAGGTGAGAGTTCTCACAGAAACAACAGTCACATCACCTCAGCAATTTTGAAGCCAAGCTCCTCATCAGAGCTACAATTAATGCTAAGACCAAGTTTGTGCTGCTTAATTACTTTACCTTCTTTTATGTCCTTTAACTTCAATTTGCCTGGTTCCTGAATCAAAACAGTAGCTACAGCATACGGATTTGACAAGTCTGTGGGGAATCTGAGGTTCTGGTATTCAATTTCCTATGAGATATAAATTAATAGGAAGAAACAGGAACATGGAAGATTTCCAGCCCAGGAAAGTACTTGTAATTATTATCTTTTCACACCTTTAGTTTTTGAACAGGCTTCGACTGTAGTTGGCTGAACCGGTCTCTTCTCCACAACATGGGCTTTGCAGACACAGCTTTTTTCTCCAGATGACTTTGTTGTTCATCAAAATATTCTTTTCTAGATGTCAGAAGGACACATATTCCTAAGTACTCTCTAAATGGCATATAAGTCAAATTTTTTCACAAAAGAATTAAGTACATCCCAAAACGCTCAAAACCCCCTCCCTGCATCTTGCAAGGCCTCAACAATAAGAATAATGAGTGGGAATGATAGAGGCTGAGGATGCTCAACATTTCTTCAAGGGTATGTAACTTCTCATTATATTTATTTTGTTTGTTTCATTTCATATAGATTAAGGATGTTCTAAACAAACACTGTAAAAAAGCAGGTACATGTATCAACAGTAGAATTACATCAGTGCATTGTAAGTCTCCAAAGAAACCAATGCTTAAAAAGATCATAGTAAAATGGTATGAAATCCTGTTACATGAATATCTTTTAGAACTGGGCAAAAACACTCAAAGACCGGTCAGCCACACATACATCAGAGCCAGATGTGGTATTGATGTTCCTGTGAATACACACACATAGGGTTTTGAGTGAAACTCTGAAATCCGTAACTGCATTGCCATTTGTGCTGTTCCATACTCAAGTGGGGAATACTTCACAGTTACTTTGACTTTTCCATTGCCTGGAATGATTCCTGTGATTAGACGAGAAAAACAGTAAGAGTCCATATAACATGAGCCCACTTAAGTGTACTGGAATTGTTTCTGGGCTATTTTTTTTTAAACAACTTAATTGTTTGAGTAGGTGGCAGCAGGCATGGAAAATCTTTCAGGTCTCAAAGCATCTTTCAAAAACTATGTCTTGCTGCCAGATAATAGAAGATACTTTGCAATAGCGGAGAGATTTCACAGTAGGGCTATAATATTTCATACTGCTGTGAAAATGACTGCCTGTTTATATGTAGAAATTCTGCACTTGCATCTGTTAGTCTTAAGTCTTTGGCAGTTTCTGCTTTCATGGGCATAGCATTTATAAACATATTCCTCTGTGCTTTTCCAGGCTAGAGGACTCATCTGGATTTGATGCATTACCTGTCTCTGCTTGACCTTATTTCCTTACTACCCATTCCATTATTTTCTCAACCACTTTAACCATCATTCACATCCCTAAATATTCAGGGCCTTTCCCAACCTAAGTGATTCTATGATACTATGATTACTCTGAGCACAATGGTTTTGAGTAGGAGCTGAAACTTTTTAGTGCTTTTCAGATGGCCTTCAGCCATAGTTTCAGGCTACCAAAATCTCTGACTTATGTTTTACTGGGATGATTCTTTTTTCAGGGATATTCTTCTGGGGAGATAAAGGCCGCATGGACAGTTTGGAACATCCCGTATTTTGTCAGAGCTGGCATTTTGTCATAGCTGGGTATTGCTAAAGAAACTTACAGCCAAGGTGGCTATTTGCCATGAGGCTGCAAATGACTGACAGCATTTACCTGCAAAAGCTTTGCCTGAGGCAAAGTTTTTTCTGTACAGCACTGAATACACCGTCACAAGTAACTACACTTAATAAACACAGATTTAACATTTAGAATTTTAAAGAAGTCAGTCTACCAAATGTTGGCTGGACAGTGAAGGCTCTGTGAGGCTGAATAATATCAATGTGGAATTCAAAATCTATGGGACAGCTGCACTGCAATGGGATAACATACTCCTTACTGAAAAGAGATAAAGGAAAAATTAAATTAATCAAAGTACAGTTGTTCATCAATTACAAGCTGGGAAATTGTATTATACACACCACGCACTAAATTACCTGCATTCAGAGGGGTGGGTTACTTATTAATGTGAAAATCATAATTTCTCACTGTTACAAAATAGCAAAGTATTTCAGACCTTTCATCCCCCCAGGAAATAAGAGCTCAATCTTTATTTGAATGCTGGACATTACTTTCTCCTACCCATACAGAATTTTATTATGGAAAAATTTTTAAAAATTACTTTTTGGAAGTTATTTATGCCTATCCTCAAATTCTTACAGACTGTAACATCTAGCAAGTTCAAACAATGCAAACTGGAGCAACAGTGAGTACAGAACCAGAAATCAGCCTTTTCCCATGGCCCTCCTTGTGAAAGACAATGAGAAAAGAAAGTATTGAAAATGACAACACATCAGAATGACTGAAATTTAACCACTATAGAAATAATGTTGCTGGGGCCTAATTTTCAGAATAGCCCTTTATGTCTCATGCAGGTTGTGTAAGGAGTATTAGCACACACCTTTTCAACCTGTCTTGCCTTTGCATGCAAGTGTTTTCACAGACCAAACTGAAACACAAAAGCATTGGTGCACCACCATTCATCACCCCGAAAATCGAGATCCATTTACACAGGCTTGTTTCTGTCTTTTATCAATTCTCTGAAATCCTACCCTGCTGATTACCAAAGAATGCATGTTACACAGTGTTCCTCTGGAAAGCACATTTTAAAATGCCTATAGAAATAAGCAATAATAGGCAAGTTCTTTTTTCTCTGCCTTACTATGGCCTGTTCACAAAGAAGATGCAATGGCAGACTGGGCAGGCAATTGGTTTTAGGGTACAGTGCAGCTTGAACAGCAACCAAAGTACCTCAAAAACAAGCCAAATATGGCACCTGCTCCCTGACGGACCTTCTGTACCTAAGGAGAATGGTGGGTGGTAGAATATCGATTTTATCCTACATTTATGGAAGTAAAAGCCAGTTTATCCACTGACTTCATAGGCTATGGATTGAGACCAAATTCTCTCAGGTTCTGTAAAGTACCAGCTATGTCAGAAAGCTTTCATTTTAAGAAACTTTTTAATGCTGAAAAATATTGGTAAAAAATTAAGGTTGGAAACCACAAGTTTTGTCTTCAGGAATTCTTCCAAATTTCCTCAGGAGTATCTTCAAGCATCCCTGCTGTGTTGAAAAAAAAATTTCATTATTTAAAATTATATTTTGTTCTCTTTCTAATATCTTCTCTGTATTGTGAGATATGAAAATTCTGTATAGTCCAGCACTAAAACGGACCAAATAACAGAATCACATCATGCCTAGAGGCCTCAGAATATCAGGAATTATGTTCAGTCCTGTGAAAAACTCGCAATGTTATGATTCACTGATATTTAACAGAAGGGGATTAGAAAAACAAATAAACAAAAAGACACAAATGTTATTCTGCAATACTAGGCTCATTTTTACTGCAGAATTTTGCATGTTTCTTGTATGTGCCTTTCCTATTAATATTTCTGTGCTTCAGTAAAATTCATGAGTTACTTTCAACTCAGAGGCTAAGACAAAACCACCTGCTAAGACTTTCACTTCCTAGAATTCACTCAAATCTTTACACTAACACTAATCACCATAATTACAACTAATATAGCAAATATACTGCACAACTAGGCCCTAATAAACGGAATTTGCCTTTTCCTTCCCCCTTCCCATTTCCTATTAACAACTATTACCGATTAGTTCATGAGAACACTCAGTGCTACATCCATGCAATAGACAAAGTAAGATAAAATCTAGCTCATGAAATACTTTTAAGTACAACAAGAAAAAAAACCAGCCCCATCTTTATATATGTTTAGCTTGCACAGCATTTACTTTACAATGAATGTGCACTTGAAACAGTTCATATACAGAATTATTTTGCAGTCCACATGGTAGCTGACTTTCTTAAGGCTTTCAAGACATTATGTCGTATGAATAGAGGAAAATGGTATTTTTCAGGGTTTGGGCATGTCTTGCAAAATGTAGACAAATGTCTGTCCTTATCTCACCTCTGACCAATCGATACATCAGACAGATTTATAAATGATGGAAATTCTACAACATTCATAGTAGGGTAAGCATGCATGGGAACAATGAAGGTATCATCTCCCTGCAAACAAACAAACAAACAAGTGCAAATATTTATATCTTACAATTAGTAAATCATAGAATCATATAATGTTAAGGGTTGGAAGGAACCTTAAAGATCATCCAGTCCCAACACCCCCTGCCACTGGCAGGGACACCTCCCACCAGAACGGGCTGACCAAGGCCTTGTCCAACCTGGCCTTGAACACTGCCAGGGTTGGGGCATCCACAACCCTCCCGGGCAGCTGTTCCAGTGTCTCACCACCCTCACAGTAAAGAACTTCTTTCTAATACCTAACCCAAATTTCCTGCCTTTCAATTTGTACCCATTACTCCTTGTTCTATCACTACAGTTCCTGATGAAGAGCCCCTCTCCAGCTTCTTAGTAGTCCTTTTCAGATACTGGAAGGCTGCTATGAGGTCGCCATGCAACCTTCTCTTCCCCAGGCTGAACAGCCCCAATTTTTTCAGCCTGTTATGGAAATAAAAAGTTTCTCTAGTAGCTGGCCAGTAAGTGGGCATAAAACATTTTCAAGATTATCACTGTGTTGTACCTCAGAACATTAATATTCGACCTGCTTTCAGTATCCTTCTGTCTTTCCATACTTTATGCAATTGTCTAGAGCTCCTCTGAGCTGCTCAGCTAAGACATTACATGTGGCACAAAGACTGATAGACTGGCAAAGAATAAGTTACATAATCTTGCCTACTGCTCTGGGATGTTTACAGAGAAAAATTTTTAATGCTTTCCCATTAGTCAAGACTAACTGGGAATAAATCTATGTGTCTCTAGAAGATTAACTATACCTTTATCATCATCATCATGCTCTAACACTTGTTTCATTCCCTTACAACTCTGTTTTGCAATGAGTCCTCACCTCGCAGTGAATTCGGATGCAGTCATAGTAATACCTCCATTCATCAGGGCAAAAATCAACAGTAACCACAAGGGACAAACCAGGGACAAGCCGGTGCTAGAAAATGACCCAAAACAAGACAGAGGCCATGTAAAAGCTGCTTATATGGCACAAAACCTGTGCTGCATGCAAAGAGCAGCGCGAAGACTTTCTGATACTTACTGTTTTGTTGTATTTGATCTGAAAATATATTGTCTGGGGTGGTATTATGTGAAGGTTTACTGCATTGGTAGAAATATTTATCAGCTTCTGTAGAACAAAAGAATACAAAAACCAAAAAACACTTTACAATATAAGAGGTCAGTTAAGAATGCCAAATATACTTTTTGTAAAACCTTCCATAGCAAAGAAGTAATCATTTTTACTTTAGCACAAATAATTCTAAACATGGTCTGAATTTAAAATAAAATTATGCAAAACTTTCATCCTGCATTTTTATTCTTTGGAAACAAGCCACAATTTTTAACCAATGAATAACCATTAGTCTTGCTAGAAAGATGCTACTATTGAATCAAATTCTGATGCTGTTTTGCTTATGTGCAAAAGGAACAAATATTTTATTTGGAACAAACAATTTATTGATCACTTTTAGGGACATCTGAAATAACAGGAATTACATAATAATTCATGGTTCTGTTTTGGTGTACAACCAACAAACTTTTCGATAGTGACAGTTCAGCCTGCAAAGCATTTGTTTACTTTCATTACATTCAGAGAACCTAGTCCAAGATAGCTACCAGCCTGTCTCAACACACTTAAAACATGAGTAACAAAGGCAGACAAAGGGAAAGCAGAGACTAGAAAAGGAAGGAAAGGCATTCAGAAGGAAAGGCAATCAAACCTATGCATAGAATTTCCTTTCTCAGAATAAATTGTTCTTGGCAAAAGACCAGAGGTGCTTTCAAAACTTTCCCACCAGTGAACATGTTTGCAGACATAGTGACAGTCCAAGGACATTTTGAAAACAAGTCTCTTGTGGAGTTAAAGCCCAAATCCTTCATTCATGATGTGCAAGTCACATATCACTAACACTAATGCAGACATGGGAAACAGGGAGTATAAAGGAGGGTGATGCCTGCAGCCTGGTACTCGTCTCTTTTGTTACCGCAGGACCACTGAATTTAAGTGCTGCTTTTTAGAGCACTCCACAGGCCAAAGGCCTCATGACCACAAGAAGTCAACTCAGATTCTGCTGTCCTTTTATGAGCCCCAAGGGGATCCCTGCTCCAGAACTTACCAGCATCTGTTGGTGATGTTTTCCAACTTCATACCCTCCATAGTGTAACACAGCAGGCTCAGCCTGTACAACCCTGCTCCTCTGACATTCTGAATAAATCTCTACAGATCACAAAACAGGGAGAAGAAGAGACCAGAAACACACATGATGAGTGGTACTTACATTGAAGCAGTCTAGTTATGCTATACTGATTCTCCTTTTAAGCAGGCGTGAATTTATAAATGGAAAGTTATGGCACCATCCACTACCCCAGCAGACCCATGATCCTGCCACCATTTCATCTCTTGGCATCATGGCTTCAACAAGCTACCCAAAACTTCAGGGTCAGCCAGGATCAGCACAGCCACTGTTTCTTTCCTGACTACCCCTCCCACGATTTGGGCTCTCAGGAAGCTGCAATTTAAGCAACAGGATGGGAGTTGCAAAAAAAATAACAGCCAAGTGTGTCCTAGAATTGCCACAAGGTTGGGAACAGTCGGAGAGCAGGAACTTACTTGATTCCAGCAGGTGATTGGGGACAGCACATCTTTTTTTAGGTTCCTCCACAAGGCTGCTCAGGACACTGGGTACTTTCTTGAAGGACCCCCGAGTGACCGTGGTATCTGGGGAGGCTGACTGAACCAGGTCCATGGTAGGCCAAAAACAGGCTCTCAATGGCACTAAAATTCCTCAGTGCCTGTGGTCAAATGAAAATAACATAATGATCAAAATATCTTCTTTCACACTGCTACTCTCTGTTGCCTAAAACTGCCTAAAAACATTTAGGAGAGGGAACTACTTTTTTTCCCTGCTGAAGTAGATTACTCTGTGTGTGATAAGTACAAGGAGAGAATGATTCCAGGAAAACTCACTCCCACTGCAAGGCCTAGTACTTTGGGCATCTGTTCTAAGGCTTGCTGGACACATTTGCCTTTCAGGTCTGTGTATAACATCTCTCTCTTCCTTCATGTCCCCCAGCAGAGAGGAAGAGAGCAGGTTCTGTTAATTCCACTATCTGAACTGATTTCTGCAGAGATGTTCTTTCAATCTCTCCTGAGTGTTTGAGTTGTTAACTTGCAGATTAATTTTTAATTTTTAAATATTAATATGAGGGATAAGAAATCTGGCATTTGGATAGCATCATCTGGGTTATTTGTTCAGTGAAGGTAACTGTAAAACACAGAAAGTCACGGGCGCTACAGATTCTGTGTTAAGTATGCAGAGTTATCAGAACATAAACTTCTCTAATGACAAGTGCACATTCTACATAATAAAGACACCAGGCATGATCCATCCACCAGAAATTATCTTCATAAATAGAGCACAGAGAGCCCTTGGCTCTTGTATGAGCTGGAGAACTGCACGGAGAAAATGTCACGATACTTTTGGAACAAGTACTGAATTCAAAAGCCATGCTGGGATTTTCAGCCCTCAAGCAGGCAGCACTCAACAGTTGCAAAGTTGAATCATTACTCCACCTCCTCCATTATATTTTATAGTCTCATCTCTGGTATTTGTCTGATTTTCCAGTCTGCTTTAGATCTTTCAGGCACAATTTGAGAGGTGCTTCAAGCTCATAAAGTGCTGTTTTGATTTATGGTTTTGTACAGTATTAAATAATAAATAAGCAAGAAGCTTAAAATAATGTGCTACCAGGATCCTGGCCTTCATAATATTTTCCACTCAAAACCATCAAGCACAAATTTTCCACTCACAATAGAAAACCTGTAAGAGGAGCTCCATTATTGTGCACAATAGTAAATTTCTTCTGATGTAGCAACACCAAACTCAGACAAAAACACCGCAAAAAAAATTCTAAACATAAGGATAAGGCTTACATTTTTTCCACTTGAGTTCTTCAACTTTAATTTATACCACTGCCACCCTCCTTCTCCTGGTCAGCATTCCACATCAGGAACGCAGGGTCGGAAAAGGTGTAGGCAGACATAAGTCTCTTCAAAGGATTCCTGGGGTAACCTTTTTGATAATTTACAGTGGTGATGCCATCGTGGCTCACCAACTTCAATAACGCACTGCGTGTTGCTCAGAGGGCTAATACAGGACAAATCCTTAAGGTCCTGGAGTGTCTAAATACCTCATGTTCTTAAATTTTCCACAACAGCTGTGTCTATCGAGACTTTCCGTGTGTGTGAAGCCACCACAAGAGCTGTGAAACCCGGGGAGCCCACGGCAAAACTCACCCCAAACGCCCTCAGACCGGTTATCGCCCTTCTTGTCAGCGCTCGGGCTTTCTAATCCCTTCTCCTGTGTCGGAGCTCCTCGCACACCTCAGCACACCGAAGGATGCGGCGCAAAGCCATTACAGCTGCGCGAGGCTGGAGAAGGCATCGCTGTACACACAGCATGTACCGGCCGCTGCCACAGCCCCCAGCCCGAGGGAGCCCCGGCAGAGCCCGGTTCCCCCTGTCAGCCCTCCCGGAGCCCCGGCAGAGCCCGGTTCCCCCTGTCAGCCCTCCCGGAGCCCCGGCACAGCCCGGTTGCCCCTGTCAGCCCTCCCGGAGCCCCGGCACAGCCCGGTTGCCCCTCTCAGCCCTCCCGGAGCCCCGGCAGAGCCCGGTTCCCCCTGTCAGCCCTCCCGGAGCCCCGGCACAGCCCGGCTGCCCCTCTCAGCCCTCCCGGAGCCCCGGCACAGCCCGGTTGCCCCTATCAGCCCTCCCGGAGCTCCGCGGCCCGGCCTGGCCAGGCCCTGCCCTCACGGCGGCCCGCGGTGGTCGCTCGGCAACGGGGCAGCCGCGCTGGGCCGCACCACTCGCGGCTGGGCTGGGCGGGATCCCCACAGCGGTAGTGCAGCTCCTCTGACGGCGAAAGTACAAAACAAGAGTAAAAAACTACCTTTTTTTATTTTTTTCCTCCCCAGTAAGGGTCGTTTTCAGAATTCCGAGTGTGGCCGCAGACAGAGCAGAGGCACTTCTCTCCCTTTAAAAACTCTCATCTATTAACACCTAAATTGTTCTTACTTGGTTTAAAACAGATTTTGAAATGTTTATTACATTATTATTTTTAAAAAGCACCCTCTTTTTCCCTCACCTCACCCTTACCCACGTATATGTTCTTGCTTCCAGCATTCAAGAGCCATCCCTTGGAAAGTACTCCTGGAAAGCTTACTTCAGTGTATTTTTCATACCACCCATAAATTATGAGGGTTTTTTACCTAGATGGGTACAGGGGAGAAGGGGAAGCAAAGAAAGCAAAGTTTTCTTCCCTTATTTCCTGGGAAGCAGCAAATGAGTGGAAAAGGTAGGTGAAAAGAATGGGTTATCAGCCAACAAACCTTCAAATTTCTTTGGGAAGGATGATATGAATTAAGAATGTTAACCAGGGTTTAAATAGGTGATTCTTGCCTCAGTTTTGTCTCTGTATTCCAAATGTCACATGAAAAATGTGTGGCCTGATTGCCAAGCTGTAGTAAAGTCATTGCAAACAATTTAATTATTTAGCAAAGGGAGGAGAAAATTTAGTTGTTTCAAGCACTAATGGAATTTTTAAGTATTAATAAATAAATATTTACAATCGAAGTTGGTTAGTGTTTGATAAGTAAACAATCCTACAATCAGAATAGTACAAAGAAAAGTAATTTATTTTATTTACTCCTAAAGTTAAAGTGAAAAGTCTTTCAAAATTGTGTGAACAAATTCAGATGTTTCTTTCCTGGTTTAGATATCAGACTTGAAAGAAATTCCAGCTGTGACAAATTTACAAGGGGTATACAGAGTAGGTATAAAAGCAAATGCACACAGCTATTGTTTAATTAAACAAACATCTCATTTGGGGTGCTGTGAGTTCTTGGTAATAATTCTTTGTAGTCTGCTGCTGCTGTTAGGTTTCCCAGCTCTCCCTGTCTGTCCCACTGGGCTGACATCTGGTGTGAGTCAAGCAATGGTTTGCACAGGTGAGAATTTCCCAGGTTTTATTTTGCATCCATCTTCTTTCAAACACTCAACCTGCATGTGAATAAAATGGGAGGATCACAAAATATTAATTCACACCATTGGTTTTTAAATCCAACATTGTCTCTCCAGACTCCTGGGCCTACTTTGGAAAAAGCCCCACACTCCAAAGTACATTCAGAAGCAAAGCTCTCTCAATTACATAAATGCAAGAAAGAGTGCTGGCTTTCAGGGGAAGATGCTGCAATGTGAATGGAATAATAAAATATTCCTTCAGCCAAAGGAAGAGAGAGAAGGACTTGGCACCCCACCGAGATGATGCAGCATTGTCAGTGCGGTTTCTTCAGACTACTACAGTGACATTGTCTGCCTCTCAGACCCCCCTTCAACAGTTTGTTTAACCCTTTGATATTTTCAGCTGAACTCTGTGGGGAAGCAGATGTCTTCAAGAAATGAAAATCACTACAAGTTTAGTGTGGACTGGGGCAAGTTAGACTGAAGCATTTGCCATTTGGGGGGGAAAGGATGCTGTGTGAGGGTGGTAGATGAGCAGGACAGAGGTAGTGTGGGGTTAAGCAAATGCTGCTGCTTGCCTGACTGCTGCTCTGGGAGTGTGGGGAGAGATGAGGGTAGTGTGTAGGGACAGAGGGAGCATTGCAACTCAGCGATCTTCATGAGCACATATAGAGATGGGCTGGAGTCAGGATGGGCATGGAAAGGGCAGCACTTGCTAGGAAACCCAAATTCCTTCGTTGTGCTGCTCAGCGGATGACTTGTTTAATCCCATGGCAGGATCTTCAGTGCACAGGCAATTAGCCATATATTTTTCCTAGTCATTGAATTTACTGGTAAACCTGGAGCACATCTGTGTTCTGGGCAGCCCTTCATTAAATTTGACCTGTCTGGTGATGGTAAATTGGGATAGATGGTAAAAGATGTTTTGAGACAAGCTGAGGACTGTCGTGCTTTGAGAAAGAGCACTGGTACACAGTGGCTGTTTTTTGAAGCCACATTCAGTATTGTGCTAGAAGTGAATGTAACAAGCAAGGGTTTGGAGTGCCTGCCTTGGCAGCTGGGAGTCACACCCAGCTAAGCACACAGCCCCTTTACAACAGTTTTGCCACAGAAACAAAACTAGGAACAACAAAGAGTGTTCTGCTGACAGGTGAGGGGACTGCCAAGGAACTGTCTTTGGGAAACCCAGGATGTCTGGAATCTACATCCCAGCAACGAGGTACCAGTGGGATCCAAATGCAATGACAGCTTGCAGCCTATAGCACTGGGATGAAATGCAGACTGTCTGTTTCTTCAGATGCTGGATAAGAGGATGAAATCTAGGGAATATTTGGAATCCTCTTTGGAAGGGAAGAGAGATTCCCTGTTTATTCCAGACTAGAAGTTGTCTTTGGCTCTGGCAGCTGAGCTCAGCTGGGCTTAGTGGGACATGCAGGCAGCTGGCTCACCTGCAGCAGGCTCTGCCAGCTGCCTGATTTCTGGCTCTCAGGGATGTGTGCTCCCTGTGGGAAGCATGTGCAGAGCTATCGAGAGCAGCAGCAGTGCAGGCAGCCTGAATCACATTCCTCCAACTCGGCTTCTCAGCAGAGTACTTATTCCAGGGCTGTACTTCCCCTTGATTGTTTGCCCCTGCCATTGCAGGGCTGACATCTTACAGGGGAGTTCTGCTTGGTCCCTTATCATGGGAGCATGAGGAATGATCATTGCCCAGCGACACCCATCGATAACAGTGAATAATAGCCAGGAAGGGAAGCAGACAACAGTAGGAACATGCTCAAGAGAGGAACATGCTCAACATGCTCATGCTGTAATTCTTGGGACAGGGCTCTTCTGCAGAGGAGGAGGAGAGCTTGCAGGGTGGACGGGAGGGGGAGATCCTGTCACTGTTGATGCTCCCTAAAGCTCAGCAGCTGGAGAGAAACATTGGCCAAGGATGGTCAAAGCTGGGAAGGGAAAAAAGCAAGGAGGAAAAAGGATGAAGTGAAAAGAGCTAGGAGCCACACTGGAGACCATACAAACAGCCTGCTGACCTCTGATGCATGAGGGATGAAGAAAACACTGTGATTGACTATGTGGACCATCTGGGTGATCTTCTGGATTTCAACTGTCCCGGTAGGTGCTCAGATCTATTTATTCCCTTTTGCAAGGAATCATATGTTATCTGAGTAATGCTGAGCACCTCTATTCCATGGAGTTGTGGTGTCTCTGTTTAAATAGAACTGTATAGAGCCTGAGATTTTTAAATTTTCCTCTTGCTTCTCCTGCTTCCTGCACTAATTGGCAGTGGCCAGATGACTAGATGCTGGATGCCTCATTTTCCCCACCTTTACAAAGACAGAAGAGTTACTAACCCACTTTGACAAACATAGGAGGTGCTGTGATGAAAAAGATTTTACTCCATTCAGAGAAGCTTTACTGATTTACACCAGCAATCAATCCCTTAAGGGGAAATGCCCACATCTAGCAGTGCCTCCCTGGACTCAGACTGAAGGAATGTGAAGCGATGTTTATACCACAAAGTTTGGTTTCTTTTTTTTAGCTTTATCACTTTACTGAGATTTATGTGGCAAATTGCTGAGCTCCAGGCACTTGGATCAGTCGGAAAGGAGAGTGGAACCTGGGCTGTGATCTCCAGGTGCTGCTCAGGTTATTCGGATTTTGAATGCATATAAAACAAGGGGTGAAATATGTCTAGCTTTGGTGTGAGAAGTTAGGAAAGGATCAAATCACTGTTTCATTGCAACAAATGGAAAAATCAATTTATTTGTCCCAGCTGGGGATTTGGTTCCAACTGTGAGAAAACCTGAACTCTGCCTAGACATTTTAATTGCAGAGTGAATGCAATCTTCAGACATTTTTCCTTTTGATCATCTTCTGCAATAAAAATTGTGAGTGTGATGGTTTTCTTGCAATTTTGGTTTCTTATTCTTAGTACTACCTAAATGACCCTGTAAATAGATGTCATTGTTCAGGGTGTCCCCAAGAGCACCTCTTTCTATTGGTTCTTCTAATCTTTCAAAATACCTATTTTGATGTTGCCAGGCATCTTTCACTCCATAAATCCTCTCATTACACTAAATCCACTTATTTTAAAATGAAATGGCTGTGAATTCTGAATAATGTTTAGATCCATTCATTTCACAGTTTAAAAACTGTGTTGGCTGTTGCTATTAATACTGCAGCTTTTTGCCCATCTGGAAATCTATTTATCACAGTTATCTCTGTTTGGAATGGGTTTGGTATCTTGTCTTTAAACAAAATATGAGGATATCTTTCTCTCTGTGCTGGTTTCAGTTGGGATAGAGTTAATTATCCTTTTAGTAGCTGGTGAAGTGTCAAGGAGATCAAAACTGTTTCAGGGAACTGTTTAGGAAGAGACATAGAAACCGCACGTAGAGGAGTCCCTTTTCCTCCTCGTTCTCAAGCAGCAGGGGCAGGCTGTTTGCTCCCACTTGTGGATAGTAAACACGAGTGAGACTGAGCACAGCTGGTGGCAGAGCGGGGTTATCCAGCCACGGCACGGGAAGCGGATTTCGTATCGCTCCGCAAACATCCGAGCGCTCACACCCAGCCTGCCCCCTCGGATGCCAGTGTTGGCACAGACTGGCTCAGGGACAGTGTTGGTGGAAAACAAGGTCTTTAAACTCACACCTGGGAGCTCTCTGCTTTCCCTGGGCTTATAATCTTGTTAGTTGCACATCTATTACCAGAATGTGATATCCAGCTGATTAGAAGAATGGAGTGGACATCACTTTGTGGGGTGAAACAGTAATTGCAAGGCACTACCTATGCTGTACTCTGCTTGAACAACACATTTAGTGTAAGGAAGTAATGCTGTATCAGATCATCAGGGTGATCTTCACAAATGAGTGTGCTAAAAGTGTGTGGCCTCACTCTAGCCATAAAGAAATAGCACAGAATTTAAATATTTCTAAAACAAAAACTTCTGTAGGACCCACTTTTCTAAAAGGAAAACAGTGCCCATACAATGTAGAGCCTTTTATAAGATGGAGTATTGCCCTGTTTCTGAGATCATTGTTAACATGATTCCTAGCATTTATTTTTACATATGTTCAGTATTATCTTAACAACCCGCACGCAAACCAGACTGGTTATGCTGACCACTTCAAATCCTCAGCATTCAAATCCTGGCATCAGAAGAGAGTTTCTTTCATATAAAGTCTTTGCATGTGTGATTCCAGAAAATTCATTAGATTGTTCAAAACCAGGTGGTTTGTAGTTCATTTATTTCATGACACACAAATACAAGGGAGAAAGATGCTGAAGCTAAACACATCAGACCAATTAGATGAGGTATGATACACTGCTGAAAACATCAAACTTTGTTCAGAAATACAACACTCAAAAAATTTCCAGCCAAAATAGTGGGAATATCATCTCTAATGTCTGGTATGCTAAAATTTAATTGTAGAAAAGTAATAGTTCTTATTATAAGGTTTTCAGGGGTTGTTCTTTCTCCCAAATCTAATCTGAAAGTGATCAGCAATGCTACAAGATCTATTAGGTTGAGCAGTAATGTGATGCTGCTGGGTTAACTTTCTTGAACAAAGAACATAAACAAATTCTCTCTGATACTTGTCAACTAATAGAGACTGATGACTGGCTTTTAATCTCTTCATTATGTGTATACATACGTATGCATTTATATATATGTACATAAAAGTTCCATAGAGAGAATTTATAGAGATTTTGGGTTTATCCATTAGACAGAAATTATTTAATTCATTATAATGGACATCCACTTATATTCTGGTTTCTTGTGTCAAAAAGAATAGACACTGGTAAAATAACAGAAAGGGTAAAAGTACTTTTTTTCTGAATGATGTAACTGTTAAGACCTTGTTCTGCAAATAGTTTTGCAATGATTTTCAATACTTCTCATTTTAATCGTCTGTAGCTGTTTTGTTTTTTCACTCATTTTGGTCCAGCTGCATAAAACATAAACACACATTTAATTGCTACATCAGGATTGAGTGGACACTAACGTTTCTACATGGTTTTATGAGAAAGGACGATGGGAAAATGAGAAAATGACCTTAGGACAAATTACCATCTAGGTTCTCATGAAAATCTGGGTGAGACTCTGCTTTCAGGTGGGCTTCTGCAGCTACCAGATGGTAGCAGTGAAACAGGCTTGGGTGGTCTGCAACCAGTGGGCATATTTGGATCACTTGTGCCCAGGAAAATGACCTGCCAGGTGTATGGTTTAACACAGCCATGGGTGAGTGATTAATTCTCTGTTACTCTAGGAGATTCCAGCAGTGTCCTGGATGTTTCTGCAGTCTTTTGGAAGAGCATCATGTACTTAATTTAGCAGAATAACACATTTTTCTCAATGTCAGTAATGTCAGCAAAAGGGAGAAGACATAAACTCAGTCTGTGCTTGCCTGCTGCTACTACAAAAATGCAGGCTTAACTGGGAAAATTGTCTGTATTTCAAGGAAATATTGCCCACAATCAAGTGATAGATTTGCATGGGGAATATGAGCATAAAAAGGGTAGATTCTGGTGAGATTTTATAAGTTTTAGGAGAAAAAGTAATTCCACTGCTTTTAAAATTTGTAGATCAAAGCTATTCCACCTGTCTGTGACCTTCTGAGCGTCCTTAAAAGGGAGGAAGAAAAGTGTGTGGAGACTCTTTCCCTGGAGGCAAGGAACAGAACAACAGAAAATGATCTGCTCCTGAGCTCAGGTAAAGACTGAACAAGTGCACATGATAAAAGCTGCTCTCACATGAACTGGGTGCCTCAAACTCAGATACCCTGGCATCCCTTCCCATAGGAGGTATGCACTTAGTATACATCTCTCCTTTAGGAGCAGAAAAACAGGTAAGATCTGTTACAAGGCTTTGAGAGCAGGATTTTGACCTTACTGTGACAATAAGAGTTGTGGGAAACTTCTAACCCAGTTGCTTGACTGCAACCCTCACAATTAGGGAACACACCAGCAACAAAGTCTTGCAAATTGCAATCATCTCTTCTTGGACAAGGATAATTTAAAAAGTCACCCCAGCAAGTGCAAATTTACTTAACTATATTTACCTTAAAAATCAA
Organism: Promerops cafer; assembly: GCA_013398275.1. Classification (NCBI taxonomy): domain Eukaryota; kingdom Metazoa; phylum Chordata; class Aves; order Passeriformes; family Nectariniidae; genus Promerops; species Promerops cafer. The sequence continues at coordinate 587,990 of VZSE01007389.1, forward strand.
TGAAGACCAGCAGGCACCATTTAAATCACATGGCTTGAAGGTCCTCATTGCTTCCTCCTTGTTCCAAGTTACTGTCACCTAACAGAGTTCTTGAATTTCAGCGAGGATTTATCATCATACAAAGGAGTTTTTTGGCCTGGGAAAGTTGTGGTACTGAGTCCTCGTCATGTAGACAGCTTTGCTTTCACAGCTGAGCAACTGAGGTCATGTGCAAGAGATTATTAAACCTTGCCTGTGAACTGCATGTTAGTTCCCCCAGGCAGCTGCTGGGTCAGCATCTCAGAGAGAGCATTGGGTGTAGGCAACACATGTGACTATTTTTTGTGTGTGACCAGCCATCGCCACTAAGGACAGGGTTGTGTCACTCACAGCATCTTGCAGACTGAACTGCTTCTGGGTGACTTTTGTGCACTGTAACACGGGCAACGAGCACGAGAAGGGAAGGAGCTCCCATGAGATGTGCTGTGTGCAGGCTATCCTGGCCACAGATAGGCTACCATGTGGAGCTAGGGTTAAGGTGTTTTCTTAGCTTTGAAGCCTTTCTCTCTAACAGAGAGTTTTGGAGACACAGAACAGTCTCACTATGACCTGGCCCAAGGACAGAACTCAGAGGGAAGATCTATTGCCTGGTTTCTTAGGATGCCTTGCATTTTTCTCTGTGACTGTTTTATCCCTGTCCCTTGCAGACTGATGGGTGTGAGCACAGCTTCAGGGCATTACAGCTACTTAGCAGTGTCAGGATACATTATGGCAGGCTTCCAGGTACTCCACAAGGCAGATCTGTCTCCTTGCATGTGAGAAGTTTGATGATATGAATAAATCAGTATGGTTTGTTTCCTTCAGTGAAGAGCAGAGTGGTTTGTCAGCCTATTTCTTTTTCTGCTTTGATCCTGTGATATGGGTCTAATGTTCAGCTCTGTGTTTCCTTGGCACCAGAGCTCCACAGCAGATGCAGACAAGTAAAACTCCACAGGACCGTGCAGGTATGGACCCGCACGAGCATTAGCAGGCAGTACCATTTTACAGATGGTCTTGTTTTACGTCAGTCAAATAGTAGCTTCTCAGCAGAGATTTGATTCAATTTTAAACTGCATCCACACCTTAAAATTCAACAAAGGCCTTTCATTATTGGAATTTTTAAACGGGGTAATTCTACCTAAAATTCTACCGAACTCTAAGAGGGGTTTGTTACCTTGGTAAATTAGAGAGTAGTGCTTCTATTCTGGGAAATAACACACCTGAAAATACCTCCAGCCTTTACGGTATCTGCGTGCCTGAAGTCCATGTGGAGAAAATCCCATACAAGGATTTCAGTTTGAAGAAGAGAGAAACAAAGCTGAGGAATTCAGTGCATACCCTTGGTGGGTCATGCAGGGAGGAACAAAAGTGGCTTTGCAGGGTGTGAGGCACCTTCCACACCTCATCCTTCCTGCACCTACCCCAAAACCTTTGACTGGCAGAGGCAGGAAAAAGGACAAAGCAGGGGACAAGCTCCCACCATGCCATCTCTGCTGCAGTGCTCACATTTCTGTGAAGATGGCACAAACAAAGGAATTCATTGCTGGGAAATCAGGCACAAAGTACCTGAGCAGTGAGTGTATTTTATACTCCTGCAGTAAAAAGGAAAAGGGACTCTGTCCTTATGATAACATTAGCTTGGGAAAGGGAGCGGTGTAATATTAACGTAACCCAAGTCACAGTTATGCTCTTTTTTGTGCATGAGTGAAGACAAGAAAATTCTCTTGGGAGCAAGGAGCAGGGCAGGGAAGCTACTGGAGACCTGGAACCGCTGATCCTGGTGACACTGTGTATTGCTGCTGGGAGAATGCTCTGAGTGCTGCTTGAGGGAGATCCCAAAGAGCACCAGGCTGTGTGAGGGAGATGTTGCTGTGCTTTGTCTCCACCCCGAGGCTCTTTATCTAGCTGGGGGTGGGAGACACCGGCTTTTATCCATGAGGGGTGGCAAGAAGCCCACCTGCAGGAGGAATAGCTCAGCTGGTTTTTGTTTTCTCTTCCTGGATGGAAACCACCCAGCATCATAATTTTGCCAGGTTTTTCTGTGCACTGGGTCTGATTTTGGGGTTTTATGCCTGTGGTGTTGGCATGAAAGTTCAATAAACCAAACAATGCAGCACGTTAAGTCATACTTCACCCAAGGTGAAGTTTTGCTTGCCTTTAAACTTTTTATTTGAAGTAAATCCTTTCCAAGACTTATAAACATTGGCACAGGGAGGACACCAGGACTGAGGTGCTGCCCTGGCCGTGAGCAGCTCTGTATTTCCAGGCACTAGGACTGTTTCACAGAAGGAAATCAATGCATTTCTAGAAACGTAAATATTTTTGTCAGGCTAATGGAGGTTTGCCTTATAAAGCATGAAGTGTTTGAGGAGAGTGCTTGGTCAGCACTTCCTCCCCTCAGCTCTCAGGGAGTGTGCAGGGCAGACAGCACATGTCCGGATACAGCAGGCACAGGGTAGTCCTGACATGCCCAAGTGGCCTTTTTTTCCCATTATGTTGCAGAAACCTCAAAGAAGGCTGTGCTAAAACCATTTATGTGGAGTGGAGGCAAAAGCGAATGAGTTTGAATGATTCCAACCTGTATCTGGAGAAGAGCAAAATAAGAAATTATAGGATTGTTGCTTCTCTTTGGTACAAAGAGTATCAAATGTAGGTCTTCTCCTCTAACACTCTGCACCTCAAGCCAAAATTAATCCATGCCAGCATCCAGCACCTAAACAAGATGTCTGAGTAGAGATCACCGTCATACTCTGCTCCATTGGCCATCAGATGAGCTCCCTGATGCATCTCTACCATCCTTGCCAGAAGGCAATACAGTCAAGCTGAGGGTGCTGCTGGAAGTCTATCTCCCTCTCTGACTGTAAGATGGGACCATAACAAGCCCATCCTTAAAATAAGCAGCCCTTGCACCTAACTGAGGGAAATGGGGTGAGTCTGGGCAGACAAGCTCAGTGAGTGGTCTGTTGGCATTGTTCACCACAGCCTGAGCACAGAGGAGTAGAGAGGAGAGGAAAAGAAAGAGAGGAGTATTTATGGTGATAAAAGGAAGACATTGATGCTGTTCCTCTCTGTCCTTTCTCCAGTATGATGAGATTAGCTCAGCTGCTTAGAGCATAGTGCTAATAATGTCTAGGTTGTGGGTGTGATCCCCAAAAGGGCCATTCACTTAAGAGTTGTACTCTTTTTCTGGCTCCCTTGCAACTCAGAATAGTCTGTGATTTAAGTGATCTGTGGTTTAAGTATCATCCTGAAGCTTTTTAAATTCCTAGTCACAGAACCACAGAATGGGTAAGGCTGGAAGAGACCAACGGATCATCTGGTCCAACCTCCCTTCTCAAGCAGGGTCATCTAGTTGCATTTTTTCATATTTACAAAAATATTATGTGAGGAAAACATTAGGATGAAAGTGAAAGCTTTAGAAAGACTGAAAATAAGTTTAAAAATTCCCATCTGATTTCCTTCATCTTTTCAGGGCCAGTCAGTAGTTACCAACAAACAGTTAGGTAGGAAAAGGCCTGATGTGAAGTTCAGAATGACTCTAATTGCTATTTGTGTCTAGTAGAGACCAGTGGAATCAATGACAAGAATGGGACAGGTCTGGGAGCTTGCTGGGGCTGGTTTGAAGCAATCAGGACCTGCTCTGTCCTATCCAGGTCTCAGCAGGACTTGCTCTGTCTCATCCAGCTTGCTTTTCAGAGCACTGAGCATCTTTGTTCCTGTAGCTGCCTTGGTCCGTGGGAGATGTTGCATGGTGTTGTGCTGCTTGGAGATGTCTCCCAGTGTTTCATTGTTGGAAGAAGTTCCATGGTGTTATGTCACTGGGAGATGCTATATGGTATTTCCTTGTTGCCCCCCCAGGCAGATGTGCTGGAATGTGGGATAACATGAGCTGCTGGCCTTCATCCACTGTGGGACAGACTGTCAATGCTCACTGCCCTGAATTCTTCCAGATGCTGACTGGGAAAAAAGGTAATGCTAAAATGATGCTTTTCTTGCCCAGGTGTATTTTATTAAACACTTATTTATTAAACACTTTATTTTTTATTTATTTACAAAGATGCCACACTCAGGTCTGAACTTGAAATGAAATTTTTTCCCTCCTTCTTTTAAAGAACAATAGTTACTTAGCAGCTCTGTTTCTGACTCTAAGCTAAACATGAAAAAGCCTGGAATTAAAGTAGCAAGATCTTTTAAGTGTTTGGTTTTTTTCTAGCCAGATGGGGAAAATGTGCAGGAATTAAATGCTATCCTGAAAAGCAGGTTTTTAAAATGGTTTCTTAAGGAAAATGGTTTTCTCCACTCAGGTTCTGTGTTTATTTCTGTCTTTCCCTTTTAATAACTCCTAGAGCCAGTAGCTAGTCCCAGAGGAGCTTGATGGGGACAAAACTTCACACAGCATTAGGTTCACACAAGTTTTGGCAAAACATGCAGCTAGGCAGGCAGAAAAGATCCCCATTTTTGCCTTCATTAAGAGGAAATCTGCACTGGGGATTTCTCTCTTGCCTGTGACAGGAAGCATACAAGTGGCACAATCTCATGGAAATTCAGGTTTCATGGCTCACCAAACAATTCACTCAAACAGAACTGAGCTCAAGCAATGCTTTTTGTCTTTTTCTGGGATATTAAGCTAGAAATTAAGTGAAATTTACTCCCAGTAGGCTACAGTAATCACGAGCTATTAAGTAAGCCTGCTTTCTGTTCATTTCTGCTTTTCAGTAATGCCTAAGAAATGTGTTTACATTTCTCTTTAGGGAGTTAATGATTCAAATGAGAAGAGGGTTTTGCATTCTTCAGTTATAGGGCACAGATTAATGAGGTCCAGTACTTACAGAAAAGCAGACAGATTCATTTTATGAAGGGAGGAACAGGAGACAAGGTATTAGATTGTCTAATAAAGATTACATAACTCAGAGGAGAAGCACTTAGTGCTCTTTAAATGAAATCAGACATGAGCCACTCAGATTAAAATAAAAACCTTGCTACTTTCTGTACACACGAACATTATCTGCCCTTTGAGCCCTTTAAGCTGGTTTAAAGCCAAAGGATAAACTACACAAAGGCTCAGATCGCTGAAGAAACCATCCGCCTGGCATCTACATATTCAGCATAGTGATCCCCGGCCCTTAAAAGCAGTAACTGAAATCCCTGCTGGTACAGCCACTAGAGGGAACTGCTCCCTGCCTCTGACCTTCTCACCGGGGAAGAAAGCAGGAATTTGTACATCCAAAGGTCATAATTACATCTCAGATGTTCACTGCCTTATCTTGGAGGTAGTCAGTTTAAACTTTAGTTGCCCTCCTTATCGAGAAGCTGATAAGCAATAATCAGAGTGGCAGTGTTCAAAACAGAACTCCAAGACCTGGTCCATCATCATTAGCATCTTATTTCAGTCTCTGCTCAGCATCTGGCATTTTGGGTCAAAGTCAGCAATAGTTTAACCTCATTCTCATGGCCACCTTCTTCTTTGATTTTATACTGTGGTAGGCTTGTGACTCCAGAGTTTATTTACTGCTACTGTCATTGCCCTGTTTGAAAGAATTTTGAGAAAGAAAAACAAAGATCTGCTTGCTTCAAAAGAAAAGCAAAGATTTTCTCTCCTCACCACTTACAAAGCATATGGGCAGCCACAAATGCCAAAGGCCCATATGTTAACCCATGTGGATGGCTCTGAGCTCTGCCCAAACCCTGGTCTCTGTGCTCACATCTGGACTTGCATTTGCAGCCCAGACTGTCTGGTCCCATTCTACATAGCAGACTAAAGAAACATTATTATCTGGAACCAAGTAACAGAACTGAGCATGGTGTCTTAGGCAAGGAATGAAGGAAGGTGTGACAATCCTGAGGATTCAGAGGCAAAGGCCACGTTAGATGGCCCCAGTTCCTTTAGCCAGAGTTCCTTCTTGCCTAGGCAATTCAAAGTACCAGTAAACACCAAGCCAAATCCTTAGACAGACTGCAGACTCCCAGTCTGCTCTGAGTGGAGCATGCTGCAGTTTCCCCAGTGTGTGTCACCCGTAACGAAGGAGCATTGTTAAAATTTTCCTCGTGCCCATCCATACGATGTGCCTGGCACAGTCTCCTGTGCTTTGCATGTAACACAATAGCATGTGCACACCAACACAGAACTTCACCTCCTCTTGTCTGATCTGCTCTGACAGCCTCGAGCACAAAACAGTCACAGGCATGTTTACAAGCACAGTGCTTTGCTCCAAGTTAAGTAAGTGTGTCTTAATAGTTGACGCTGAAGTAGAGAATCTGCCACCACACCACCTCCTTGCTGGGTGCCAAGACAGGCTGGGGAGAACCTTTTGGGAGAGCTGTTTCTTTCCTGTTGTTGCTGCACTACAGCAAACCACAGAAAACCTGGCTTATAAAGCAAGCCTGGCCCTTTCAAAGATGCTAAACTGGAATCAGATGTTCAAAAAAGCATCAGAATAATAGTCTGATAAGGACACACCCAGAGCTCTTTCCACTCAAGGTTCTAAGCATGTTTGCTGTGCCTTGCAGGCTTACAGAGGTGAGTTCAAATCAAGTGCAGACATGCTGACAGGTCACCAGCATTAGCCCAGAGGTAGCAGGAGCTCTGACTCTGTCCTGACAATTCCAGCAGGGCTCCAAATAGAATAAACCATTGCCAAACACTGTTGCATATGCATCCCCCTCAGTTCCTCCAGCACTGCAGGGATGTTTTGCAAGAGCCAGACACCTTCAAGTCCTCATGGCTAAAGGTGGGGGAAAAAAGAGACTTTTATGGTGCCCTCTGGCAAGGCTTGTACTGAGAAGGACTGCTGGTTTCATGTCCCCTTTAAATACCTGCTAGCATTGCCATCACTGCAAAAAAGCCAGGATTTCACTCTATGTTTCTAAAGTAGGATTCTTACCAGACAGATCAGTGTGATTAGGACAGTGGGCAGTGGTTTTACTTCTTCATAAAAGTTTCTCTTCAGCACATAACATACACGCCTGCTAGGGCCACTTTCTTCCAGTGACATTTTAAGTGGTGTTGGGCAGGACTTCCACTTTAGGGCCAAACATTAATACGGACAAGTTCAAAACTATCCTGTTCAGCCATGTGCAACTTGCTGGGCATTCATCTCACTCAGCATTAGGAGTCTAAAAGTCAGACATCCCATCAGAAGAGGGTCAGACAAACTGCCCTCTGCGGATAACAGTCCAAAAAATGAGTTGAATTCTGCAAATGCCTATTTTTCTCCAAAGACAGCCACAAGGGACACAGTTGGACTCAAGTACTCAGCTTTCCAGAAGTTGAGCTTAAGTGAGGGGAATTTCTTCCTAATCTTTAATTTGCAAGTAAGCAAGGAAATCAACAGTGTAAAATAATGCCCACTGTGGGGAAAAGACTTTTAGTATTCATTTAAATCTTACTGAAAATCTGCCACCTACAGTTTTGTGTTCTATTTGGAGCATGACAAATGACAGTAAGGAGATGGGAGCATTCAGCAGAGTATCAGGTTTGCATGGAGATTGAATCTTTGATTGAACAAGTCATGTTTGCTGATCTTGGAATAGGGGCCAAGAAACACCAGATGTACTGAGCAGTATTATTTATGTTGCAATTAATAAAAACACATTCATCACAGTCATCCCTGAGTGGGCAAACAATATTATGACCCACACAAGCACACTGGGCAAGTATCAACAGAATCAGCTCAGCTGCATTTCGCCTCCAGCTATGCAGAGTGCACTGCCTGGGGCAATGTACTCTCCTGGCTCCTGGAGCGACCCTACATGGTGACTGAACCCCAAGGACAACAAAGATACAACTGGAAATGGTCATACCCATTCTGTCTTTTTTTATTATTACCACACAGGTTTTGTGTACCGGAACTGTACAAGTGAGGGCTGGTCAGACCCATACCCAAGACCTGACATTGCTTGTGGCTACAATGTCAACGACACAACAAACGAGGCCAGAGTGAGTCTGACTGCCCATGACCACAGATCTGCTGCTCTGGGGCCCTGGGGAGAAACTCTTAGGAGAGACTGATTGATGTTGTGATTTAACCCAGGTGGGGCTATTACTATTGGTGGTTTTCAGCAAGAATACTTCCTGCAAATGATTGGAAGTGGTTGCTCAGGGTGAAATTTCAGTAGCTGATTTTACAAGAAAATTTATTAATTAAATGGGAGGAGGGATCTTTCTTTTGGTGTGGGCTGATCTCTACCAGGCAGGCAAGGTAAAGATGTGATTATACGTTCCCTTGCAGCGTTCCTATTTCATGACCCTGAAGACCATGTACACCATCGGATACTGCACCTCCCTTGTGACGCTGATGATAGCCTTAGTGGTCCTGGCCTCCTTTAGGTGAGGAGAAGCATCTTGGGTTTGTGTTTGGCCAGGACTTCTGACTCTTTTGTCAGCTGACAAAAATCCTTCAATTGATTTTCTGGGCAAACTAAAAATTGAAGTACATCTGAAAACTTTCCAAGAAATCAGTGACAAAATTTTTCTCTGAATCTTGTCTCCCAAAAAATGTCAGGGCTGTTCATTATACTGTGCTCTCCTTTTCTTTCCAAATCGTAGCTGGATGCATGTTGCAAATGGCATTTGCACCAACTCCCTGCTGAGGTCTTCCCATGATTTCAGTGTCCCTTGGGCAGAGTGTCTTTCTCCCTGCTGCTCTTTTCCCCACTTGAGACTGTGGCTAAAACTTTGTTCTAAGTGCCACTGCACTGACTTCTGGCAAGGTGTTCCAGGTTTCTGTTACCAATCTGACATTCAGCTTATCTTCACTCATCCCTGTAACCTGGAATTTGTACTGTGCTGCTTATTCAGTGAAATGAATTTCCCTTACAGTAAATGTCAGGGCGGCACCTCTGGGCAAAAGGAAACACAACTACTTTGCAAATTTATATTCAGGCTGCACGGCCTCTGGCCACAGACTATGTGGAGATTTAATACAGAAAACACTGCAGGCACAAGTGCACTGTGCTGGCAGAAAAAATAAATTCATCCAGGTATGAATAAACATCTTGGGTTTATGTTACTCAAGAAAGGAGGGAGGGAGGGAGGGAGGGATGCTAGAACAAGCATATTGGCACGAAATCACAATTTTCCTTGCAAGGTTCAGCTTGTTTTAGTACCTGAGTGGAGCAGATATGACTGTAGCTTTTTAAGGTCTTCTCTAGGATATCCCTCTTGGGAAATGCATTAGTCTTCCTTTCACAGACAGAACAACACTGTTCTTCATTTGTCAGTTTATCACTACTAAAGATTGAAACCTGCTGTTTACAGCCACAGGCTCCCTACATTGGTGAGGAATGTCACTTCACTGGATCTCTCTCTTTTTTTTGCAGAAGACTTCGCTGCACAAGGAACTACATCCACATGCATCTCTTCACATCGTTCATTTTGCGAGCCTCATCCAACTTCATCAAGGATGCTGTCTTGTTTTCCTCTGAAGACATAAATTACTGTGGGGCATACACGGTAACCCTCTGCTCATCAGCTTGCTCCACCCCTCAATTTCCCAGCAGGATCTTAGCAGGATTTAGTGTACAGGGAAGGAAATCTGCATCCCAGTGTTATATTCATCATGAGGGGTTATGGGAGAAGAGAGGTATGCTCTGCCCCTTCTCTGACAACACATTAAATATTGCTGACTTTCACTGCAGCGTGAGACCTGATAGTAAGATAAGGGCTTGCACTCAGAGAGTCTGGGACCTCCCAAATTTTGAAATGTTTTTGCTTTTTTCTTTTTATTGGCAGCAAACTATTTTGAAAATTTTTGGTGTGAGGAAGGGTGACTATGATGGTCAATGCTTTAAACTAAAAGATAGGAATTAGGGAGAGGAAGAAAAATAGGCTTGTTTTGCTTTATCCTACTGGTTTTGCTGAATTTTTGTTGCAGAAAAATAACATTTTGTGAACATTTTACTTTGTCTTTATCAACTGCTTTTCTTGGAGAAAAAAGGATCGGCAATACATTCATATGCTTCTCTAAGGTGATATTAGTGTTACTGGTACTAAGAAGGTAGTAATAGTGAAAATCCCCTGAGACAGTAACCTGAATCCAAGTGTCCATGACACATTCCGTTCTTCTAGTGAGGCAGTTGATTAATGCATTTAGGAGTGCCAGCTCTGCTTTCTTGCCATGTGAACGCCTGTCTCGAGGACACCCATTTAGTCCCCTAATTGCTATAAAATCTATATTTGCCAAGACAAATTTACAGCTCAGTCTCTCCGTTAGAAGGTAGGAACAAACCCAGGCAGGAGCTAATTATTCTCTCTTTCCTCAGGCTGGCTGTAAGCTCACCATGGTCTTCTTTCAGTATTGCATCATGTCTAACTACAGCTGGCTGCTTGTGGAAGGACTGTACCTCCACACTCTCCTGGTGATTTCTTTCTTCTCCGAAATGAAGTTCCTCTGGTGGTTCATCGCCCTCGGATGGGGTACTGGTTGTCCCTTCAGTGAGAATAACTGGGTTTTTCTGCCTTTGGGATGGACTTGTGAAGCAGTAACTGGTTTTTCCAATTGCAGGTGCCCCAACGGTGTTTGTGGCTGCATGGGCGACTGCTAGGCAACTCCATGAAAATATTGGGTAAGTGGTATGGAGTGGGGGAAGCTGGCATGCCAGGGGGGAGCATGCAGCACCGGTGCAGGCTGTTCCATGGGGTGCTGCTCATTTCTAATTGCTGGGAGCAAGTAAATCAATCAACATCCTGCTGTGGTGGGAGCCTGGATCCTGATGTGGGTGTGATAGAGGTAGAGCTGAGCAACAGGAGAAAAAGCTTCCAATTCCATTTGAGCATTTTCAAGGGTAGGAGGTAGCCTTCAGGTATGAATTCAGACCACGATGTTTTCAGTATCTGTATTTAACTTTCTGAACAGTGAAACTTGTTTCTTTCTCTTCTCCCTTTCAAAATGTTGAACAGTGTTTGTACTTTCAGGGAAGGACCTATTTCTGTCCAGTGCAGGTGGGCGGTTTTCTGTCAGACACATTGTACCGCTCAGTGAGAACAGGAAACTAGTTTTGTAGAAAAGAGAATAGGGGCCTATCTAAGGTGCAAAACAGACTAAACCTGTTAGAAAAGACACCAATGTTTTGATAACTGACTGCAACTTCTCTTCTATTTTTCCAGGTGTTGGGACATTAACACTGATGCCAATACCTGGTGGATCATTAGAGGCCCCATAGTTTTGTCTATTTTTGTAAGTCTTTTCTGGGACAAGCAGATTCAAACTGTATTTTCAAATACTGTGAAGTCAGAGCTTGTCTACTCAACATGCTTTAGAAGTGTGTTAATGAACTGATCTTAGGCATGTGTCTGAACTGGGGTGACCCATGACTTACTGCTTAAGCAACTTCTGCTCAGCAGGGCTTAGTCAGTAACTAATGCCCCAAAGCTAAGTTCACAAGGAAAGCTAGAGTGTCCTCCCAAGAAGCAAGAGCCTGAAGAAGATCAGGTTTCCACATCCTGTTGATTTCACATGAACTTGGCTGTTTTGTGGAAGCTTGTTTTGGACTGCTTCAAGGAAAGCTCCGGAGGAGAAATGAGTGGCTGTACATTTTAGTACAATTACTTTTGTGTCTGCTGGTCAATGCCTCTCTCAGCAAAGCCAAAACCAACTTGCCTTACATGACCACAGGCTTTTGTTATCAGGAATGAAAACAGTTCACAGGCTGCACGCACCACATATTAGTGGACAGCACTGAGGCACTGCTCAGTGAATTAAGGCACAGGCATTGAAACTCAGTGTGAGCCTGCCCAGTGCAAGGCAGTAGTGATGATAAGAGCAGTTTGGTGTGTATAATACTCAGCACCTGTGTTTTGAGCATTTGCTGGTACTTTCCTTCAGAGCCTTAGGTCCCAGGGGGCTGGAGCTGCTGCTTGGGATAGTTGTTCTGCCAGATGAAGATGCTCTGGGCCAGACCATGCTGCAATGACCTGTCCGAAACCCTAGCCCAGAAATGTGAACTGCTGGTTACTCTCAAGTAACCTGCTGACACTCCAAGCCAGACCCCAAGGGCTGGTTGAGGTTTTCACGTTTCCAGTAAGAACCATTTCGTTTGCAAAACACAAACTGCAACACTTGCACACTTCTCAGAAACCCAGGCAGCAGAGATGGTGGGTTAAAGTTCTGCTCCTATTGACCAGTGAGCAATCCTGCATCCCCCCAAGACAAGCGGCAGACCGCACAAGGGATTTGGGATCAACTTAACGAGGCCATGGCATTTATTTTTCTTTATGAAACAACCCTCACGCTAGGAGCCACTAAGCAATATATAAAAGCCAACAAGACCCAAGCATTCTGCAAGACAAAAAGCACAATCTTAGTTTATCTTTTGGCGGTCCCCACCCGCTATCGCCTCCAAGTGTCCTCAGAATGCTGATCCTGCCTTGATTAGCTACTGAAGGCAGAAGCCGCTGCATGACTCTGCAGGTTTTGCCCGAAAAGAGGCTTTAGTCAAATCCACAACCAAACAAACAGCCAGATCTTAAGAAACCAGATCTAATCTCTGTGTTCCTCACAGCCTTCAGCAGTTGAAAAGGCAGAAAATCGGCACGGATAAACACCTTTGTGCTCCCAGGCTCCTGCTCATTCCTGCGCTGCCCGCGGGTAATTCCTCTGGGCAGGAATCCCGCCGCTCCCCCTTCCCCCGTGGTTTTTATCAGTGAAAAGTCCTGCTCAGCCTACACAGGGCTCTTCGCTGGCCTAATGGGTTAAAAATCCCAGAATACTCAGACCTGAGCCTCCTTTGCTTCCCACCACCCCTGAAATACTTCTTTCCTTCATGCTCTCCACCCAGCTCTACTCCTTTTCTCCTCCCTCCCCAGCTTCCCCAAACTTGCAGCCCTCTCCAGACTCCCTCAGCAGCCACAGCTGCTCCCTTTCCATCCAGTAACTTGAAAGAACTCAGAGACTTGCTGCGTCTGTCCCAGCTCCAGGAGACCCGGTTCTTTTAGGGACACCCACCACCCCAGAGCCCTGCTCCAATGCCCACAGGCACGCACGACCCACCATGAAGAGGATGCACATCTGCAATGGTGTTTCCCAGCTCAGGGAAGGGTTGAGGGCCTGCCACGGTGCAGGGTGTTGCAAAAGGGGTACAGGGCTGCAGGCTGTGCAAGCCAAGGGCAGATCAGCCCGAGGTCGCTCCCCACGGGGTGCGAGGCACTGGCCGCGGGACAGACAGACACGCTCAGGCGGCTCTGCCTCCCCTGCAGCTCCCACTCTGCCTGAGGGTCAAACGAGCAGAAACAGCTATTGCCTCATCTGCACCCAAACTGAGAAGATCAGCATTTTTATCTGATATCCACCCTTCCAGAGGGGGAAAATGCAAAAGGAAGAATTCCAGTGTCGACTCTCTCCTCTCCCCACTTTTAACTACTTTGCCTCGTATCCCAAACCACACGGAGTGCTTTTGGTAGGGAACAAAGCGCACTTGTAGTCCCAGTTAGCAAGTGATAGCTCCAGTGCTGCCCCTTTGCTGGCATCCAAAGTGGGGCCAGCAGAATCCCACAGCCAGACGGGACCAAACCAATGCTCCTGGTTTCCCTGCCCTTTGGTGATTTTCCTGGATAACAAGCCCTGACCACCTCCATAACTAAAGCTGCAGCAAACCAGCAGGGAAAGCAGCCAGGATCCAAGCCCAGGGTGGCCAAGCAGGCTGGAGAAACAGGAACAGAGACTGTGATGGGAATATGGACACAGGCAAGACAGCCCTAAGCCCTCTAATCTCTCTGCTTGGTCCAAGCCCCTCAAAATGGCTCTGCTGATACCTGCCAGTTACATATAAGTGGATATTGGGCTTGTTGTTTGGTGGGTTGTTTTTGCATACTCTTTTTTTTTTTTTTTTTTCAGATTAATTTCATTCTCTTTGTCAACATTTTAAGAATCCTGATGAGGAAGCTCAGCTCCCCTGAAAAACGGAGCAGTGATTTCAACCAATACAAGTATGTGCCTTACATTCCTTATAAGACATTAAAGGCCACCTGAGCATTTCTTGCTCCTTCTACACCAGCTTTTCACTCTGTTTTCATTCTCAGGAGACTTGCAAAGTCAACACTCCTCCTCATCCCTCTCTTTGGGGTCCACTATATCATCTTTGCTTTTTTCCCTGAGGATGCAAGCAGTGGCACAATGGAAATTCAGCTATTTTTTGAATTGGCTCTTGGATCATTCCAGGTAATATTTGACAAGCTATTATTTCTTTAAAATAAGAAAAAGAGGTAGAACATATAACACTGCAACAGACTTGAGTTTCCAATGGCAAAGCCAAGCTGTCTGATTTCCCTTGAGATGCCTCATCCCCATTCAAAAGCCGAAACTGCAATCCTGTGACCACAGTTCTTTTATCTTTTAGGGCTTTGTTGTGGCTGTACTTTATTGTTTTCTTAATGGTGAGGTGAGTTTTGTGTGTATAACATTCTTTTTTATTGCTGAAGCATGCCTCATTAATCAGTGGGATACATCCCCCAGTGAATTACACTTTTTGTCTGAGGGTTTTCTTCCCAGCTACCTAACATCACTCGTGAAATTCCTCCTAGACCTGGCAGGCCTAGGTAATTGTATGCCAGATGCAAACTTCACCTCTCAACTACTGCAACCCTTTCATAAATCAGATAACATTATTACTGTCTGGGAACTGAGGGTGGGAGCATCATCCCTCATATAATCACACTGACAGCCGACTGGTTCTGACATATGATACCATTATCTGCCATCCCATCCATGGCTGTTTTATTTACTCAATCCTTAGGAGGGAATTTATCAAAAGCTATACCCAGTCCAAGTTTATTAGGATTCTTATAAGGTAAAGCTTTTGGAAGAGGAACCATTTCCTTTGTAGTTGCATGACAACTCCCAAGCTTCTGGGCTAGAACTTGCACTCTGAAATGCTGCTTCTGGTAGATGTGGGGGGAAACATACAAACCTGGAAGATGTAGAGCTAATTGGAAGGAAAAAAAAAAGAAAACCAGTGCCTAAGAAAAAGTCATTTTGAAATGAAGGAGGGTTTTGAAATACTGACTGATCTTTCAACAAGATTCAGAAAAAATGTTTTTGAAAAGAAAATCTGCGGGGTTTTGGGGGGTTTTTTTTTTGGTTTGTTTTTTTTTTTGGTTTTTTTTTTTTTTTTACCTTTGAGTGTCAAAATGTCCTGGTTTCATATCTAAAATTAAAATTCTGGAAAAATCTAAACCAAACACTTCCTAAGGCCAGCTAGATTCTGTAAACAGTTTCACCTGCAATTAAATAGAAAGTTGTGTGGCTGCAAAACAGTATCACTAGAAGTATCAAGAAACAGGCCCTACCTTAACCCCTTAAACTGGGGTTTAAATAAACAAGCCCAAACCTTGGCAAAGGTAACCCGCTCTCATTTTCCTGTTACACTGCTCTCTGCAGTGCAGGGTTCCAACATAAACTTGCTGAACTAAGTATTTTGTGACCCTTCTACCTAGGTTCAGCTGGAGGTTCAGAGAAAATGGAGGCAGTGGCATTTAAGCAAACACTGGCGTCAGCACCTCAGCACCTCAGCAAGTAACGGAGGAAGCGGCTTGACTCAGGAGATGCAGATGGTGAGGTCCAGTCCACCAGAGCACAGGAGAGGAACCCTCCAAAGGTCAAGTGTGCTTTAACCCTGTGTGCCTGAGGGTACCTCCATGCTCAGACACACATGGCTGAGCCCCATGCGCTGAGCTGGGAGTCCTGTGTCCATATCCAAAGCGGGACTTGGCTGTAGATCAACGGTTCTTGGAGCACATCTGTTCCTGTATATCCTGTGCAGCACCATGGTTATTTTGCAAAGCAAAATGGGCCAAAATATTATGCTGTTCCTTGAGTTTCTGGACACAGTAATTTGTGTTTCTTTCCACACCTGCTGCTAGTTTTACCTTAAATGTGAGCTTCCATTTTCCATGTGGCTCTCCAACAGGTTCCAGGCTAAGTCAGGCTGGTGATTTTTTGATGTTCTCTATTTCTTCTGCTGCAGAAGCTGGGAGAACATTGAATTTTATCTGATGAAGGTTACATGCCAGCCTCCATGGGTTTGAAATGTAAAATCAATTAATCACTATAATTTGTCAAGGTTCAAAGCCTTTCTGTTGTGGTGATGGACGACGGACACTGACAATATAAGGCACAGCTGAGCTCCAGTTTCCTCTCTGACTGCATATCCATTGCTCCAGTGACAGTGGCAGGTTCTAACAGGTTTTTGCCTTTGCCTCTTTTAGCAGTGGAGACCTTGGAAACAACGGTGGTCCAATTTAGATATTTGTATCATTTTGAAATGGCAAAAAAGCTATTACAACACATTCCAAGGGTGACCAAAAACCTTCAGTAAGATAGCTCATCCCTGTTGTGTCTGTACCTCTGAGACTTGACCAGCTTGTACTTGAAGCTAAGAAATGAAAGCTCTTGAGACATCTAAAGCTCAATTGAACTGGACAGTAGAAGCTATCTGGTGAAAAACAATACCATAGTGGCTACCAAAAATCTCTTTAGAGTCCCTCAGTGTACTGAAATCTGCAAGGCTGTGCACTGTAATATGCTGTCAAAAAGTATCTGAGCTATCACAGCATTATGCTCTTAAGGACATAATTAAGCAAATTTCCTTGTTTTGAATGGGAAAGGGATAAAATAACTCATCTGACAAATGAAATCAAATCTCCTACTTGATTCTGTATCCACATTTCCCTAGTTGGGGTGATTTTTGGCTAGGTTTCTTCAAGGGCAAAGATGACTGAAAGGAAAGCAAATGGTGTTTATCACTTCTCCCTCCTCCCAATCACCTACAAGACATTGGCAAAACATGCATGGCATGTCAAATGCTGCCCAAGCAGCATTCCCCAACCCCCTCTGCCAAAACTGCTCCAACGAGCTTTTAATCATACCAAATGCCTACATGGTAGGCTTCTACCATTTTATCAGAACACAAACATGCAGTAAAGTTCAAAGGATACATTCAAGCTTAAATTACCTGTACCAAAGGAGGTTTTTGAGTGCTGTTAGCTCTGTTTGAAACTCTGAGATTCAGGAAAAAAATCTTTTTTTCACTGGCAGTGCTGACAGTTATCCCACACCCTCCCTGGTGCAGCAGGTGCTGCAGGCAGCAGCACATGGAGGGCAGCCAGGAGAGGAAGGGCACTCAGCAGCAGGGAGAGCTTCGTGGTTGCTCCAGCCTGCCCTGCCTACTTGGCTTTCTTGGCTCATGCAGGTCACCCAGCAGTAGGAGAGTTGAACCTCTTTATGACCAGGAAAAAAATAACGAGAAGTAAAGCTGTAAACTGGCAAGTGTTTTAAGGAATTATTTTAAACTTATATTTTTAGAAATAGCAAGGTTTCAAGTTGGCTTTGTCCTTTAAAAACTAGCCAAAACAAGTGGAAGGAAGAACAGATGCAGGATCAGTCCCATGACCAAAGGAGAAGTGAAAGCTCCTCCATGAAGGTTGGAATGAAAGATCTCACATTTGCTGACTCACCCAACCCAAGCAGAGCCTCCGAACTTCTCGGGGGTTCACTCTGTCCCAGTGCATTTAGCAAGTCAGATACTTCCAAAAAAATGGAACCTTAATTTTCTCTCTGGCCTACAAATCAGACCAAGAAGGGTGAAACAACTTTTATGTTCCTTCTCTGAGAATTAAATATTCATCCTTCAAGCCAAAGCAGCTGTTTGTTTTAAATGCAAGTGCCTCCTTCCAGCATAAATGAAGAAATACAGATTCAGAGATACAATAACATGTAATTAATTAGATCTGATGCAATTATTGGCTCTCACACGAGCCAGTGTAAGAGCTCAGCCCTGCAGTGCATAGCTAGGACCAGCACAAGACTGGGAGGAGCCCAGGCTGAGCATGATACCTATTTGTACAAGGGCATGCCACATGCCCCAGAAAAAAATACTGCTGGTTTTTATATTTAAAAACCCCCAGTTCTAGCATAAATTATTGTTCTACATGGCCATTTTGGTTTTGTCTTCCCTGAAATAACCAAGAAAAAGGAATTATTACCAGATTCTGTATAACAGGTTTGCTTCAGGCACCAAGCACAAGCCTTGTTTGTAAGAAGAGCTGAGGCTCCATAAAAACTCCTGGATGTCAGCTGGAATTTGGAGTCCTCAGCTCTTGGGGAAGATGCCAGAAGCAGGCAGCCCCTGGAGTTACAATGCTGTGACCTTGTCCTGGTTTCTGCTGGCCGTAGGAAGCTGCTGCCAACCACGACCACAGGGGAATGGGTTCTTACCTCCCCCATCTCCTGGGCAGGGACTGCAAAGGCTCCCTGCACCGCTGGGGATCCTGCTTGTTTAGCTGTGCTGAAGGATACTAGAGAAAAGAGCTACTTAGCTCTGGGGACATTGACATGTTTATAAGCAGATGAAGAGGAACAGGAAAGCAGATCTCAGTGAGCAATGCAAAAGCAGGAGATGAAGGCACAGAAGGTGAACACAAACTCCATATTCATAGGGCCTACCCACTTCCCTTTCACTGCACTTGCTCCTGGGTATTCAGTGTAAAGCAGGTGGCTTTACCAGTAAATAGGACATGAGTACCACCTTTCACACAAGTAGTTATCATTGTTCAGGGACACTGGTGACAGCCTCTGGCTATTCAGCCCACGTGCCCCGAGGAGCCAGTTGTCCTTCTGCAAGCCAGTAGGGCAGGCAGCAGGTCCAGCAGCCTGAGCATCAGCAGCCTAAGAGCTAATGAATTTAAGAGGAAGTCATTGGTGGGTTTTCCCTCCAACACGGCAAGAAGGAAGCTCCTAGCAAAACTGTCAGAAGCAAAAAACAATAGTTGTGCAGTGAATAATTACATTGTGCAATGCCTGAGTGCAGGGGAGCTGAAATGGGCTGTTTGAGAAGTGTTGGTACCGATTCAGTGGGGTTGGGTCCCGTGAAGGTGAGAGGCCTCAGGAATTCAGGCAACACCCCTTCCAGGACACTGCCTGGGGCAGACCTTGTTTTCACCCAGAAATGAGGCCCTCCTTGCATGTGCCAGCTGTCTTAGAAGGTTGAGAAGAAGGGCCGTTGTCAGCTGACCACAGGCTCCAGCAGAGTTTGGAAAGAGAAAGCAGGTGAGGACAGTCATGTAATATATCTTTGTAATCACAAAGAGATGTGGCTTGCAAAAGCAAGCAAGGCTCAACCCCGTTCCTGGTGTCCCTACAAGCACAGCTGATGAACATATTAGAGACTTAAAATCAAAATAAGATGCTCTAGGGGACCCTACTGGAGCAAGGAGGCTGGACTAGATGACCCCCAGTGCACCCTTCCAACCTTAACCATTCTGTGATTCTGGAAAAATACAATCCAGGCAGGATATTTCTCTAGCTAGCATGCTCTGTATCAACATTTCCTTATTCTTATCCACAGGCAATGGCTTGTGTACAAGTGTCCAATTAAAGTTAGTAACTAAGTCTAAATGGCTCATTAACAAGAAGTGATGTTCATTACCCTGCTTTTAAGAGATGTTAAACTGAGACAGACCAACGACCTCTCCTGTTGGAAAGAGAACACCAGGTGCTAATTAACTTGAGATTACATAAACTAATTCAGTGGTGTAGCTGGGAAGCTATTTTCCTGACATTTAACTAAACCTGCTAATACAGTGAGCTCTAAAAAAACACATAAATACATTTGTACTCAGATACCACTTCTTGCAGGCCAAACAATCAGAGATGAGGAAAAGAGCAAGGATGCTTCAGACAGGGGGTGCAGTGTGGGAACAGGAAGGTGAAGGACACAGGAAAGAGCTCTTTAGCTGGTAAACAGAGCACATGCAACAGCAGGAAGTCATTAAAGCGCCTGCAAGGTTATCTCAAATTCCCACGAAGCAACACAGCTGACTGCCCCTCTTGTTTTGCAAGACAAGAAAGCAGTGCTGGCTTCTTGGGCTGGTGCAGACACGCTGGAGGGAAAAGTAAAGGGGAGCATGTAGTGGCCTCAGTTCCCTTGGTCAGAGCTTGGCAGAGCACAAAGCAGTCATTTCTTCATCAGTTTAGCTGGGTAAACACACGGAATGGTGCCTGGGAGATTATGTAAAACCCAACTCATCCCCTTAAATCTGCACCCCAATATAAAAAGAGTGAATTACAGTTCCTATTTCAAATAAATTTATTTAACAAACTTCAGGAATATTGCTTGACACTTCCAAACGCTTCAGAAAATGAACAGTGACCCACTGCTGCACAGGCTGCTCTATATAAGGATGTCTCAAAGACAATCAACTCTGTTTTGTAGTA
Organism: Promerops cafer; assembly: GCA_013398275.1. Lineage (NCBI taxonomy): Eukaryota > Metazoa > Chordata > Aves > Passeriformes > Nectariniidae > Promerops > Promerops cafer. Next base: position 608,212 of record VZSE01007389.1, read on the forward strand.
TTTAGCTGTCAAAATGCATCTTTTCCCAGCATAATTGAGCAGTACCATACAAAAAAACAGTTGGAAAAAAAATTACTCTATTTTCCCCAGAGGATTCCCTACCCCCAACAAAAGGCCTCTTCTTCAGCTAGCAGAGGGCATCCTAAAAAATCACTCACAATTGCACCATGTCTAGGGTGAACTCAATGGCCAATTGTCCAGTCTCCCTCTAACCCAAGCAGGAGGCACCAGCCTGGAACCCAGTCTGGCTGTGGCTGCCTTCCAAAGAAAGGGATGGAGGCACAGCCTCCCACTAGCATGAGGGAGTGCACACACAGAAGTGATTTCCAAGTCTGGATGTCACCAAAGTGTCACTCTGAAGTTACATTCGTGTTTCTAGACAAGCCATAGACACCCTTAGAAGTAGGGGAACTGTCCTGCCTGACATGGGCACCCCCAGGCACCACAGCTGAATCATTGGTTAATTAAGGTACTCCTGGCACACTTGGTAACACCAAAGTGCCACAGTTTGGGACCAGAACTTGCAGGGTCTCTTTGGCCTAAATGGCTCTGCTAAAGCCAACAGCACCAGCTCACACAAGCATATGCAAGTTCAGCCCAGCAGCAGGTCTTCAACACTGCCATTCAGCAAATCAAAAGCACCTTCACAAACAGATACAGTCACAGTGCAGTTTTACAGAGGCAAGTTAAGGGCACAAGTCCTTGTCCTTGAGAATGGGTGAAGAAACCCCATCAAAACCCCAAACACCACAAGAGCTTCAGGAGCTGTCTGGGTAGCACAGCTCTACATCATCTTGACAGAAAGATGAGCAGATTCATGTGCAAAAGTACAACTGGCACTGTCCAGAGCAAGCCAAGTCTGAACCTGCATTGCAAAACAGGCTTAGGAGCACTGTCTTGAGAAGTTACAGAAGTCCAAGAAGGAATGGAGACTGTCCTCCTGAAAGCAAGCAAGTCCACAGGAGCACATTCATCAAAGTGTGGCACATTCAGCTCAGGCACAGCTTAAGACTCTTCAGCTTTCAAAGACAAAGTTGTTGACTCAACGGCTCACCTAGACAGGCTTTTTGGCCTCTGTGCTATGATGCATTTGTTTCAGGTGAAAAACTGTGTCTAACTTGTTGCACAGGAAAATAAACCTTGCTTAACTGACAAGGTAGAGGGATGAAACATGTAGAAACATTTATTCTAAAACAAGGATATAAGCAGCTTTACCAGTGGATACAAAGCAAACAGTAAACCAGAAACCCTGAAATACTCTGAAGACATTTTTAACTGTGAGCAACCGAGTGCTGTGTGTTGGACAGGGAGAACACATGTAGGGCAATCTACTCTATAAATGAGGTCTTCTCTCCTTTTACATAAGACACCACGGAGAACTTCAAAGCTGTAGCAATTTTAGAGATCTTGACTCAGACATTGGCAGAAGGAAGGCCAGCCTTAGTATAATAATTTTGGCCAGGTCTCTCAACATTTCTACCAGCGGTGACAGATTAGAGCTGCACCCATCAGCCCCTCCTTAGGCAATCATGGGCTGCTTCTCCTCCCAGGCTCATTGTTAGTCAGAGGAAGAAAAGGACCTGATCTGGTCAGGAAGATCTAGGGCTTTCTCCTCCCATAAGAAATGCTACAGGAGACTCAGCTACAGGATAAGCAGATTTCCCACTACCCCAGTGGAAACCACGATAACCAAAACACATCCCAGAAGCTATGGTGGTCTCTGCATGGTCTGCCCAGCCACAACACCCCATGAAGCCTCCACAGAGCTTGTCCCTCTTGCCCTAGAGAAACAAAGAAAGAACCCAAGAGCAATGCCCTGTTACCGTAAACTTTGCAAGGACTGTGAGAGAGCCAGTTTGGTTGACCAGTTGGCACATGTCCTTCAGGGGTGGCAGGAGAGTGGTGACACTGGGGAGAGGCCACAAACACAGGGATATGCACTGCTGCCTTCCCTCTACACCTGCATCACCCAACACCTAGCCCAGCCCCAGGTCAGCACCTCTGTCTGAAGTGTCCCCAAAAAAAGAACAGATAAAGGGAACGTGCCAGAAGGAAACAAAACCTGTGACCAGATAAAGTTCTGTGTGCCTTCTCTTTTAAAAGAAAAATGAAGGAGTAAGATCCAGTGAAGATTTTCAATACTCCACACCAGTGCGCAGGGCAAGGCAGAAATCATCTGTTCCTGAGCCAGAACAAACCCATGAGACACACTGAAGTTGTATCACACTCTTCACAGGCTCCAGAATATAGGGAAAAGCACAGCAACACCAAACCCACAGCAGTTCAGGTATTGTGCAAGCCTCAGATCAACACGTGGGATAGATTGCAGTCTTCCAAATCTCTGCACGTTTAACAGGACACCCTCTGCTTTAATCCACTCCTCCAGAAAACCATATTGCAGTAGCAGCCAGTCCCAGTCTCTGCTTGGCTGGTGTTGCACAGCCCTCCATGCTTGACCAGTGGGTGGGTACGTCTTCTACAGGCATCAAGACTGACTCATGCTTCCCTTCCTTGCACACAAATTAAGACAGGGCATCCTTTTCAAACTTCATTAGACTCTCTTTTTTCCAGTCTAATTGGCAAAGCTGATTACACAAAGACAGAGGCACATCCTTTGTGCCTAGATTTTGCCTACCCCATTCCTGAGGTGTGTGAGGCTGTTGATGTGAAGTCCACTGATTCCATTAAGGAAGAAGAGAAAGGCAGCAACGAACTCACACCAGTATGTCAGCGTGAAGCCTGTGAAGGTGAGGTGGTCCTTCAGCAGGATGGAGAAGCTCAGAACACCAGTGGCTGACAGCAAAAAAGAGATGAGGATGAGAATGGAACCCATTGCCCATTTCCGCCTTGCATTGGCATCATCGCAGACTTGGGACACCATCAGCAGCTCCAACCCAAATATGGCAATCACAACAGCAAAGGACACCATGCTCCTGATGGGAATCACCCCCACGCTCAGCCCCTCCACCTGGGCCAGGCTGAGGTCTGTGACACACTTCAGGACACTGTCGTTGCTAACAGCGCAGAAGTGCCACAGTCCAAAGAGCTGCCCCCTCGCAAAGAGCCAGCGGCCATCGCAGATGGAGATGGATGACAAGACCACGGCTATCGCCACGCACAGGATGATCAGGCTCCTGATGAGTGTCTCAAAGAAGGATTTCTGTGGTCTCCGGTGAGCCAGCAGCTGCTGAGCCTGAAAGGAGAGCGTGAGGAAAAAACACAACAGAGTTAACAGCGCTACTTCAGGGTGAAATGAAGCCAGAGGGACAAAGCTGTGGGATTCAGCATTGGAAAACATTTACTTGTGCACATCAAACCCCTTCTTGCAGGGGAAAGCTGTACACAGGAGAAAGGAAGGGTGGGTGAAGCTCTCCCGGTTCCCTGGCTGCACAAACAATTGCTCCCACGTCAAGGCCTGGGACCGGGATCACAAAAGCTCTCGGCTGAACCAGGTCCCTGCCCCACGGTCTTGCGGCACAGCCTCCTGCTGTGGCAGGGCTGGAGGAAGCTACCGGCCCCTGGGAAGGCCCCTTCGGCTGCAACCCCCGCGGACCCGCGTGGGGAACGCACTTCCCCTCCTCACCGAAACCCTCCAAGTGACACGCGATGTAATGGAAAGTTGAGCCAAGAGCCCCCGGCCCCCTCGGAGAGCCACGTGCGGCGCGGAGCGGGGAGCCGCGGCCGCGGGGAGCTGCCGCCGGCCGAGAAGGCGGGAAAGCGAACCCGGCCGGCGGCGCCCCGCTGCTCCGGGAAGGGTCGGAGCTGCTCCGCGAAGGATGGGCACGACCCCGGCCGCGCAGGGACAGGCTGAGGCAGCAGCCCCGCGGCGGCAGGGAGCGGCGGACGTACCTGCGCCCCGATGGCCGTCATGCTGCCGGCGGCGCCGAGAGACNTCGAGTCGAATCGAATCGAGTCGAGCGGAGCGGAGCAGAGCGAAGGGAGGCTGCTGCCCCCACAGCCCGGCACCGCGCGGGGGGCAGCGCTGCTCTGGCCCGGGGCACGGACTCGCCCAAGTCCGCTGTAGAGCACGGCTGCCGGGCAGGAGGTGTCCTGGGCGGTGGCGATGCCTCTCGCCGCGCTGTAGCCTCACCCCGTCCCGTGTCCCGGAGGGCTCGAGGTGTGTTCCTGCCGCCAGGAACAGTTTGTGGTGTAGCGCCGGTGCCAAGCGTTGGTGGACGGGGAGGCTGCCCCAGCCCTGCCCGCTCGCCCGGCAGACCGCAGGAGCTCCCGGGGGCGTCTCTGGGGCTGTAGCGATGGGCTGCAGTGACACCCAGCCCCGGAGACGCCTGTGGGTACAGGAACACCCCGCCCTGCCCTCGCCGCCCGGTCCCCTCCGTGTCTGCGCCGGTGCTCGTGTTCCCGAAGCCGTCCGGCACTGGCTCCGGTGCGGAGATGGCCTCGCACCCTGGGCTGTGTGCGCGCTCTTATCTTTTACTAGCCTGCTCTATCTTACCTATCTCTACCTGTACTGTCAGCGAAAACCTCTCTGCTCATAAAGTTTTATGCCTTAGCTCTTTTTCTCACTCATGTTTTGCCATCCTCTAATGAATTACTGACTGCTCTACATTTTTTTGGTCTGAAACAGCTTTTAAAAATCCCAAGAAAGCTGGGTGTTGCTGTGTCATCAGAAACTCTTGTTTTACTGCCAAATTCTGATTTTGACTCCAGCAGAGAGTCTGAGGTCCAGTGGTCAGCCCCACGGGTCGTTGTTCTGGGCCTCCCTCATATTCACAGGGGTCAGAATTTGGCCATTCCCTTTCTAGCCAAAAGGAGTTTGAAGGATCCCCTTCTCCAATATGGGGTGGTAGTTGTTACTTTACCCTTCTCACAGCTTCCATTTCTGAACTAATCATCTGTCTATACATACTGTCTCATTATTTTAATCTCTATGCAATTTCATAAGGGTTTACTGTGCTTCCTTTAAAACACCATTTATGTCTGCTGTGGTCTGTCTGGGGGTGTTTTCTGTAACACTATTTCTAGCAAGAGTGGGTGTTCTGAACAATATTTACTTTAGTTTTCATAATTTTAATGATAAATGCTGACCTTTTTATTTCCCTCCTCCTGCAGAATCTTTTGTTTAAATGTTTCTCTACAAAGTTGTATACAATGTTGGATTGTATTTCTACCAGACACAGAATTGAGATTTTCTCCTTTTGCAACCTATGGCAAAACTTTGCAAGGTCTGTTGTTAAAACTTATTTTGTGGGTTTTTGGTCAGCAACATATTTTGTTTTCTGAATGTGCTATCCAAGCTAGAAAACTTGATGCTTGACACATCCCTGTCATCTTAGGTTCACCAGTTGATAGAAGATCTTCATGAACATCCTGGGCTCTTTATTCCACAGGTTAAGCAGCATTTCTGCATATCATTGTGCAGACTGATTACATGCATTTGCTGTTATACCCTTCCACTTCAAAGTTCCAAATTCAACAATATATATGTATTTTTGGCTCAAAAAGCACAGATAGGTCTTATTGTCTCATTTGTTGCATGAACTGAATAAATGCTGCTTGCATGTAACCATGCCTAAGCAAATGCAGACTTGGACCAGACAAGATATACTAACTCTTGTCTGGCAAAAACCTATGTAATTTATGCTTTCTTTACCATTGGCTCAGTCCTGAAAAGCATTAGGCAATTTGGCCCACAATTAGCAAAATCATTAAGCATAGATCTGCATTTAAAACATCTGAGTTATCCTAACAACTTCAGCAGTTAAAAATCTTAACTTGGTGAGGGGTATTCTGCTGAGCAAGAAAATTGTTTTTTTCCTGTAAAAGCCCATGGTAAGGTTCACATGAGTAAAAACATGCATAAAAAGCCTTGATGAATGAGGAAATTAAAGTGGTTACTTTTGAAACCAAAACCGTTCCCCTGTCATACTTGGATTCTTTAGTAAATATATAGTTATGTGCCAAGCCTGTTCTTTGAGGAAAAAGGGTGGGAGGGGATGGTACCTTTTCTACAAAGGAGAAATTGCTTTAATGTTTTGTATTTAATTTAGTTTCCCCAAATATAAATGAGAATGAAACTGGACCTGGAAGTATAAAGAGCGTTGAATAGGCACTTTCAGAGTCACTTTCCTGAAGTCACCCTGGAGAGGATGGTTGTAACAGTGAGTGCTTCATTTCTGCACTTGCCTGGCTGGAGATACCACCTGGTAAAGCTGTCTGGGTTTAGAAAGCCTGTGAGAACTCTGCACCTTTTTCAAATACAATAAGTTTATCTTCATCGTCTCATTACAAAACAAGCCAAACGTATTATCTGACTTTAAAAGAAAAACAGAAGTTGGAAAATGCCTCTATATTATTTTTGAAAATCATATGTTAAAATGGTATTTTACAATAAAGAGCTCAGTGCCATATAAGAAAAAAACATTTTTTGTCTGAAAAATACATCACCTATGTAATAACAACAGAGTAAATGACCTTTAAAGCACTTCAGAAGTATTTTAGGTTGTGTTAATATAGAGTTCTTGGTATATTGCCAGTTTCATTATTTTGTTTAGAAAGTCCCTTTTCTCTATTGTTTAAGTAGGCATTTCACATCCTATCCCTGGAGAGAAAGTTTTCGGGGAAATGTGTTCATAAATAATGGAAATTACCAGAGACTGTTGTACAACACAGAAATAGGTTCATCTGGTTCATTTAAAACCATGAGAAGTGTAACACTGAAGAATCTGTTCCAGCTTTTCTCCTGCAGAAGCCTGGAGTAGGTTCAGGACCAAAATCTGAGTGTCCCCAGGGCTTAGGGAACAGTTGCCCAGTGAAGTGAAATCACGTAGAGGTGAAGAAGAACAGAAGTGACTGGGGCACCACCAGTCCAGCTTCATCTGATCTTGAAGCCAGTTACTTCTGTAAATGCATTTTTCTGTTTAATAAAGTTCTTTCTGATCACATCTTTAATTCTTGGCATAGAAACTCACCTGATGAGGTATTTAAACCCTCATTTTTGTCAGATCCCTAGTTCAAGGTATCTCTGCAGAGAGAAGTGGACCTGATCTTTGAGACAAATAGATCTTGAGCATCTGGCAGACTGAGACTTTGGGATGTGTCCAAGGTCTGTATGGGGGGAAAAATGTTACTTATATTTTTATATCTTCCCAAAGCAAGAAAGTGTTATGAGAAAGAAAGAAGAGGCTAACTGTCTCCTGTCACTGTTCTCTTGCTGTCTCTTTTTCCTGGTAGTAGACTGAAAATCCAGGTTGAAGAAGCTCGGGCTGGGTTCAGCCTGACTGGGCTGAAACAGAGCTTCGGGAATGGGGCAAAAAGTCAGCAAGTTGCTGGCAAGCTGCTCAAGCCCAGCAGTTTCTGGGAACTCAGGCAGTCATCCTAGGTGAATCGTGCCCCAGGCAGCAGCATATGTAACAGGAGGGGGTTTGGGTTGTGCCAAGGCCCACACAGCTCAGACCAGCCCCTTATCACAACCACTTTACCTCAGGATTTTCCTCCCATTGCTGCAAGTTATTGCAGCCAAGCGGACAAACTCATCCTGGCATGTAAAAGCACGTAAAGAGGAGAAAGCTCCTGGGCCAGATGGTTTCACTTTGCCTCCTGCTTGGACACCTCTGCTGTGCCACAGGAAGACAGACTGGCCACCAGACAGGGGCTACCACATGTCCCTGCAGCCCCAGGCTCTCATACTCACTGCTGGCTGTGCATGAGAGGCCTGGGCTGCTGCACGTGGCGATAATACCCAGTTATACCCACCAGGTCTAGGTCCTATTGCCCACCCACATCAAACAGGACTTGCTGAGGGACTCAGAGCTGGGTTAGAAACATGCTGATAATATGGGAGTCCATTACAGGGATTTTATCCCCCACCTCTGTTAAGTCTAAGAAGAAGAGAGACTTTAAGCAGGACAGGCTTAAAGGAATAGATATTGTATCCAGCAAGAATTGTGTTTTCACCTCTGATCAGTTTTTGGACCTACCTCAGCATCACATTGCAGAGATCCAACACTGGGTACTCACTCATTGTGCTTTAGATTCAGCTTTTCTCAGGGATCTCTGGCAATAGTTACACTGGCTTAGGAAATACCTCAAAATATTTGCATCTGACCATTCTGACAAATCTGCTTTGAAATATACATTCAATACAAAAAAAAACCCCCAAAAAACAACCCAACTTTAAGTCTTTTAGCAGTACTCGAAAAATTTGGGTCTGTATTTCAATACTACATAAGCTGGGGGAAATCATTCAGTTTCTCAGCTGTCACATACATATTTCTTCTATCAGTAAAAAGACATATCAAGAGATTTAAAAGTACCAAGTACATTGAACTGGTTAGTCTGCCTCCCAGGTTCAGAACTTACTCAAAGGAGCAGTGTTTATTAGGAGGAGATGACACACCATTACCTCAGCCTTTTGGGAAACACAAGTTGGTGCCTTGCACATTTGGTGGGGACAAACAAGGTGTCTGCCTGGCTGTGTTGGCCAAGTAATGTAATTGTTTTTCTTTCCAGTGTAGAAAGAAAGTGTGTGGTGATGCCTTTTTTGATGCAGCTCATAAATGTATGTGTACTGGGAGTAGCTGGGAATGGAAGTTAAAAGATCACTGCAGACAAGCTCCATGTGAATTCCGTATTTTAAAGACAATACAACTAAACTGTGTTTACTTTAAAAAAGTTGTAACTTTCACAGATACCCTGATTCTAGAAGAAATACAAGCTCGTTCTATAGATGAAGAAGACCCATCTAAAATGGATTGATGGTATTTGCACTTTAAGTGAGCAGCTGAAGATTGGCTAATTCATAGATTGGAAGGTACTTCATAGACTTGTGGGGAGGAGAAAAAAATTAGATTTTATTTTTATTCTATTAACTTTAACTCTTCTGAGTTTATTATTGTGAATGCACTCAAATGTCTTATATCAATGTAGTATCAACTTGTCTGACTTCTACACAGCTTTGACAACTTGGAAGACTGTGTAAGCTACTTCTGGGGTGACAGCTGTGGTATTCAAACAACTGTCCCAACCAAAATACACTTTCTTTTTTGTCTCCCCAATTTATAATCAACCTCACAAGATGGCTTAGATGGCCAGTCACCACAAAGTAGTATTGTCCAATACTACTTTGTAGTTTGTTTGCTCTGAATGCTCAGGGGGAAGAGCAAATATTTTGAACAGCAGCAAATGCAATTGTCATTTATTTTTAGCAGTATCATCAGGGTCAAATAACTTCAAAGGTTAAAATGCTTCCATTGTGAAACAGGATCACTCCAGATGAGTACTGAAAACTTTTGAGTCAGTTACACACTGCAGTCAGCCTTGGAGGGCATTTCAACCAAACTGAAAAATTTATTTCACAGGGCTGAAAAATCTGTTGTGGGCCTTAAGCAAGACACCAATACTGATTTGTTAAATCTGTGCTGAGTGTTGCACCTTCACATATTTGTTAAAAGCAAGCAAAACCCATCAGAAAGAGATTTCCAAGGAAAACATCATCCCCTTTCTTATCTCTACCTGCAGTGGGTGCCAATCAGCTCTGTGTTGTTCTGAGCAAGAGCTAATCATAGAAGCGTGATGGAAGGAACACTGTCTTATCACACACAGGAGTTAACATTTATTGTTGCCATATCCAAAGTCCAGGTTCTGTCCTGCACACTGCAAACTCAGCAGAGCAGAGCTGAGTGTGTGTGTGCCAGCTGGCCTCTGACCTCCTGCATGTTGGGCTGGCTTCAGTGCACGTCTCTCCTCCTTCCCAGGCACTGCAAGGATCAGGATGTTGCTGGCCTTCCTTTGATCCAACAAAGAGGAAATAGCAGCAACTCCCTGAGCGGGTGTCAGAACAATCCCCTGTTTTGCAGCACTGCCCAGCCATCAAAAGCATCTGACCCTCCACCAAACATACCTTAGTGCATGCAGAGCAATGGCTCTGGATTACACTTTGGTTTGAGGCTTGCTGCTTCTGTTTCTGATCTCAAGGCTGTACACGATAATGGTTGTCTATTTTTACCATCTTATTAGTTTAGTAAAAGCAATTACCTCTACCTACAAATCTGTTTGTAGATGCCCTTAAACCACTGCCCTGCTGTCACTGCTGCCCAAGTGTTATTTATGCAGCCCAGGTGCCTCACACACCTCACCTGCAAGCACTAGGCAGTCACTAGGTCAGCATCATTTTCAGGCAGCCCATTTACACATTTACAGACATTCATCTTGCTGCTAGACAACCACAACAAGCCCCTTAGCTCAGTCTATTTCAACTCAACAATTACTACCAGTCCAGCCAAATTTTGTTGCTGCTTGTCACAAGCACTGTGCACAGTCACCACCAGTACCTTTGCTTCTGCCTTTGTGCCTTTTGTAGCCACTTACTGCAGAGCTATTTCCACATCTTCAGTTTTTCAGCTTGCTCCTCAAAGGCAGTTGATTGCCAAAGGGCAAGCTAAATAGTAAGACCACTGATGTTACTTTCTCAAGGATGGTGAAGCTGCAAGCAGAAAGGTGTTACTACAGTAAAAACCTAAGTATCCAAATAAAGACATACAAGGTAGAGTTCTCAGTCACTTTTATTACTTAGCAAATAGCATTATTTATAAGCCTGGCTAAGAGCAAACCCTCTCTGGGATAAGTACTGTGTACAAAGTGATGTTTTCCTAATGCTAGATGTATGAGAAAGGAGAGCAGCACTGTAACAATTAATTGTCACAGGGGAAACTAATCCAAATGAGGACTGGGATATAGAACTTGCTACTCCCAGCCCATCCTTTAGACCCAACTCCACTACTTTAGCAGTCAAATTCTGACTACACCTGTTTTGACAGAAAACATGCTGGCAAAGCACAGTGTGCTCACAGTGCATCAGCTTCCAGCAAACAAGAGCAATGTGGAAGCGTTTGCTGGTGTGAGCTCTGTTCTGGTAAAGGTTGGCAGAATCCTTCAAGGACAACCAGCTTCACAGAACTCAGCTGCCAAGATGGAGCTGTAGAAGATGTGGCATTTAGTGCTAGAGAAGAGGTAAAAGCATTTCTTATGGTGAACATCTGCTTTTACCCCTCTCTTGCAAAGTGAATTTAATTAAGACAATCTCAAGTAACAGAGGATACAAGAGCAGGTAAAAAAACCCCAAATGCTTTATTTACTTACCCAGAAGAACAAGGAGGAAGAATAAACTGCCTTTTTTTTTCTTTTTATCCTAACACATTTTAAAGGACAAAAAGCAGCTCTAAGAGCATATCCCATTAAAAGTAGTAAAGGGGGAAGTTAAAATTTTTGAAAGCATGTGAAGTAATCTCTAAATCTACTACTCACCATGTATAACTAGCTACAAAACTGTATTTACTAGACATATACATAATGATAGTTTTCATCCCTATGTATTCTATAAGTCAATAGCTTATGTGAAGAGTGCTTGAAGTCCTCACCTATTCAGATGCTAACCAGTACAGCAGGAATTATAATGCCTTATTCCTGTATAAGGTTGTGATTTCATTCTCAAATGCTCTATGCTAGAATAGTTCAATGTCTCATTTTAAAAGCAAAATCTTCCCTTTCCATCATCAGCAGCTCCAAGAGACTACACTGGGCACACCAAAACAATTAGCCCACTGGAGACGGTCACAACTGTGTGTTTTGTAATTGAACTTTTGCTGATGATCACTGTCTTTCTCTTTGAGCAGTCTTGCAGTGTTCAGCCAGTCTATATGTGACTCACCCCTCACTGCAGCTGACTGCATGGCAACATCAAGTTGATTCTCTTGCTTTTACAGCATCAAGAGAATCAACTCCACTGCCTCTGGAATCTTTCCTTTCCCAGGGAAGGCTTTGTGTTCAGTATTTACCTCTTCTCTAGAAGCTCAGCGTTGTTGCTGGGAGATAACATGTCACAGAAGTGTTTTATGAAAGATGATTGGCTGTTGTTGACTAAGTCTCTGAAAGCTCCGGGCAACAAGTATCAAGCACCTTGTTCTTAGCACACACAACATTAGAGAACCTTCTCCAGATAAGCTCTGTGGTGCTCCAGCTTCTGTGGGTTGCCACTCACCTGCCTGGAGAGGAGCGGTGTGGACAGGAGCCGGCAGCTCCGGACGCAGGTGAGCGGCCCCCTCTAGCGGCACGGGGACGGCGGAGGCGGCTCGGCAGCGGCACTTGCGGGATGAGCTCAGTGACCGCTAAGGGACGACCAGCACAACAGCTAAAGTACCAAATGCACTTTAATGAGTTCCAGATTTTGTTCCCAGAAGGAATTTATACCGTGTCAGTACATTAGGCAAGTACATAATTTCTCCTGAACTACAGGCATGAGGAGAACCGACTATGACATACTAGGTATCTAAGGTTACTCTTAGAAACCAGTTTTCCACATTAGAAATAAGGCAGGTTTCAGGCGTGCATGTAGCTGATTTATCCAGTCCTCAGATGCCGTATTTGGCCTTTAATTCTTCCACTTTTGCTATGTAAGCTTTCATTGCATCTTCTTTGGACATTCCTGAAGGACATAACACAGGAAGCAGTCAGATACCTTTCACAGATTAAGATGCCTTTTACAAGTCTCAATTCCCTGCTCTAGTCCGTGCCACAGGAGAGCCAAGGAGCCAGGAAGGTCACTTGGCTATGAATCCAGTGCTAAAGTTTTAAACAAACGTGTTCTATCAGTCATGAAAAACCAGCGTTTCCAAGTTGTTTTTGCACAGTCAGCAACTAAACAGTGTATTAGCTCTATTAATGTAGTTGACAATTGGAAAGCTATTCCTTAAAACACCAGAAAAAAGCCCCATTGTCACAGATTAGACCACTTGTTTGGCTCCTCATTTAGTGCTGGGAGCTCAGTTGTTTCTTCCAAAGCTTTCCTAACTGGAAGATGCATAACAGCTGGAGGGAGAGCTCAGTCTTTGGGGTACTATGCTAGAACCAGGAAAACAAATTTAGATTTCTGCTGCTGTTATTTTTCTTCTTTATTTAACATCTTAGGCCAGCTGGGCATTTTGCACCCTAATTCCCTTTCACACAGGCCTATTTTTCAGGATTACTTCTGCCTTGCAGAGGTAATTAAAGTTTATTATCATGGCATTCTGAAGTTCTAGAACTCTTGTATTAAAAGGCAACACTATTCCGTTTCTTGCTGAACTACATGTATCTTTCTGACTAGTTTGCCAGTGGTAATTTTATTAATTTCTTTAATCAGACACTTACCTTTCAATGCATTCCAGGCATCCCACTTTGCTTTGCCTTTGAAGTCCAGCATACCAGGGCGCTCTGAGAAAGACAGGATAAGCAGCAGGATTAGTTTGTTGATCTGGCTGTAGGTAATACCCACTTGAAGGCTCAGATAGCTCTTAACCATGGCTAAATACAATGGCTCATCTCTGCAGCTGTTACTTGCTAACCTGTAGCCAGCAGATCACCTCAGGGGAATGAGTATGTTACAACACGGTTGGTGACAACAGAAACAGACTCTTTCAAATTCCCTTGAGACAGCAGCATTTGAGCAGAAGAGCACCAGCTACTGTGATTTGGTTTAGCTGTACTTTCTGAAGAGCCTGCTGTCACATAAGAGCTACCCAATTAAAGCACACCAGCTCTAAAGTAAAGCAGAAATACCCTGAGGCCCATTACAGGCAGACACACGAAAACAGACAGCTGTTTGTAGTAATATACAGCTTGGAACTGATTATCATCAAGTTAGTGGTGTGTTTCTAACCTACAGTTCTGCATCTGTGTTTGAAAACCTTGGAAATCTAACTCACTTCACTGCAGGCTGTGGTGCGGCCAAGTAGAAAGTGAATGACATGCATACGGTTATTCTTTGTGTAAAGTCTCCTTTGTGGTTTTACTTCCTCTCTCTCTCTCTCTCTCCCCCCTTAAAGATAATTCTTAGAACTCACAAATGGAACTGGGCAGTATGCACAGAAACACCCTTGTGCAGCTCCCATGGCACGGTGACCTGCAGCTCCAGTTGGCAGCCCCACTTCTCTCCAGCACAAACCCCACCAGTCAGTCACCCTCCCACAGGCTGCTTCTCTGGCCAGCTCACGTTGGCTGCTGCTCCCCAGGAATGCAGACACTTGCAGGAATGGTGGCACATTCACAGCTCTGGAGCACTGTTTCACCCTGTCAAGCACTAATAATGCTGATGTTCAGCCACACCAGAAGGATCACATCTCAAACCCAAAGTCACTTCTTTTCTCCCTCATGCTGCCAGCTTTGGAAAACGAGATTAAATTACTTACCATTTCCCGTACACTTCACTGCCAGCTTTTAAATCAATGGACGCTCAATAAACTTTGCCAGCTACTGGGTTAGGAGGCCAGCACTCCAAGGAAATGACCTTTTCCCTTTCTAATTCTAGCTACTCCAGTGTTACACAAGGTCGATAGAGACATGCTTCACTTTAAATGTTATTCCAAAGGCTGAGCTGCCATCGACAGCACTGTAGCGAGAGAAGTAGCCAGAAACATTTTGCACTGTGTACTTGCAGACTTATTTTTGGTACAGTCTTTCTGAAGTATATTTAATTGTAGCTCGTATAAAAGTTTTCTCCTATTCTTCTGGTTTTGCCTTCCAGTACTATTTTTAGCAGCCAATCCAATCTAAATAAACTCTACATGTCATCCCTTCCAGTATTGCAATTCCACCCTTGTATCGCTTGCCTTGCTGTTTAAATCTGTAAAACTGAGAAGAGTTTGCATTAAAGCAGCACCCCTCGGCCTGAGCAGCTACTTACTGACAGAGGTCTCCAAAGATCCCAATATTTGCCCAAAGCTAACACAAAGAATCCTCAGGCCCTCACTGCACGGTACAGACGGCGGCTGCCGTGTTAATCTAAAAACCACGAATTGCACAAAGCCTTATCGGGTCAGCCTGTGTCCTCCCGCACACAAACCCGTGCCAAGTCGGCACTGACTCACTTTCGCTGAGCGGCGGGATTGAGGGAAGCGCAATGGGGGAGAGGTTTTGCCCCCTGAGGCGCCTCCAGCGCCGCCGGCGGGGGGCAGCCGGGCCGGTGCCTACCCGTGTTCACGTCGCCCACCGTGGCCTGTTTGTAGTGGCTGTAGATCTCCAGCATCTCCTGGTCCGTGGGCTGCGACTTCAGCTGCTTCACCTCCTCGGCAGCCTTCTGGAACGCGGCCTGGGGGGAAGGCGGCAGCGGGTGAGTGAGGGGAAGGTACCCGGAGCCCCCCGGAGCCCCCCAGCTCCCCGGAGCCCCCCGCACCTCGGTCATTGCGACGAACCC
>VZSE01007389.1:623420-665375 GCA_013398275.1 Promerops cafer
CAAAGGGCGCGGGGCGGGGGCGGGATGGAGCCCTCTCAGCCAATCCCGCGTCTCGGGGGTGCCACCGGGAGGGCGCGATTGGCGGAGCTGGTGGGCGGGGCGGGACCCGGAAGTGCCGGCGGAGAGCGGTAACGGGTCCGGTCGGGCGGGCGGCGGGGCGAGGCGGGGTGGGGGCTGCGCTGGGGCGGGCGGCGGGCCCGGTCCCGGTCCCTCTCTCTCTCTCCCAGAGGAGTGGGCCACCAGCGCATCCCACCTGCCTTCTTGTCCCCGTGGAGGCGCGGGGTCGTACATGGTCCCAGCGCTACTTGCGATGGTTTTGAGTAGTAAATGTGAAAATTGGCGATTTCTGATTGAGCTCCCGATTCTGTGTTCCTACAGTGATTTTCCATGCCGCTCAGGAGCAAGTGACTTGAATGCTGTGCCCTCTACTGCGCGCCTCAAGTCACCAGCCCATGTGGAATAGCACCAAGAAAACATCCATCTTTAATGTTTAGTATAAATTGAATTGTTTTCAGGTGCAAAGTATGCTTTTTTTGATTGGCAGATGTTATTTGTGCGCTGTGTAATACACACTCATTTAAAATGGAATTGGAACTCGGAGGGTTATGAGCCCAGGCAGTGCAAAAGCAAGTTGCCTTGTGTGATGGAAGGTCTTTGTCCCCGTTCTGCAGATAGTACTTGATGAAAATATTGGTAGTTTGCTTTGCCAGGCTACAGCTGGGACAAATACAGCCAAGATTGGGATGCACCTGCATGATGGTGGGGCACTTAAATAACCCCACAGCAAAAAAAGGAGGAAAAAACCACACACACAAAAGAACATAAGAAAGAACATAGGAGGATGAATATATAAAAGGCTCCCTCTCAGGTCTGGAGGTGGTAACTGAGATGCCTGCTCAGGGATGGGAGGTGCAAAGGTCGTGCTGATGTTGGAACACGTGGGCTGCAGTCCTTGCTCGTTGCTGCAGCAGCCGTGGCACTTTAGCACGTGGCCAGGAAGCTGAGGGATGCCCAGTGCCAAAAATAGAGACGTTTGTCAAAGTAGAAAAGAGCTTATTTTCCTGTGGAGAGAGAAAACCCAACGGAACAATATTTGGGCTTGTGTGAAGAGAGTTCTGGGTGGACAAGGCCACTCTGTTTTAGGCTCTGCTCTCTAGTGTAAGCCCACAGAGCCATTCTAGAGACCGACTATTATAAATTAAATCCCTGAATTATGCAGTAGTGTACTGGGAAAATTATTTGCTTGTGTATGTGGGGGTGGTTTTTCACTTCCCCTGGGGAGGTGAAAATGAGCATTGTGTAACAGCTTAGGCATTTTTCAGAGTATTACACTCTCTCCCGCACAAGTATGTTAAAAAAGTCTTTGGGTTTGTTTGTCTTAGGACATTCTTCTAGAGCACGAGGTTAGTCACCCAGCAGGTAAAGTCTTCAGTCACTCAAAACCCACACAACACACTTGCATGTATCCATAGCACTTTTGCACGTTTAGCAGGGAGTCTGGTGTGGCATTGCACAGCACAGATGCTGGAGTGCGTGGTGTGCAGTATCAGTAATGCCCTCTTTGTTTTGAGATCCTGTTACTGCTCCAGTAGGAATCACAGAAGTGAAACCCTGAAAGGCACAACACTGTTGGGTTTCTCACCGTGTTTTATTCTTTGCATGAGACCCGCCTGCACCTTGTTTTCCAGCTGTGCTCACGAGCAGAGGAAAGGCAGTGATTCCTCCCTTTAACTTTTCCCAGGCTACTCAGAATTAATTCTCATGTCAGCAGAAAGCTCGACCGTCACAGTTCGCCTTGTCCGCTCCTTTGAGCACCGCAATTTCAGACCTGTGGTGTACCATGGCGTTCCCTTGGATCAGACTGTGCGGGACTTCATCGCTTTTGTGCGCGAGGGTGAGATGTGCTTGTCTCGTTCCCTCGCTTCGGTCCCGACCGTTGCTGTCCCTGCACAAGGAAGTGGAGGGGAGCACATGAATGGGAATTGTGTGGCTTTGGCAGAGATGCCAAATTCGTGTTTACATCCCCTGTGTGCTTTTCTTCCTTAGATGAAAGGTCTGGAATTAATAAGAGCTTCTACAGTCGGTGTGCCATGCTTGAATTTGGATGGACTGCTCCCCCTGCCCAAATCCCCACGTTTAGTCTAAAAGAAACAAGGGCATTGCTGCATTTGGCTCAGTGCCTCAGGCTCCTTGAGGGGTGCTGTCAGGCAAATATTCATAAATTAATAGAATTTAGGAAGTCTTTGATCCTAACTACACAAATATGTGGAATGTGGCAACGCAAGTCTGTTTGCTATTTGTCAGAAAAGAGAACCTTGCAAATTTGTTTTTGACACTGTGTGGTCTCACTGTGCGTGTTAGTTTCTGAGTTTCTGTCTCATCTTGAGCTTCGTGGTGCAGATTTACTCATCTGTGGGCTTTCTGTTTTATAAGCCTGGTCGAAAGTGACAGTGAATCTAAAAGTCAAGCACTGCAGACCAGCCCACAAAGTGACTTGCTAATTTGGGTGTTACCCTTAATCCTGCAGGTGTATTTCCACATACCTCAATGGAGACATTCAAAGGGTACAAAATAACATAAGTTGTTTTTTTTGCATGAAGTCAGCTTAAACAAGTCTTGAGCTGTTACAGATGATAACATTTGAGCAACTCCTAGAACATTGCCCTGGGACTCATGGGTGTCTTGTGTTTGGCAATTTCCATACTTCTAGACAGTGATAGACATGGCAAGATCTTAGGATGCTGTTGGAAAACTGCAAGCACTTTCAGAACATATGGCACAGCTGCTGTTCTGAAGAATAAAATAAACAATGCTAAGAAACTTGCTTTTGATGTGTGCAGTATTGCAACTCGCTGTTATTTGAGACAATGCCAGTGCCTTGAACGAGACTTTTTGAACCTTGTTCCACAGGGGTCCAAAAGCCCTGTTCCTCCTTTACTGTAATCTGTCTTGAAGAGGCAGTTTAAGAGAAATGCTTAAACTACTGAAGAACTCATGGCTTCAGCCACCTTGCTGCTGGGCACCCCACAGGTGGCTGGGCCTTCTGAGGTCCTGGTTAAGTCACAGGGAGCACTAGCACCAGGGGAAGTGCCATTTTTCCTGCAGTTACATATGGGCTGTGTCCTGTGAGCAGCTAAAGAATTAATTTTCTGCAGTTTGGCTTCCTTTTGGTGGCTGTGGCATGTGAAGGATTCAGTTCTGAGTGACAGTTGTCAGCTGTTTGTGTAAGGTAAAGAGAGATGCTGGGCACACCATTAAAAGGATGTTCCTGGCAGATTTCTGAAGGATCAGACTCCCGTGATCATACCCTAATTGCACTGACTCACTGTCCTCGTGGGGTGTTTTGTTCAGAGGGACTTCATGCTCAAATTAAGTTATTACATATGGAGTCACTATAGAATCTGGGCCAAAGGCTGCATTTTAGCATTTGATGCTCAAAAAAGTCTCCCACGTTGCAGATTTATTTTGATGTAAAGGCTGCCCAGGGGATGCATACATTGCACAATAATGGAAAATGAAGTTTTGGAAATAATTAAAAAAGAGAACTTTGTTTTAGCTTTGTGCTTTTATTTTGATAGATGTGTCTTCAAGAACAGGACTTCCTCCTCCTTTTAAAAATTACAAGTATGGTAGGTGGTTTTTATTTTTCTTGTTGTAATTACCATCAAATGACCACATAATATTTTACACCAGTGTTTATACAACTTAAAAGATAACTGCTATACAATACTAATGTTGGTGCCAGTGCCTGCCTACATTTGCAACTCTATCCAGCTGTTGTAGCTGGCGTTATGCCGCTGGGATCTTGTCTGCAGAACTTGACCAATAGTTTGAAGATCTGTTTTAATCTCTGAATTAGGCTGTATAGTTTACATTATTTGCTACTGGGAACTGATGGGTTTTGATATTAATTTTTTATTACTTTTATAAGTGCCTTTTAACTCTGTCTTTTCCCTAATGAGCAGCTTGTGATCTCGAAACACTTTGAAATTGTAGTTCTCTGTGTGCTTCTGTATTTCAATATCTATTTACTGATGGTGAAGCAGAAGCTGAAGGCAAGAAGTAGAAAATGCTTAAGACATATATAATTAAATAGCTTACACAATATAAGAGAAACAGGGGAGCTTTGCTCCAAGTAGATATGAAAAGTCTTAAATACAAGCTGGTGGTATGAAATAGCATGATGTGAAATTTAAGCTGACTTTATCCTCTAATGTAAAGCTATATGTATATTTCCTTTTTGTGAAAAATGGCATGAACAGGTCCAATTCATCTGTTTGGGACAGAGAAAACTTATGAAATAGACTGAGTTACTTCCTTCCTTGGAGTCTGTAAACTTGGATGTCAGTCACATGTCTTTTCCTAAACTTGGCAATTCTCAAAGTTCCCTTGGAGTTTTCCTGCAAGTGATCCTCTGTCTCCCATGTTCTTGGAGCTGACAAACTCCTTCCTCTATTGTGATTCAAAGAACTGAGTGAGAAATCTACTTAATACATGTGAAGGGTAATAAACTCTATTTGCCTATTTTAAAAACAAGCAAAGGATTTAATTTTGTGCTGATGGTGAAACAGAGAGTGCAAATTGAAGCCAGAAAAAGAGTTAGGGATTAAGATTGATGATACATCAGTGGCAGGGATTTGAATGTTTTTATTATTTTTAATGTGTTACTTAAGGTCTTACCATCTGTAAGTTTGAATTTGGAGGTGCCCTTCACCCCGTCTGTGGCTGTGGCTATTTGAGGGGTTCCTGTCTAGAACTGCTGCTCTCAGTTGTATCCCTGCTGCTGCCTATCCCAGCTGCTAGTTCTTTCATCACTTGGAGATCAGTTTAGCTTTTCCCAAGACATATCTGGTGGCTGAGGGCCTGACTGTGCCATGTAGGACTGAGCATTAAAACCTGTTGCACCAGTTACTGGGGGCCTGCTCTTACTGTGATGGTGCTAACTGCAGGAGAATCTTCACACAGGAAAATCAAAGCCCAGGTTCCTCACCTTCCCCTCAGGCTGTGAATCATCCAGGTTCATGGTTTTGGCATCTCTGCTCTCTCCACAGTGCTCTGCTGTCTTTCTTATGTTTTTGTGAGGAAAGGGCAGTGAGGCTTCTGCATGAATAGTGCCAGTAAGAGCCAGACTTTTTCTCCTGTTTTGTTTGGCAGTGCCAGAAATCTCGGTTGGATGTGGTTGTCTCTCACCCTGCCTGTTTCAGCTTCCTTCCCTGCAGAATTCAGCACCACTTTGTTTTAACATCATATATAATGCCATCACTAAAATCCAATTTTTGCTCTTGGATTAGTGCTCCAATACACATCTCAAAGCTTCTGGCTTCCATTTTCTCTTCATTTCTTTGTATGGATTATTCTTGTTCTTGGTCTAGAGCTCTTCTGAGTCAGTCTTATCTTAGTACCGTGTCATTGCCATCTTTTCACTCTTGTTGGCAGTCTGGGTGCCAACTTGTTCCATAAGCTGCTTCTCAGTTTCATTTCTTTCATCCATG
Organism: Promerops cafer; assembly: GCA_013398275.1. Taxonomy (NCBI): domain Eukaryota; kingdom Metazoa; phylum Chordata; class Aves; order Passeriformes; family Nectariniidae; genus Promerops; species Promerops cafer. The sequence continues at coordinate 628,913 of VZSE01007389.1, forward strand.
AATGTGGAGCAGTATGGCAGGTAGTTCATAAAATCACTTGGAAAGTGGTATCTTATCCATTGCCATTGTAGACCTAGTATCAGAAAAGGCAAGATAAAAAATTGGCAGTATGATTGAGTGGGACCAAATGGGGATGAAATAGCAAAGGCTAGTCAGAGGACAGCTTATGAGAAGAGACAATAGTTTCATCTCTGTAACAGAGTTAAAAAAGCCATTTAATAGCTCATATGAACCCATGGTAGACTGCTGGGTGCCAGTGGTCTGAGCAAGTAAAACTGAGACAATACTTCAGGGCATGACTGGACAAAGGCTAGAGAAAAGGGAGCATGTCAAAGTAGACAGAGGAGCTTCAAACTAACAGGCACAAGCTGAGTTTATTTGCTGTAGTAGAAAGGTTTCATGATTGCAATATATTTTTTCTGTGGTTGCTTGGTCTTTTTGTAATGTTTCTATGCAAGATAGATCCTGGTTGTTGCAATTTAATGTCTGTCTTTCTTCTAATACCACAGTTATTACAACATGCCAGGGCTGCTTTCTCAGTGACCTCTGCAGTGAGAATACAGAGTACTTCTTACCTTATGTAATGTTTTAAATAGTGTTCAAAATGGGCCAGAATGGTACAGAAGCAAACTTCTGAGTGGGAATGTGATCTCTGTTATTCTGAACATCCAAGTACTTGTGCCTGGTAATTTGAAAGTTGGTTTAGCCAATAGTTAGCTTTGCTGCATCCTTCTCTTACCAGACTATTTCAGTATGTAATGTTCACTCAGTGCACAAAACTAAACTAGAACAGAAAATGAGCAGACAAGCAGAACTGGTTTTTCTTCTTTGCTGGGAAGGGATTGATGTGTTACTCCAAATTTGTTCAAACACAGTCTTCAGAGTTCAATCTTTTTTTTTTTTTTTTTAATGTTGCAAGGCTTTAAGCTGTTCACTCTGGATCTTTGCACTCATCCAGTTGCTTTAGTGACTGTGTTATTTTTCCCCCGTTTTTCCCTTCTGTTAGCAAAACCCTGCCCATGCTGCCAGAAAAAAGTGGTACTTTAAAAAAAAATTTCTCAAAGCACTACACTGCACAAACGTAACATAAAAATTATTAAAGAGGGTATAGCATTAAAGAGAAGAGGCTTTAGATATTCATGTAAAATGAACTTGCTTAACGAATTTTCTGCCGTGGATGATGGGTGTTGTATTCATGAGAAGGAAAATTTCAAGGGATGATCTGAAGTGATCAGGTTACTGTGTCTTAATTGCTTGCTGCCTATCAACTTAGCTGTAGCAGTTGACAGTGCATAAATGCTGTTGGTCCTGCCCCAATTGCATGTGTAAAACCTATTAAGTTAAAACACCCTAAGTGGCATTTAAACTGATGTGTTTTGACTGGCAATTGAGATGGTCATTAGTTGGTTATTGTAATTCAGCCAGCAGACAGAAGCCCAGTAGGATGTGGTACCTTAATGGTGCCTTGACTGCTTTAAGACTGTGGTGCAGGACTGTGAGATTAAGATGTTTTCTCCCCTTTCAGGCTGAATACACAAAATTGTTAATAACAAAAGATTTTGAAGCTTCCCCCTTTGTTTGTTTGTCTTTCCCCAAGTACAACTTTCAGTGTTGTCTGCTTATTAAGCCTTATTTTAGGAAAACACTGTTTTTTCTTTCAGATACAATGAAGATTATTCACCAAGCACACAAATCTAAGGTAAGATTATTAGCTGTGTCCTTCCCCTTTTGCATGCTTGGATGCAGGCAGATCTCTGCACTGTCAAACAAGACTGGAGCAAAGGAAATCAGTAAATTCTTCTTATCTTTGTATTCCGGTTCTCTGATTTGTAGACTGGTGAGCTTGTAGTGAGTTTGGAAGATGATGACAAACTGATTTTGAAGGAAGACAGCACGCTGAAAGCAGCTGGAGTAGGTAGGAGTACATTTGTATTGACTGAAGATGCTGTTCCTTGTGGTAGCATTAAACTGATAACTGGCTGATTATGTTTGGACAGCCTGCCGAAAAGTAAATGCTATTTCTGATGCTCTTTACACGACTTGATAATTATTCAGGGAAGCATTATTCAAATCATTGGTCTGAGGGCAGCAGGTATCTGCACTCCAAATGTTCAGAATGCAAATTGTGATTTTTAGAGGGTATGCTTATAATTCTGCTGAGAGTAATTTTAAATGATTGACAGATAGGTTATTAGTACCGTGTCTGCTTAGTCTTATCAGTAACATTTAAACTGATGTTTTGGTTAGAAATGTAAGTAGTGGAACCAGCATGGCATAATGAAATAAGATTAAATTTGTTTAATGTGCAGCATACAGTGCCTACTAGCCAGATTGCTCAGGAAAGCTCAAGCAGTATCATTTAGAGAATGTGCTGAACATAGCAAAGAGTTGAAACTTGACCTGATTTCTCACATTTTGACAGGAGACTACATATAGGGCATGTCTTTTGGTAATAATGTAAAGAAATGTCTGTCATGATAAAATTGATGGTCCCTGGGTGTCCTTTGGGCTTCTCATAAATGTGGCTGAATGACTTTGTGGCAGCAGGGTACTTGAGGGATGTGGTTGCATTCCACCTTGATATGGGCATTTGCTCATTTGAATCTGATTTGCCTGGCTGGAAAGCTTTAGCTGCCTGTGCTCTAAGTGCAGGGGCTTCACAGAGGAGGCTCCCTCCTGCTCCTGGTGCTCACTGATTGCTCCCCAGCTACTGAATGGGATTTCTTTCTCGTAGTTTACTTGGATCTCCTGTTTCCCGCAATTTATTTTCTGGTTTTAAGTGACTTGGGATGTCTCTTCAATGTTTTTCTCTGGTGTGAACTACAGCTGGTTCCAATATACCTTTCCTAAAGGTCTTTGAGTGTTCCTGTAATACGAATCATAGTTTTTACTATACCAGGTTTTTTTGTCTGCAAGGGGGGAAAAAAAAGTGAGGATTACTGGCACCCAAGCCCTGCAGATTTGTAATTTAGTTAGCAGAAGATTAGTTTAACCATGATCTTTATCTATGTAGGGCATAAGAGGCAGTGCAGTTCAGGGGAGGGACTGATGACTCTGCCAAATGTTGAGTTAGAAATAACAAAGCTGTCTTCTTTCAAAAAGGTGTGGATGAGTATTTGTATAAGTTATCCATCTCTGAAACTGGGTTTGTAGCTACAGCAGTGAAACAGTTGCATGTGATCTCAGAAGAGGTGTCAAAACATCGGACTAAATGTTACAGTGACAGGAAGTAGGAATGCAGCAGCCTGTTCTGAGTCTCTGTACAAAGGGAGGGGTGGTTCATTTAGGGCAGAAAATTATTTAAAGCTGCTTTTTTCTTCTTTTTTTTCTGAATAACAGCAGTTATTAGTCATTGTGATAGAAGAGGAAAACCTATTCTTTGGAAAATGCAATGTGACATTTTGTAATTTTGAATTTGGATATGTTCCAGTGTATCTTGATATGAAAATTAGCTAAGTTAGGAGTGGGGTCTTTGTAGTAAAATAGTGATGATTTTACTTTTCTCCTTCAACAAGAAGTAGAAAACAATAAGCCAAGGAAGTGATATCATGTATTATGTACCACTGGTCCTCATTTTTGTACAAAATAATAATTCTGTACATTTTCTTTAAATCAGTAAGAAAATTTGAAATCTCCTGTTGAGATATGAAATTTTTCCAACATCTAGTCTGGACAAGACTTACTAGAATAAAACAATCAGAATCACCGTTAGAAAATCTGGGAGATTCTGATACATGCAGAACATTTTTCCTAAGCTGCAGTTGGTTGCCCTTGGCACTGCACAGGGTTGGGTTAGAGAGTTATAAATTATGAGGACATTAGATAAGTATCCTCAGGAAAGCCTCTGTAGTAGTGATTATTATTACAGTTATTATCCAGTCAGCAAAGTTAATGCTTGCATTTTTTTTAAAAAGCAGGGTGTATGTTAATAAAGTGTTCAGTATTCATTACAAATAGTCTTGTCTATTTTCTAGTTGAGATTCTAAAATCCCTTCTACTCTTTATTTTCTTTTTTTTTTTTTTTACAAGACGGGCAGACTTCATTAACTTGAGGTTTAATTTAAAAAACGAATGTGGAATTTATTGGCTCAGCACCTTAAAGAATTCCATGTTTAATAATTGTGAAGGCATTCCATCAGATTTGCCTCTGTTCTGAATTAGTAATGTTGCTGACTTATTGTTTTAGAAGAGGAAGTCCTTGACCTACTGGGTTGAAAGAATTGTGACTGTTCTGAACCTTTGTGGGTCCTTTAGCTCTGCCATGTCCCCTGTGAATAATTAGAGGTATTTGAAGGTATTGCTGGAGAAGCCAATTTGTGTCTTTCACTTTGCATATTGTTGAAGCCTCATGAATTAATCATCAGCAGGGCAAAAAATTAACTTCTTCAGACACATATTTTGATGGGTCATGAGGGAGAATGTAAAGTGATCTGTAAAATATTCTACTGATCCTCTAAGTATTAAATTATTATACCTACAGGCTAATTTAATGGAAAAAAGAGGTTTCTTTCTCCCTTTCCTAACAGAAAAATGCACAAAAAAAGAGTGTATCACGCTTCATTACTTTCCTAGCATTTGAAGGTGTTAGAAGTGCAATCACTTAATTTGCTGAATGCTTTTACAAACAATTCTGAAGACTGTGTTAAACAAATCTTGAGGGGTCTTGTATTTACTTGTATGCATTCATGTTCTTGGTGGTTTTGTTTGTTTGGGGTGTTTTTTTAATGAGGTTAAACGACATCCTTAATACTGGCAACCTTTTTTAAAAATATGATGAGGAATAAAAAAAAAGTAGGTGGTGATTTATAATTGTCTTTGACCATAAAGTTGCTAATTGTCTTCTAAGATTCTAAATAGCTGGCTGTTGGTGGTTCATTTACTGGTGTGCTAAATATTTAATTTTTTGTTCGTTCTAGCAAATGAGACGGAATTAGCATTCTTCTGTGAGGAAGATTACAGAAACTACAGAGCTAATCCTGTTTCGGCCTGGTGAAGATCCCAAGAGATTGTTTTGTTTTCCCATACCTGTTGTAAATTTTCCTTATTCTGCTTAATGAGATTTTTCTTAAAGATCAATAAATCCTAGAGGATTTCTTTGCAAACAGTGCAATTCCCTTCCTATAGAAATTAATTTCTGTCAATATGCTAAGTCTGAGAGAAGAAAAACTGGGGGACATAAATGACTTTTTTCTTCCTCCCTTTTATTTTTGTTGTGCTTGGCTCTTGAGCCTCAGGCAGTGCCATCCCTGACCCGTGACACACGTTCTTGGTGTGATCCCACAGCAGACAGTAACTGCATATGGAAATTATAGAATGCACAGGATGATCCCATCACAGTGCTAACTTCTAATTAAAACAAAGCAAAGCCTCCTTCAAATGAGATGAAATGTTTTATGACCAAATCACTGGGTATTTTAAAGAACTTGAGAAGAGAATCTCTCTGTTTCAAGTCACAGCTTTACTTTTCTCATTTTATGTTTGGTCTCTTTTGTTTAAATAGTGCAGAGTGGCCAGTGTTTCATGCTTTTCACTGGTGAATGCTTTCCATTATCCTCTCTTCCAGCCCTCTTTAGCATGCTGAAAGGGACAAATGGCTGTTGGGAGGCTTTTGTGTCCAGAGACCAGCTCGCCTGTTTCTAGCTTTACTTCATGGAGACACCTTCACATAGGGGTAGCAGCTCGAGCTCTGCCAGGACATCAGAGTGCCTAAGCAGGAATTGGGCATTTTTCCAAGTGGAGTGAAAGCTCATGGTTTCAGTTTTAAGAATAAAACCTGAATGATTGCATTTCTTGCGAGGAGAGGCCCAGTCTGTGAGCCACATGTCTTCAAGACTGGAATTGACTCCTTTCCATGAGCCACATACTCTGTTGCTATGTGTTTGTTCTTGGTAATGCTGGGCTTTCCTACTACATGAACCAAATTAAGGGTAATAGAAAATAATCATGCATCCAATAAAGTACCTTTAGGTAGACATCACTTATGAAATGCTTTTTAGAGGGAACCAGCATGGGACACTGTGCCTTTAAGCCTCCCTTCACTGAAATAGGAATGATGCTGGCTCTCTGCCTTAGCAGACTTTTTGGGCACAGGCTCTGCTAAATTGAATGAGACCTCACGTGCAGTTGCTTTAGACCTACACATCTATGCTGAGCTCTGGGTGAGAGCTGACAATGCTATATCCATGAGACTTTCTGGAGGAGTAACCCTACCATTTCCTAGAGCTTTGATTATTGTTCTTATTGACATCTGTGGTTTCCAAAGTATCTAAGTAAAATTTCCCTTTATTTTAGATGTAGGGCCAGAGAACCCTCTGTGTATTGTTCCCACATCATTTTCCTCATCCCTCCTGACAACTCTCTGGCTTAGGCTGTTTTTTACTCACCAACAGCTTTGCTTCAGAGTTTTATTCTCTGGTGAAAGAACTCTACCACTTTCTCAACTGTGATTAAATTATTGTATCTTTATCTTGTAAGGAGGAGTCCTGTGTCACTGAAGTCACCTATGTTCTCCTGGGATGTAGATGCTGTTCTGCATGCCCTGACAAATTTATGAGGAGAATTTAACTCTTGCCTTTTCTTTCTGTCCAGCAGTCTCTGTTGCTGGTACCTGCTCCCCAAACATGGGCCATGTTCAGCTGCCTTCTTACACAGTCTGTCATGTTTGCAGGTTTACGTGGTTAATGCAAGTTTGTGCTCATCTTCTCAGGCAGTTCAAGCTGATGCATTGCACTCCAGGCTGTCTCATCTTTGTCCAGCCAAATTTACAATGATGAAGGTAACTTTGTAAGAACAGATAATGTACCAGAGGCATCAGTGTCTCAGGCTGGCCTGCCAAGGCATCTAAATGGTGTTTGTCAGCACTTGCAGGCTCTCAGACTGAGCAAGCATTGCCATCCTTTTCTTCCTGTTCTGGGGATTTGAATTTGGTCTCCAGCCCTTCCAGACAGATTTGGATTAGTTTTGTGATCCCTTTTCTCTAAAGCATTTGTGTTTGAAAGAGCCACCACAGTTTAACAATTGTCCTTTCTGGGCTTGTACTGTTCCAAACTTGAAGTGTCGTCAAGTGTGGTACAGTGGAAGAGCAATTCTACAGCGTCAGGGAGAAAATCTGTAAATGTTCTACTGCAAATATTCAAGAATGATGTGACTGGCACTCCAGATTAACTTCTCTTTCCAAGGGAAGAGTTAAACTACTGCTTTGTGAGCTCAGTTCTCTCTGGCAATGGTGCTTCATTGGCTTCTTTCTCCAGCAGCACAGTGGAGCCTTTTGTAATGCTCTCAATGGCCATACTTGTAAACTGGTTTCTTCCTGAAGTGTTTATTTTTTTTGTTTGTTTCTTTTTTATGGAACTTTCAGTAATGCTTCTTTCAAGTAAACCCCAGAAAACCACAGATAATAGCTGAAAACTTGTTAGGAAAGATGCTGTTCCAACATTTTTTTTGGTGGGATATGGTACAGCTTTGTATTGAAGTACATTTGATTCCAGGATTGTTGAGTACTGCATGAAATCTCTGAACACTGGCTAATAAATTAGTAAAGACTGAGATGTCTGTGCCCATGTTGTTTTGAAATCCTCTTTCTGTTGAAGGAAATCACAGAGCTAGTACTGTGGTTTGTTATCCTGGCAGAAATCATGAACTGCATTGGTTTACAGCTGCTTTTAATCAAAGGTGTAGTGGGATAAGTCATACTGCTTTGCCAGTGGTCTTAGGCATTGTGGGGTTAATAGGGATTCGTGTTACAGTGGGATGTTCTTGGAACCATTCACAGTTTTTTTTTGTTAAACAAAGGAACAATATCCAGAGAGGACTCTAAAATAAGATAAATTTTATCCTGGGTTATAACACTGTAGCAGGGAAAGGCAGTCAAACTGGAACCCTGGGGTGGTGTGTTGGGCTTGGCTGTTTCTTGGAGAAAAAAAATCACTTCAGAGAGAAGTAGCATTGCTACTGAAGAAGAGATTTGGAAAGGAATTATCATAAATAGGAAGAAGNTCACTTCAGAGAGATTGGGGTTTTGATTAGGAAGTGTGAAAGCATTGCTACTGAAGAAGAGATTTGGAAAGGAATTATCATAAATAGGAAGAAGAGGTAACAGTGTAACTGAATAAACGGCAAAATCTGCATGTGCAATACTCTTGTTGCAGAGATACCAGAGCAGTGCTGCTTTCTGTAGAACTATAGGTATAAAAATGGTGCTTTTTCATAATTTTGGAATTGAATTAATGAGCTGCTCCAGTAGCTGCTCTTGTTTTTTCTGGCTTTGTCACTTTATACTTCCTGCATCCAACAGTTTTAATTCTTTTTCTGTCCCAGAAGTAGTTATGTTGCCTCTTGAAGAAGCAAGAGTTAAGAAACATGCTGACGTGGACAGCTGAGTTGACCAGTGGCATAAAGGAGAACTCAAAGATCTGATAAGCACCCCTTTTAGAATTAACTGCTTTATCTGATGTAAACATTGTGCCTTAAAGGTGATCCAGAAATATATTGTAAGCTGAGGTGTTTCTCTTTCACTCCCTGGCAGTATTTAACATCCCCTGACAGATCACTTATTTAAAAATGAGCCTGGGAGTTGCAGTCCAAGAGCTCCCACAGCCATGACGGGACATCCATGGGCCCTGTCCTTGGAAGCTAATAGCCACAGAAATCCTGAGTGTCCAAAGATGAAGAAGCTAAAACCAGAACATAGGATGCTCATTCTTGGTCTCCTGTGACTGATAGGATCCCAGACACAGAGCAGGGCAGATGACTGGAAGCATTACAAATGCCTAAGGCAATTGCACACTGTTTACTGAACAGCTTCGACTGAGCCCAGGCTTCCTGGTTGGCACCTGATCCCCTTCCATTGCTTCCTTTCCAAAGGACTGCTTGGCACAGATTTGCAAGTGATTAATGATTCAAGAAACGCCCAGTAGACAACTTATGTTGCTTTTCATTTTATCAGGATATTGACTTTTCTCTACTCCCCATTTCCTATTGAGTCAGAGAAAGAGACACAGCTTCAAACTTTCCCTGACCAATTCCATTTGCTTATTGCTGCCACTTCTGCTGATTTGCATTGCTTTAGTGGTGAGGTTTGCACCTCATCTGATATGCAATAGCAGTGTTTCCTGTGGCAGTGAATGTACATTTTAAAAAATTTGTTCATGAAATAATATACTTTGATTTAGAGACATTTTCTACACTGTAACTAATAGTGCACAACAAAGGCTCTTTTCTTGATTTGCAGGAAGACTTGCACATGACAGCACTGTCCCCCAGTCAGTGGAAACAAATGTTTTTGTCATAATGCTTTGAATCTTGTAAAGAAATGAAGGAGTTACATCAGGAAAGGAAAAAAAAAAAAAAAAGGCAGTGAAAAGCCAAGACCTATTGCCATGAACTCTTTGCCTGCAGAGAAAGCCACCAGATGTCAGCACAGCCTGTTCTTTGCTTCTCCAGAACCTCTGTAAGCCAAGAGATGTGTCATGTTTATGAAAAGTGCTTATCTGTGAACTGGTTTAGCCTGTGAAGTCTGTGCTAGGGTTCTGGTGATGAAAGCTGAGTCTTTCCTCGCAGAAAGTATTTCTTTTCATATTAAAATCAAAAAGCGGCAAATTGAACTGGTTTCAGTGCTTGAATTCCTCTTGTTAGAGAGCATCCTTTGTGGAGCCAGTTCCCAGCATATCTAAATCTTTGCATGCTGTGAGGAGGCATTTGCAGAACATTCATTTGAAGAATTGTCTGGAAAAGATCAGTGTTAATTTGCTGAGGTTTTGTAAAGTAGATTTCAAGTATGCCTATTTCTTTTAAACACAAGGAAAACCATCTGGAACAGACACACATGCAGAGCAGAGCAAAACATCTTCAGCAACACAGCTTAAACACACAACAAATGCATCCTCCAAATCCATCCAAATGCTTGTGACCTTAAGCTCCCACTCTTTCCTCCCTGTAGTGCAAGGGCTAAGGAGAACCTGGTACTGCATTCTCTGGGCCGTGCTTGCTTGAGCTGAGGTGGGATGAGAGTCTCGGAGCCCAAATCCAAGCACTGTGCACAGCTTTATGCTGTCAGTGATTAGAGCATGCATAGATGCTGCTTGGTTAAGAGGCTAAATTTGAATTTTTGCACAGGGACAAGGTGTGACAGAGCTTTCTGCTCAGGCTCCCATCATTTTTCTTGAAGCAGCTTACAGGTGCCAGGGAGGTGTTGAAGAGAGGGAAGTTAAAGTGGCAGGTAGAGCCTGGGTGATGTAAATATTCCTTCCTCCTGTTTTGGCCTGCTTGTTTAGTTCCTTTCTTCTAGCCTCATCACACTGGTGTCATGTTAGGGGTTTGCCACAGCTTGCTGTGTATGGGAACTGCTTCTCAATTCCAAATTACCACTAGAACCCTCAAACACTGTTCACACTCTGGAGGTGATGCAAGAGAAACTGCAGCTGTGCAGTCTTGGGCTGTGTGCAGGGGTGCACGGGTGCAGCCAGGGTGGTGTGCAGGCTGTTTGGGAGGTGTTATTCTTGCTTCTGTCCCTGCTGCATAGCACCGAGTTCTGCTTTGCTGGGGGCAGGACCTTGTCTGGAAGCTTGGCATGCATGGCAGATAGATGGGAGGAGAGATGGGTGTTCAGGGTGGTGACGCAGTGGGGGAGAGGATGGGGCACTGGGCTTTTATGTCCCTGTAGATGTGGTATTTTTGATCAGATATGGATTGTAACTTCTGTTTGTTACCATCCTCTCCCGCTGATACCAGAAGATTCATTTCTTTGTAGTGGGACAGAAGCAGCTAGCCAGAAGAGTGGGAGTTTCAGTTGGCAGTGAATACATTAAAGGGCTCAGTGTGACAGACTAATGTAAGAATTTACCTTTGTCTGTCCATTCCTGCTCTCTGGCAGCTGACTTACAGTGTTGTGTACCAGGAATGTCAGTGAGTACTTACTGTAAGAACTGCTGCTGTCTGCTCTCATTTCACACCTGAGAAGGTTTAATTCTGCTTTCTAACCTGAAGCCCATGGAACATATTCTTTAGGAACAGTTTGGGAAGCCCCTTTTCTTCAGTGAATTGGGATTTTTAAAACGGAAGGCATGGTGTTGGTCTGATTTCAACACTACTTTGAAGTCACATCTTTGCCTCTCTGCTTGTGTTTGGGTGTTGGTCTCTTCCTTCAAGTTACCAGTGACAGGACAAGAGGAAATGTCCTCAAGTTGTGCCAGAGGAGGTTTAGATTGGATATTTGGAAAGATTTATTCACCAGAAGGGTTGTGAAGCGTTGGAACAGGCTGTCCTGGGAAATGGAGTCACCAACCCTGGAGGGCTTTACAAGCCTTGTGGGTGCAGCACTTGGGGACATGGTTGAGTGATGGGCTTGGCAGTGCTGGGATAACAGTTGGACTCAATGATCTTAAGGGTCTTTTTCTGTGCTTCTATGATTATGTCCATCCAATTGGAGGGCATCAGCTGGCTTTAGAGTCAAAGAGCTTCTAGCCATGACAGCTTCATATCCCAGCAGTTATCATCATGGCCATTTCTTCACAACTGTTCCCCTGCCCCATCCCTCCCAAATCAAATACAACTGGTTTTGCAGAACACACACTTGAATCTTGCACAGCAACTTTGTTTTCTGGAGTGCTGAAGGAGACAGCTCCATGAAAGCAGACATCTGGCTGCAGACAGCTCTTTAAGGCAGCAGGCTGGCGTGCAGCAGCTGAAGGTAGCTAATTGCAGATCAGATATGGGAAACAGGTAACAAGAGTAACTAACCAGCTGAACAGCAGCTGTAGTGCATCCTCCAGTGTTGAGATTTCTAAATCTAAAGCAGATTATCTTTCTAGGAGGATGCACTTGTGCCCCTTTAAGTCTTTGAAAGGTTTCAGTAATACTGTGGCTTGTGATATGTGATCCTCCTGACTGGCCCCAGACAATGCTTATTTTTAGTCTTTGATTATGAATGTCCTGTACATGCTCTGCTAACAAGAACTGTCCCTAATCATAGGTGGGATCTGTGTATTCTGTGCTTAGCTTTAAAATGTGCATGGTTCTCACACACACACACAAAAACTTGTGCGGAAATTCTGCAAAACTGATGCTGCTTATTAAGGCACAATAAATAGATAAAAGAAAACTGTCCTAGTGTAACAAATCTCATTCCTCAGACCCAAGGCACAGTCTGCAGATCCCGCTAGCTCAGTGTGTCAAATTTGGAGCTCAAGAATAACACCAGGTTTTGTTGCTGATTGTAGCTGTGCTGGCCATCTTGGAGAGACTGGAGGAAATATATTGCACAGAGGTGCTGAAGCAAGTGCATCCCCCTAAAGATTTAACTATAGTTTGATATATCACTCTGTGAAATATCCCTTAGGAGCAAGAAACCAACTGCACCCTTTAAAGCCTTGTATTACAAAACTGAAGGAGTGAGAGAAGTGTACCTGCAGAGGTTAATCTTCAGCTCAGGAATTTAAATGAACTCATTAAAATCAACTTACAAATTAGCTCATTAAAATGCAATGCTGCAGATCCAGAAGTTGGTTGATCTGGCATGCCACTTGTATGAAAAAGTGACTTAAGAAGCAGAGAACAAATTTATAGTATTAAAACTCCATCTTTCTTTGCAGTCCCCCATCTGGAACTCCTTCTTCCTTGAACTCTGTATCAACAGCAATTTCTATTTAGTAAATTAAGCTTGTTTGATCCAGTGCTACAAGTGCTGTGTAGTATCAGTAGCATCCTGTAATGAAATATATGTCTGTACACACTTGTGCCCTCTCACACACATAGGAACTCTGTAATTGAGCCCTGGTACCATGGGTCACAGCAATGATCATTTTATTACCTTGATAATGAGATTCTACAAGCTGCTGGCTGTACTGGGTTTTATTTCTTAGCAGTTAAATTCTAGATAATCACATTACTCTACTACTGCCATTAAAGTAATGGTTTTGTTTGGGGGGAGGCAGGAAAAAAGACACACGAGTTCTGATATAATTATGTAGATCTGTTCAGAATATCTTTATATAACTACAGAGGCCAGTGATTAAAACTGACCTTACTCTTACAGCTTTTCATTTGGTTCTTACATATCCCAGAGGCACGTAGGCAGTACAGAAAATAAAAATACAAAGATTTTTACATTCACGCTATATATCCTGCAATAAAATACATATATTTATGTGTATGGTGGTGTGTACATCTATACAGAGAGAGAGAAAAACTTCAAGTACAAAACCAGTTAAATGGTAAATTTTGAGCCAATCTCACTGAATGTCCTATGCACCTCAAAAATGTTTAGGGAAAAGATAACTGAAAAATTCCTCAGTTTCATTTTCAGCATTCCAGAATCAGAAGAAATTACTCAAACTGTTGTGTCACATGTTTTAAGGACCAGATGCATACAGAGGGCATCATGTGAAATGCTGTCCTGCATTTTTAAGAATTGGTTTTGGTTTTCAGAAGGGATGGTGGCTGGCTGGCACAGGCATTACCTGGAGACATTTGACCAGCTTTTTTTTTAGATGCTGTAGAACTGCAGTACCTATGGGCATTTTGAGCTGGCTTATCTGTCCCTTTGGGCTTGTGTCCATCTGAAAAGGACCATGCTGACTCACTGACTCATGGAAACTGTCCCTTTGCCATGGGAAAGGGTTAGTAGGCATGGAAGTCATGTAAACAAAGTGAGGGTGCAAACCTTCTCCTGGGCAGAAAGTCGAGTCTTTAACCTTGCAGCAACTCAAAATAAACCATTCTTTTCCCCTTGAAGACAAAGCCTGCGAGTCTGTGTAATGCTTTCTCTGCCTCCCAGTCTTTTTTGGCCACCAGGCAGTAGTCTTGCCTAGCCTAAAGATGTGAAAAGAAACCTAGATGGGAAAAAAAGGCATCGAAATACACCATAAAGTGTGTAAAGTGGTGCTTTTATGTTGTCTTTGCATGATGAAATGGAAATGACGACTAAAAAACCAGGCTTGCTGAATCCAGTCTTCCCTCAAGGATGAGTTAAACTGGAGTGGGTGGAATTATATTCAGGTGAAACTGTCTCAAATCCATGTGGAAACTTAACCTATCACCTAACCAGAAACAAACAGTGTTGGGTCATCAGTCTGCTTGGAGAGTGATTTGGTCAGGTGCCAATCTGGGCTAAGTTCTGGAGGTGGATGGGGAAACCTAATAAACTCAGCTTGCTGAAGGGGACAGTGGTAAAGAATGCTACCTTCACCATGTTGTCCAAACCCCATCAAAACAGCAACAAAAAAGTCACCTTATTATGAAATCTAGGCTTTCCCCTCAAGCCAGTTTATTTTTATTCAGCAAAAAGAAGCAGCATTTGGAGACTTTACTGTAACTATTAGGCAAGAACTAACACTCAATATCATCACTGGCCACATGAGCAATATTTGGAGAATATTACTCACTGTAGTTACTTGAGGCTAAACAGGGAATTCTTATGAGTCTCTGTCTGTGTAGAACTGTTCCAGGTTATGGGAGCAACGTTGGCTTGTAGAAGAGCTTTTATGCCCCAAAGCTGGTAATTCTCCCTGCCCCTTTTATTAACTGGTCCAGTAACAAGTACTTCCTTGTCCCACAAGCTGTACCTCATTTGGTGCTGACAGCTCTTGTTTCTCAAAGCAATGCTGAGCACTGAGTGTCTTTTCCTTAACTGTAGGAAAATGAGGCTATTCCAGGCATGTCCTTGTACCTGACCTTACTGAGGTAGTCTTCTTGTGTCATCATTGCTTGCTTTTGAATGAGCTTTAGTGAATGGCTGTCCATTCACTGTTTGGTGGTTTGGATGTCCAAAACATAAAGAATTATTCTGATAAAGAGTAAGAACTTCATGGAAAGCAACAGGTGAAACATGAAATTAGGACAGAAATCTTCTTTGCCCTGTGCCTTGTCCACAGTGGGTGTGAAGTCAGAAGAGCTGCTTCTCATACCTGCTTTGTGATCTAGCAAGTGACTTTTTAAGGTGTAAGGCAATGAAGGACTGTGCCCAAAATGTACAACTGCCATGTTTTCATGTTGTGGTCAAGACTTGATGATCCCTTTGCAGGACTGTTCAAAGATCTTATTATTGCTAGTGAAACCAGTGGGTTTAGTTTAGAGCTGCTGTTTTGTTTGCTTAAATGGGAATGTTCAGGTGACAGTGATTTCTAAAAGCTTCACCCTATTATTTGATGTAAGGCCAGCTGGAAGGCCTTGGTTTTCTCCATGTAATTTTGTGAAGCAGCAGGCCTTTCCAATAATTATCCTTGCTCTATTTCAATCAAATACTGCTTGAAACTTTGGCTCAGTGTAACAGAGAGCATGCAGCAGTAGCTGTCATCTCAGAGCCGGCAGTGCAGACCAGACGTCTGGTATTGGGGATGTCTCTCTCTCAAATGCTTTTATACTGCCAGAAAAGGTGCTTTATTTCCTCAGCTTATAAACATGTATCAGGCACTGCTTCCAGGACCAGAAGTGCTGTCTGTATTTGACAGAACAGGGATACTGGGCTTGCTGTCAGATTTGATGATTTTAGTAAAATCTGCTGTCACAATAACATGAATATAGCTGTTCTTACTTGTCCACAGAGTTCATTGAGGAGAACAAAACCAGAGGAAATTGATCTTTCTAAACCTCACTGCCTTGATTGATCTGTACACTCAAGATGCGGGGTATCTTTGCTGTCATAAACCCCAGAAAATCTGTGCAACCTCATATTAAAAAAAAAAAGGCATTGAAATTTATGAGAGAGCTAGGAAAGCAGCCGAGAAGTACTGGTTGGGGAGCTGCCAGCCAGCACCTCAAGTGACTGATCTGACTAACAGTCCATCAGTTTCCCATGTATATTAGTGCTGCTATCTTAGCTCTCACAGTCATTTTTAAGGCAATAATTGTCCTAGCAAATCAGCAATATAATTTAACTATTACTGTCTAACCTAGTTTGATGGTCATCCATTTTCTAAAGTCACCAAATTTTATTTTTTAATCCACAATACCATTATACCAAAACATACATATATTTAAGAAAAAAGTAACACCTTTATAGAAATGTTGATAGTGCTTTGAAACCCTCAAATCTGGGCCTGTTAGACATTACTGGAGGTCTCCCCGCTTGAAAACTCCCCCGTTGCTCTGGGCAGAACAAATTTGACATATCTGCCCTTCTCCCAGCCCCTCCTGATTCGCAGAAGTCTGTGCTGGATGCAGGGCAAACTGAAGATGACTTTTGCTATGATGACAGTGCATGGGACGAGCAGCGTGAGGGTGTAGGTTGGGGGCAGGTAGAATTTGTACTGATTCTCATCGAAGGCCCTCGACCAGCCGTAGGTGAGTGTGTGCAGAGTGCTGATCACCAAGGCAGTAAATCCAAGGGAGGACTACAAGGAAAAGAAACACACACCAGTTAGCAGAGTACCTTGTGCCCGGCTATCTTCCTGCATTTTTGACATTATTTTCTAAGTGTACATGACACAGAAAGCAATGGGTGTTCCTGCATTTCCTGGACAGAATAAAACATGGCTGGAAGCCTTTCCTGGGTAGTGTGCCAGACTGCATTTTTCTTTGTCTAATCAGAGGTTAAGTGTGACATTAGAAGCTCAGCAGGAATTTCCCAGAAGAGGAATTTCCTCAGCAGAGAGGAGGGCTCCTTCGTCCTGTGAAGCAGCAGCCCCCAGCCCCTGCTGAGCAGGGGGGCACAGGCAGCTCCCGAGGGCTGCTCCCGAGCTGCAGCTGCCAGCTCTGCCCTGCCAGTCCCTGGCTGGCTGAGGCTTCTGACCAGCAGGATGAAGCATCAGTGATGTGGCTCTGGACCACAGCTGGCACTGCTGGAAGTGGGTGAAGCCACAGCTCCACAAAGAGCAAAGACATCTTCAGGTGATTGTCTTCATCTACAGGAAAATGAGATTGTGCAGGCAGAAGTGCTCTGTTCTGAGGTGAGCAACAGCCTTCAAAGGTTCCCTCCTCTGTCTTAGAGATCTGTGTTGGTTCAAAGGCTGTGTGAAGAGCCCTTTATCCACTCAGGGAGGCAGCAAGAACAGGCAAGAACTGTTCTACAGGCAAGAACTTCCCCCATTTTCAGCTGAGATAGTGCTCCCAAGCACCCACAGGGAGAACATCTCCTCCTGAGTATTTCCAGCTCCCTCTGAGGGTTGCTCTCAAAGATAGGTTTTAAACTGTTTCCCTAACTGAGGGCTTCCTGCCAGCACCAGAGGTGGTGGCTCCCGAGCTCGCCAGCTCCCAGTGCCTGCTGGCACTCAGCAGCTCTGGGCCCTCGCTGTGCTCTGCTGTGCACTGGCCTTTGCTGCTGTGTTCTCAGAGAAAAGCACAGGTGTAGCATCTTGCTCTGCTGCCCTACTTTGAATGCTTGGTCTAAGACTGAAATAACAACCAAATTTCAAGATGCCTAGACAGGGAAATTTTGCTGCTTATGTCCCTGACTTAGGTCTTCCTGAAGATATGTCCAGGAAAGAGGCCATGGCAGGGAAATAAGGAACCAGGGCAAGATGGGAGGAAGGACTCATCGTCCTTTGAAAAAAAAGTTCCAGCCAAAGAACTACTCAAGTCATAGCTTCCCCTTCTATTTTTGATTGCTGAGAAACCATTTAAAAACCCAGACAACTTTTAAAAATGTACCACGTTTTTACCAAAAAACCAGACCAAGGCTACTCTAAACTTCAAAGCTAATCTTTTAAGCAGCTGAGGGGACTGGGCAAGGGAGGGAAGCAGAGCTCTAAAATGTGCTACCAGATCTAGGTATCACACTTTTACAGTATCTATCAGGCAGTCATGTGGGTGTCCCCGAGTCCTGCCAAGGCAGGGAACTCTTCTCTGTGTTACAGCTGAGCATTACTCAAAGTCATGCCAGGAGCTGGGAACAGAGCTGGGAACTGAACCTCAGTCCTGCGTGCAGCCCCACACTTCTCCCCTCTTTCAGGCACAGATGTCCTTCTTACCAGAAGCTGTGTCCATGTCCTAAACCAAAGTGGTAACAAGCAGCAAACCCAACAGGGTCAAGACTAGTTGCATTTGGAAAATTAAGGAGGAGTTTGCTGAAATACGCCATGGTCACAGTTGAACCTAACAACAGGACCTGACCTGAAGATCATCCATCATTTATAGGTTAAGATTCTCTCCAACAGGCAGAAAAACCCCAAGGTGGCAAAAGGTTTGAAGTACCAGATTAGGACTCATCTGGCAAAGCCGGGAAGGGAAAAAGCGACAGAGTGAATCCCAGAGCAGATGCTTTCTGCCCTGGGCAGGGCGTGCATTCACAGTCAGCCTGAGCAGGGCTCTGTGCATGGCAGAGATGTCAGAGCTGGAGACAATCACCTTGTTCCTCTACAGTGTCTCTTTAAGCAGCTGCTGGTACTGGGGGAGAGCAGGAGAGGACATTATTAGGACAAAAGGTGACAAACCATCACAGGCACTCCGTGACTGACACACCTTTGTGTGTGGATGGTGGGGATGAAACAAAAAGATTAATTGGCAACAAACACATGGCAGCAAACACATGGCTAAGCTGCTGGTGGCTGGAGACAGGGCTGGCAGCTCCTGACAGCAGCACAGGGCTGATCCACTTTTAACACAAATGAGGGGCTGACTGGGGCGAGCAGAGGGGGGTCCTGGTGCTGATGCTGGCTGAAGGAGCCATGGCTGCACCCACCAGACAGCTGGATACAGGCAGGTCTGTAAGTGCACAAACCCCAGAAGTTTTGCTGACTGCAGCTTGGGTCAATGTTTACAGCCCAATGTACACTGAGTGCAGTACAGCACAGAGCCCACTGAGCACCCCAGGGGCCAGTCTGCCAACGTGCTTAGCCCTGATACCACTCTTGTGCTCTCACTGATCCTCTCAATGCAGTTTCTGGCTATGAAATCTTTCTGGGTTTTGTTTAAACAGTGGAAGAGGTTTTTTTTGTACTGTCACGACATGGGGAGTGTGGGGCCAGCAGCCCTATAGGGTGTTAAAGCTCTCTGAAAGGTGCTGTATGAAGACAGCATCTTCCTGATGCAGGCTTTGCATGTATTTTCTATTCTGCATTAACTCTTCTACCTCCCCCATTTCCTTGGTGCCTGCAGGCTCCCTGGAATGCATCAGCAAAGGTGCTCCAGTCACATGTGGCTCATTTAGAAATGCCTGGGCAGCACTGAAAGCAGAGCCCCTTCCTGACCCAGATACATTTCTGACTTGTGCAGCCATCAGTACTATGAAATTATTATCTCAATGGAAGCAGCTCTGGCCCCTCAACCTGCCTCGACAGGAGGGTTAGAAAAGGCCTGATTACAGATTCTTTACATCTTATGCTACATGAACTATGAAAGAAACCAGGTCAATTCAACCTTCAAATTCCAGGAGGGCTTCTCAGGATAGGAAGGTAAAGGCAATCATACACATTTTTACTTCTCAGGCAATTAGAGTTGATTTGTAAATCACTGGGGAACATTAAAAATGTCACCTATAAGTTGAATTACATACAAATCATTCCTGTTAGCCAGTGTTTCAATCATGTACATTTTCTTTTAAAACTGGACACACAGGGGAACTGTGTATCCAATTTAACTCTATTTAATTGAAATTTGTGTATGTGCAGGAGCTACTGTGAAAATTAACCTTTTTTCCCATAACTTTGGCAACAATACAAATGGGACTTTCGACTTGTCAGGCAACAGATGTGTATTTTGATACTGTGGCAGTATATGGCACAGGTGTACACACTGGCTGCTGGAAAATGTCAAACTTGGGAAGCTCTGGGTAAGAAGGGGACTAAAGTGACTCTTGAATTTGCCTCACATGTGGCTTTTGGTACAGCATCTCTCAAACACCATCCAGTTCAACTGAGATGGGAACAAATTGCTGCATTTTCTGGAAGGCATCTGGCTGGGGCATCTGCACTCTGCATTTCACCTCTTTTATGCTGAAGAAGTGCTAGAAATCCCAAATATTTAAGAAAGCAGCCTCATGCTTCACCCCTTGTACTTACACTGTGCCACTGTGCATTAATCCAGGGAGGCTCACTGAGCTATGTGAATGTAACCTCTGGAGCCTGGAAGCAGTAGCTGTAGCTGCTCTTTTAATTCCCTCAAGAAAGGCACCACCGACTCATTGAGGAGTAAATAATTTAAAAGATCCCTCATTTTAAAAAAAGTAATATGGAAGCTAACATGCCAAGAGATCTGTAACCTGCTCTTTCCATATGGTATTTCCACAGTAAGGCACAATAGCAGCCGTGCCTGTCCTGCCTGTGATCAGCTGGGAGCTGGTGTCACGCTGTCACGCTTTATTCCACGCAGACAGAAATAGGTGTGAGGATCTTTCCATGAACTGAGCCAGCCCGTTCCCAGGCGGGGCAGCCAAGAGCTATTTTGGAAATGACCATCACAAATTTGTCTGGTCCCAGTGCTGACATACCCTTAGAAAGGCTCGGGAAGGGGTCCCAAAGGGCAGACAGGGCAGTCGTGTTACAGGCACTGCCTGCCACGACAGTGTATGTGCTACATGACACAACAGCAGCACCCTCCAGGACAGCTGCCAGGCTGCCTGGGGAGCCAAAGGGAAATGCAGGGGGTTTCAAAGCCTCCTGCCAGGCTGCAAGGAGATAGCTCCCTTTGTTTGGGATTCCTGGTATGAGATGTGTAAGTCAGGACTGATTTATCCAGTGTCCCAGCAGCTGCAGCCCTCCCCTGAGACATGGTGGTGAGAATTAATATGCTCCCATTGTCCAGTCTGAAAGAGAGGTTTAAAGCCAGGTCTCCCTTCTCCTCAAAGGATGATGTCTTGGGGTCAAGCTCTCCTGGTGCAGCTCTTCTACTCAGTGTAAATAATTACTGGCTAGCCCACAGCAAGAGGGGAGAGAAGACAAACTGGATTGCTCGTTTGGTGATCGGGGCACTCGTGGGAGAAGCAGGGGAGCAGACTTCAAACTCCTGCTCTAATGAATATTGAATTATTTATATACCACAGAAGAGCTTCAGCAGAGCTTAACAGAGGCTGGATGATAGATATTCACCTCTGCATCCCTGAACCCTGCCCTCCCCTTTGGAAGGGTTAGGTGTGTGCCAGTGTGGTGCAAAGGGAGGCTCCACAGGGGAGCTGCAGGGGAACGGGGTCCTGGGGGGGCTCAGGCATGTTGGGTGCCACAGGGGTTACAAAGCCTGGTGCATGCTAAGCAGCCCTGGCTAGGAGGCACAAGTAACAAGGGGTTTTAGGGCTGTGGGATATGACTGTGACACAGTGAGTGGCATCTGGCCTCAAAATCAGCTCTAATGTGCAGGCGATACTTGAAAAGTTCATTTTCTGCTATCTCTGTTAATTAGCCCTAAGCCTGGCTCCAAATGCATCCCTCAAAAGTCTGCAGCCACTGGATACTGTGTCTGTGAACATCCCATGGGGTAGACTCAGGTCACCAAGGGAATTTGGCCCTTGGGAGCTTGTCCATCACTGCAAGTGGGAGGAAGGCTCCTAAACCACTGGGGAAAAACTACAGTCTTTCTGCAGTTTTTAGACTCAGACCTGGCCTTTTCATTGAAATCATACCCAGTTCTCTGTGCTCTGTGGGCTCTGGCAGTTTACAGACCACTCTAAGCCTTTTTGTACTTGTCTATTGAACACTTGGGCGCATACAAGCTCTGCCAAACCTGTCCTTCCCCTGCACTGTCCTCCCAGGCACTCTCCTTTTCAGCAGCTCACTCTCCCTGAACAGCAAGGGCAGATCTGTGTCCTGTGGCCAGCTGTGTCCACAGCGAGTTCCCTGCCTGCCCTGCACAGCCTGGTGCTCCCCGCAGCAGCTCTGCTGCTGCTGATCCGCATGTGGATGCCCATGACACCTTGCATTCTCCCTTCTCCTGAGAAAAGCACCTTCCTTAGATGGGACAAGCCCCGTGTGAGAGCAGCACAGCCCCAGGACACACCACAGCCCTCTGCCCCTCTCTGCCTCTGGGTCTCACCTCCTGGACGAGGGGTCTGCAGCTCTGGGGTGCACGGGGAGGTTTTGCTGCTGACACCAGTGCACAGCTTGCAGCTGCCCTGCCAGAGCAGGATGTGCTGGGAAATCAGGTCAACCCCTGCCCTGTCTGTGTGAGGGCCTGACTCTGATTGTGCAGAATCAACTCTCTGGCATCAGCAAATGTCAACTTTACCTGAATGAAACTGAATTCCCTCCAGTTGAGAGAGTTTGCGATGGATGGAAGTGAAGTGATGGCAAGTAACGACAGCAAGCCCAGGGCAATTATTCCAACAGAGATATAAATCTCCATCCTCCAGACTTCCTCCTCTACCCAGATTGTCATCTTCTTCTCCACAGCCTGGCATGACAATGAAGGTTTGTTAAAACGGGGTGCTAAGGGACAGAGGAACTGAATTTTATCTGTTCTGGTTTTGGAAGCAGGTTTCCTGGATGAGCACTGGGTCCTATTCACACCTCCAGCACTATTTGCCTGTTTGGGAGATGTGGAAATGCTCACTTATCCCAAAGCCATTTGGCCAAAGCTAGACCTGATTTGAAGCCTGCTGGGAAGAACTGCTGAATGCAGCTCCCATGCCTGTAACCACAGCAGCAAGCCCCAAAGTCGCATTTGGAAAGATAATTACAATGAGAACTCAGTTTAAAGCCATGAAAACAAATACAGATACTTGAATATGCAGTAGTCTCCTAATAACCTTTGTTTTAAGTGCATTTAGGGGGGAAATTGTTCATGCTAATGGAAGGGAAGATGGGTTTTATACTGCATGGCAAAGAGGAACATTTAGAACTGTCCTCTTTAGCCCATTAAATGGGTTTAATTTACTAAACAAAGATGTTGCTAGAAAACAGGAGGTAGAGGGGAAATGAACACAGGATGCTTGCCTGAGATTAATGTGCAACTGTGGCAATTGAGAAGAACCTGCTCAAGGATGGAGCTGAGCGGCTGGGAATGGTGTTTGATGGGTGCTCTGAACAGGCACTGCTGCCAAAACCAGCCATCCTGCTCCCCTCTGCCCCACAGCCCTTTCCCTCCTTTTTGGGACAAATATTTGGAATCACTTGGACAATTACCCCAGCACAGAAAGCAGACTGGTTGTGGGTTAATTCCTTGATCACATTCCCCCCTCAGCTGCGTGAAGCTTGTGCCATCCCAGGAGGGAGCAGTGTGGAGCAGTGAGAAGCCAGGGGCAGGAAAGAGCAAATCCCATCCTCCCATAGTACTGCCCAGTTACAGAGCTGGCTGAACTGCCTGAAGGCAGCAATCTCACACTGGATAAACACTGCTGAGAGTGTCCATAAAGCAATAAAGTCCTTTTCCATTTCCTTGTTCTTATATAACCGGCTCTTCACCACCATTTTGTTGAACTCCTGCAGGCACACGGTGATGAGGACACACAACCCTCTCTGGGTTAGGACTTGATTACTCCAGCAGGCACAGTTATGAACATCAGTGTGAACAAACAGGGATCTCCCAAGATTTTGGGAGCTGAAGGGAACTCTGCTCCTCCTACCATTGGATTTCCCCTCCCCTAGCATTTTTCCTGCCTCTGACCTAGTCTCAGACACACCAGTGCCAGACAAGGCTGGTTTCAAAGGCTTGCCAGTGTTTCTGGGGAGCAATGGCCTAGCCCTGGCTGTAAATGCAGAGGGAGCTGTGTATCCAGGGAGATGGCAGGTGCTCAGCACAGGTAGGTGAGTGCTCAGTCTGTGGCGTGCGGCTGACCTGTGGAGGAAGTGCTCCTAGAGGTAACAGCTTTTTCCCACTGTGCCACAGCTGCTTTGGAAAATGAATGAAAAAGCCAAGATACTAAGCCCACCACCCAACATCTGTACGAGTTTAGAAGATTCCTGCAGGTGCTGACTGAGGGGCACCCCCGTTACCTGCTTGACGGCCGTCTCGATTAACAGGTACCGGTGGGAGCGGCGCATGGGCAGGCAGAGGCTGTACACGGCGTGCAGGGCTGCGCAGAAGAAGCTGAGGAGACCAATCTGCTTTCGGTGCTGGAGCCACTGGTCCAGCCAATCTGGGAAGCGCCTGTACTTGGTGCCGTAGTAGAGCTGGGAGCAGGCTGCCAGCACCCCGGGCAGGTAGACCAGAGACAGCATGACGTAGGACACGCACGGCAGCGTGGTGTTGACCACCTCGATGGGGATCTTGTACAGCTTGTTCTTCTGCTCCCTGATGTAAGGGTGGATGACCTGCCGGATCAGGTTGTAGGTGAAGAAGCAAAGAAAAAGCCCCAGGGCCAAAAAGATGGGGATTTTCCAGGCTGGCAAGAGGCGCAGGGGAATGTTCTCGATCTCACAGGCTGATGACATGCAGCCCATGTCCACAGGGGTGAATCCCATGACTTGAGCAATTTCTGCTACGATGCGCTTGGCTTCTTGGTTATTTGAGCAGATCAGAACCTGCAACGAACAGAAACACACACACAGGGCAAAGAAATCAGGCTGCTGGGATCGAGTGCATCCAGAGGGATCCTGTGTCACAGGGAGCCTATGTTATTCCACTGAACATCACGATTCCTGGCAGGCTTTTTGACAGGGATTTACCACGGCTGCCAAAGACCTCTCTCCTGTACAGGTTTCCTTTCATGCATGCACTGCCAGTTTGTTTTACTGGCTCTGTTTAGATAAACAGACAACTGAATAATACTTTTCACTTAGGCAGATGCTCCAAAGACTACAAACTGTGAACTGAGTGAAGGTACTTCATTTCTGGACAAGGAAATGCAGAAGCTAAGGGGTGGTCTCTGGATGCCACAGCCAGCACTCAAGATTCCTTCTCCTGGAGCCTAAGGCCATTTGCTGATGCTGCCAGACCTCAGCAGTTGAGATTTAGCCCTTTCTGGAAGAAAACAATACCTGCTTATTTCCATCCCTGGCACCCGACTGCAGCGTCCACGCAGAAACCACATTAAATGCCTTTACCACGGTGCAGGCTGGGAACAGGGAGGCCAAGTACTCCGCGTTGGATTCCTTGTGATGGTTGATCTCGGTGTTGTTACTGACATCCACCAGGATCTTGCCCACCAGCACATCAGCCAGGTCACAGAGCGTGGAGTAATGTTCCCTGAAAATGGCCACAAAGATGACATCCGCCTTCTTCACCGCCTCTGCCTGGAAGGTGACCTCTGCTGCAGCAGGGAAGAGGCTGGCTTTCCGCTTCGGGTTGCGGCTGCCGACCACCACCTTGAACCCGGAGCACACCAGGCGCACGGCCAAGGACCGCGCAAAGTCCCCGCTGCCCAGCACCCCCACGGTGCGCCCGGCCGGCGGCGTGGGGCTGGAGTCACCCTCCGTGCTCCGATGGCCCAGCAGAGGTTTGGCCATGTCTCCTCTGGACATCCTGGCGGGAAAAACAAGGAGAAATGCAAATTCACTGTGGAGCTCTCGCAGAGACCCAGACCACATCTGAGGTCACGGGGAAAAATGCCACTTAGGCCACTGGAACACAGGGTTTTGGTCCCTGTAGCCCAGGACCTGTTTGCCAAACCCACCAGGAAACGTGCAGTAACGTACAGGCACCACTGGAGGGGCACAAAACACCGTGCTGAGTTGGAAGGTGCAGGCTTTTATGGAGGTTTCCCAGGGTTGTGTGATCCAACACCTGCTGGATGCACTCATCCATCCTCTGCTGTCCTTCATGCTGGCATCTCACACTGCAAAGCCAGGCCAACACTAACAGCAATCAGGACCAGAAACTCTGAGATTCCCATGGAGCTACCAGATATCTCCTAAAGAAGGGGTCCATGAAGATCCCTGAGACTACATTTGGAAAAGCTGGAGGGGTGCTTCTGATTTGCCAGAGCAGAATCAAGGCAGAAAGTCAAATTGAAATGAAAGTGTCCTAAAAGTGGTAAATGAAGAGAGTTGCAGCCCTTGCCTGTTCCAATATTTGGGTCTGGCAAGTGCTGTTTGCTTCAGCTCTTTAATGAGTAATGAGAACTTACTCGTGACATTTAAAAAATATATTAAAACATGATGGGATTTGCTCATGAAAGATCTTGATGAGCTTTACAAACGTTAATGAATTTTGCCCCGTAACAGATTAGATATTGAGGGCATGGAGAGGTTTTAAGCAGATCAATAAATTCACAGGCAGCACAGCAGCTGAACCTGGAGGTCAGAAGAAACTCGGGCAGGGAACTGCCAGACTGCTCACGGGCTGTGTCAGTGGCTCAAATCTGCCTCCCAACTTACGGAACAGCAAACTTACCCTAAAGGAATGGCAAATTCCCAAGGGTGAGATTTTAGAAGTGCTCAGAAGGCAGCCCATGGAACTTACACACCAGGACATCTGGCTTTTGTATTGGCACACTGCTAGAGATTATAATAAAGACTGTAATCAACAGACTTGTGATATACTGGGGATGGGGACAAATTGGCTTTGGTGGAGTGCAGTCTTGCCTTGCTCCTGGTCAAGTTCTTTCAAAGTGAAGGTGACCATTTGGATGGGGTGACCTAATCCCTGGCACAGGTGTGTTTTTCATAGGCTTTTGGAGATGTCCTCCATCCAAGGCTCTTCTGGGATTGGCACAGTAGCGGTGCAAAGGGGATGGGCACTTCTGCATGAATAGTTACCAATGGGAAACAAAGGGTGAGAAGAAAAAAATTATTTTCATAATGGAAATGGGTTGCCAAGGGATTTCCCTGAGGATTTATGCTGTTTGACATGCTCCTAAGTGACCTGGGAAGGGGAGTGAATATTGACAAGACGGAACTCCTGCGTAGTGATCACAGAATCATAGAATGGTTCAGGTTGGAAGGGACTTAAAGATCATCTACTTCCAACCCCTTGCCATGGGCAGGGACACCTTCTACTAGACCAGGCTGGTCAAAGCCCCATCCAGCCTGGTCCTGAACACCTCCAGGGATGGGACATCCACAGGATCTCTTTGCAACCTGTTCCCATGCGTCACCACCCTTATACTAAAGAATTTTTTCCTAATATCTACTCAAAATAACTTAGGACAGTTAATCTTTCTTGTGAAGAATCTGCAAAAGGATCTCCTCATTCGAAGTGCCTGAGCACCAAAATTCACTACAAACGCTAGAGAGACATGGCAAGAGCTGCCTGTGGGCATAAACTCCCCTAACCATATATACACTTTAATGAGCTGTAAATTTGTTAAAACCACTCAGAAAAATGACCAAAGGGTCACACAGCAACCATGACCTCGATCCTGCTCCTCATTGAAAGCCTGCAAAACACCTACAGCAGATGGACTTTGAAACTATAATTCACTGTCCTGGGTACAAACCCACCATGGTTTCAGTGACAATGCTGTTTCTGTGGCAGAGGTGTGTCTGCTCTCCTTGCCTCTCATCAAGCACCACCTTGTCCCAGAGACCAAAATATGTGCTCATGGAAAAAGTGCTATCAGGGGAAAACAAGTGCCAAGGAAGTGCATGGTGACTTCTTCCCCTTAAAAACACATCTCCACTGTATAAATACAGAGATCAAACAGCACTCTGCAGTTCTGCTTATTCCACTGCAAAAAAAAAAAGGGGGAATAAACATAGAAAAGGGCCACAGGGAAAAAGTGAGAGGGATGACTTTCAGATCTCTGTCTGCAAAGATGCTGGGGTTTATTTTTCCTGGTCCCCTCTTATCAGAAGCTTTATCAGACACTCACTGCTTTACTTTTTAGAAACCTTCTTGATTCACCTAAATTTACTCATGTCCTGAGTAAATTTAGGTGAATCTGTTTGTTCTAGGGCCAACGCTATTGTTCAGAATAATAAGCTTGCTCTCCCATACCCCCTCTCCCCTTTTCCACCACCTGTGCACACAAAATATTACCCCAAAATAAAGAAACATATCTCTGGCTCTAAGCCATGGGGGGAGAAATCAGCATTCAGGGTGACAAAGTGATTGTTACCCACAGATTCATTTCATAATCGATTTAAGGCAACTCAAAAGTTCTCTCTGTGGTCCCACTGGAATGTAAATGTTGCTGCAAGCAATTTTTCTTATAGTGTGTTTCCTCTGTCCTGCAGCTGCCACTGAACATGTAAAGAGATGTTGGCAATGTTTGGAGATAAACATCTTTGCTGTCTCCAGTTATTTTGATTAAAAGGGATGACAGAATTAAAGAGCCTTTGAAGTCAGCAGGATAGTTACAAAATAAGAAGACTCAGAATGTTTTCTGTGAATTTTGGTGTGATTATTTCAGTCATGCTCTGACTGGTGGAGCTTTGGACCAGGACTCATCCCTGCTGCAAGCCCTTTGTGGGATGGTCCCTGGCACTGGCTGCTGCCTGTGGGCTGCATTGCTGTCATTGCCATGCACTGAAATCCTCCTGAAAAAGGAGGGGAACATCCCACTTTCACCATAAACACATTTCATTGAGACAAACACTGTGGTCTCTGCCTAACAGATGCCTGGCAATGTACTGTCTGGTTAGGCAACAGCTTTTTTTCACTTCTGTATCTCTGGGGAGCACGCAGACCCCCACCTCCCACCACCACCCCTGACTTACTGTGTCCACGCTGCTTCTTCTGCACCTGTGGACAACATGTCACCTGCTTGAAACTCTCCCTCCCAAAGCTAATTCACCACAGCAAGGTCAACCCATCCACAGTCGGTGCAAAGCACCATGGCCAGGATGCTGCAGAGTCACTCAGAGGCAGAGGAGGTCACGAGTGAATATCATGGTGCTTAGACACATCTTTAGCATCTCCAGACTTAGATAAACCCCATTTATTGATCTTCCTTGTCAAGCAAACTGCATCCCTCCTGAGTTCTAGCACGTGCAGTTAAAGGAGACCAGTTTCTTACCAAGGAAGCTACAAGATGATTTAAAGCACAGTCCAATGGGAATAAACATGCTCCAATTCTAACTGGGCAGCAGTTCCCTAACTAAAATACTGAATGCAATGTCCAGCTGCCCTTCAGCTCGGCTGCTAAGGACATCCTTACATCACTGCTGTGTCCAGCTGTAGCACACTTGTTCCCCAGTGACTGCACTGCCATTACTGCTATTAATTGCAGGGCAACAGCAGTGATGGGCAGTGAGCAAGATGGGGAGCTCCCTTTTGCTGGGCACTCTACAAAAACTGCCCAGAAGGCAACTTCTGCCCCAAGGAGTGGGATCAGACAGACAGCAGCTGCATGAAACAAAGCAATCAAATCTCTGTTGCCGAGGCAGAGGGAGGGAGGGGTTATCACAGAAGAAAAACAGGGATAATTCTACATAGTTTGCACCTGAGGCTTGGCAGAGGCTGTTAGCTTAGGCTCGGTGCCAGGCAAACAAGGTTTTTCTGCCTCTCTGCCCACACTGAGAGGCCTCACTCAAGTTTTGCAGCAGGACAGCCGTTCTGGATGGAGCTGGGCTGCAGGAGCCCACTCAGGTGTCCCTGGGCTCACAGTAGAGTCAATCTGCTGAGCAGATCATCCCCCGCAGCTACTGGGGAACGGGCACATTTGTTATCCTCTTTAAACAGACTGTGGGGGAAGGAGATACTAACAAGGATGGGACTCCAGCAAGTTTGTCTGGGATGACCCAGATATCTTTCACCATGTCTTTAACTATGAGACCATCTTTTGGGGCCCCTTTCACATCCTCTGGTGCAGGAGGATAGCCTAGCTGGTCCCTGTAATTCGCAGTCTAGAGGTGTTTGAGTTGCACACTCTGAAGAAGGATGGACCTGTGCTGGCAAGGCATGAGCTTTGCTTCAAGTTCTGGACAAAAAAAAAAAAAAAAAAAATCAAGATTCATTTCAATGCCCTGGTATTCAGATTTATCAGATAAAAGACAAGTTAGTTTTACCACAACTCTAATAAAATGGCAGTGTTTTAAACATATCAAACTGTGCAGAAGAATATGGCAGCAATCTCATACAGAGCTCCAATAAATGTCCTGTCCAGTGAAACCAAACTGGTTCCTGTTTGCACAGAAACTCATCTTTGAGCTCAGCCTCACATATTCAGTCTGCACCACCTTGGCTGAAACAACTGCTTTTGTGTCTTCCCCCAAAGTCAGTGTTTGTTTAGACTGACCACAACTGAGTCTCCATAAGCTGCGGATTCAACCCGTGCAGGTCATCAAAGAGCTGCTCTGTGCTTCTGCTTGGGTGTTACTGGAGATAAAGCACATGATTATTATACACATTCCTTAACGAGCACGCGGGTTGCAAGACCAGCAAGGCGCATGAGGAATCAAACGATGCAGCAGAGCCTTTGGTCAGGTCACTGCAGGGGAGCATCATGATTTCTGCACTGGGAAGGTCCCTTTGGGCCCTGCCAGCCAGGGCTGGCACGAGCACGGTCCCACAAACACACACGCTCCAGGGACAGGGGTGATCTCTGCCCCCGGGGGACTTCTAGTCTGCATGGAGAGACCTTTGAACCATGAAGCCAAAGCCCTCCAGCCTCTGTTTGCAGAGCACCTCTTGCTGTGTTAACCCTCCAAAAGCCCCAGCTGGAGAGGAGCATTCAGCACCTGAAGCGTTCCACTCAGGTCTTGCTGTGAGCAGAAATACTTTTCTTTTTTTGTTACCACCATTTTATTTCCAGGGAAAATCAAATGTTTAAGTCTCTTTCCCACACACAGAGCATCCCTCCCAGGAGCACAGCAAGTGCCATGAACCTGAACCTGCTGGAACTGGAAAAGATTTAGGTAATAAAAGAGATTATCCAAAGCTGCTTTAATCTCAGCTCTGGTGCACATTTCTGGAGACCTTTCAGTCCTGCCCAGGCTGACTGGAAATGACTTCCCCGGCTCTGCGTGCAAGAGAGAGTCAGGGAAACCAAGCCTGCTGCCCTTTTGCTTGCCCCTTTTCTTCTTTCTCCTTCCAAAGCAGAGTTGTCTCCTGAATGGCGCAAACCAGGAACTGGCAAAGGATGTAAATCACCCTTCCAGAAAAGCCATATTGCAAACCCAGCTGGGCTGCCAGCCAGGACATGAGAATGAGGAAATGCTGGGAGCTGGGCTGTCCCCGCTGCTGTCCTTCAGCCCGTCTGCCCAGAGGCACGCGGGACAGGGGTGGGGGGCTGTGCACCCCATGCCCCTGCTGCTGGGGTGGGGAGGTGGGACAGGGACCTGCGGCAGGGGAGCTGGTCCTGCCCGAGCTGGCATCACTGCGTGCTGCTTATGGGCACTGCGATGCAGTGGGGACAGACCTGCTGCGGGCTCCAAGGACTGCTGTGACCCCACACCTGCTGTGGGGCTCCAGGAGTTGCCACATGTCCCCCTGCAACTGTTCTCCACCCTGATGCACTTTGCATTCACAGGTCCTCATCCCTCCTCCTGCCCCAGGGCAGCTCTTTATCTGATTTATCAGGTATTTATCTGCTAAAAGCCACTTCCTTAAGCTCCTGCAGAGCCCTGCTTTCTCTCCTCTTTATCTCTCAATCCAGTTAACCTTATCCCTTCCTCTTTTAACCCCAAAGGACATGGCAAATGATTTGCCTTCTCCTCTGCAGACATTCTGTATTTGGAGAACAGGTTTCACATCTCCCTTCGGTTTTTCCTGCACAAGTGAAACCCAACTCTTTCATCAGAGCTGTTATTTACCGAATGTCCAACAACTCAGCCTCTGTTCCTTGCTCTCATTTTTCTTGGAGGATGCCCAGAACTGCATTTTCCAACTGAGCCCCTAAAAGGCACCACCTGGAGCAGAGACGCTGCTTCCCCAATGCACCACTTCTCTTTCTTCATCCCAAGAAGACTGTTTGCTTTTGCACAACTGTGTGCCCGTTAACTCATGGGGCACAGTGTCCCTGTCCTCTGGCTCCCTGTGACCAGTGGCTGGCTGGTCGCTCACCTGGGGTCCAGGCGGTCAGTCAGTCCTACCACACAGGACAGAACATGTGCCCTGTTTTTTTAACCAGCTCTCCAGCTTGTCACAATCTTCAATTTTTAGTCTCTTCTCTAAAATGTTTCCAGTCCCTCCTAGCTCAGTGTCACCTACAAATTCATGTATGTGCCTCCCTACTCCATTACACACTAATGAAAACACGGGCTGACAGGCACTCCATACACCCTCTGGTTTATACACTGAAAAATACTGAGATTGTGGTTTTGGAAGCCAGCAGTGAAGCCTAAGGCATGTCCATGTCCCTGACCACAAGATGTTCTTCACCAGGACCAAAATTCAAAAATATCTGTCAGAATAGGGGGAAGTAGAGGAGAAAGGGCTACCAGCATTTCCCACAGGGACAAAATAACCTCTTTTTCCCACCCAAGCTCAGACATTTTGGCTACAGTTCTCCTACAGAACTACACCAGCCTGTGATCACTTTGCAGGGACAGTTTCTCTCCCCAAGGATAAACCCTCCATTTTAATGCTGAGCAGAAAAACTACCTATCTATGATAAACAACTGGAAAAAAAACATTTGGCCTGTTTTCATCAAAATGATGTACTTTAAAGCACAGTTACTAACAGGTTCTGCCATAGATACCTTCAAACTTTTCTCCCCCAAATTTGCCTCCATTTGCAGTACCAGTTCTCTGCAGCAAAGTCCTTGTCTGAAGAACTTCCTCTGCTCTTCTGCAATAACATCTTGCTGCCTGTGCCCACTGTGTTGACAGAGTAATGAGAAGCCTGAGAAAGGCCTACCCTGTAATAAAACATCATGAAATGGGAATCTGAAAGTCTGGGAAATCCTGAGGTCTCACTGTAAGACTGTGGAAGGCACAGACCTGAAGCAAGATGGAGTTTGCTAGAGCAGTGCTGATGCTGACACAGCACACAGGACCTTATCTGGCTGATGTGACTCTGAATGAGAAGGTTATTTTCTCAGTTTAGCATCTCACAGTTCTTAAGTGACATAAAAGGGTGGTTTATAACAACTTCAGGTGCTGTACTTAGGCCTTGTATGGCTTCTCTTGCTTTCTTTTGGGGTCTTCATTCTCTTGCTGCTCTTACCAAGTTAACAACTCAGTGACCTCACCCATTTCTGAGCCTTCCCCTCCCCAGGTTCGAGAAGAGCAGGAAAGCAACCCAAAGCCTGGATGGTGGAAGCTTCTCAGGTAAGACCTAGTAATTCCCTGCAGCCAGACACGATGGGTGGAGGTGTTCCTGCCTAAAATGAGCTGGGGCTTCCACCCTTCTCTGGGCCTACAGAGATGGCAGGACCTGACTTCAGCAGTCACCACAGGGAGTTGGCAGGCTCCAGCTCTTTAAAACCTCTTTGTTTCTTTCCAGGAAAGGCATGGAGGAATTGTGCTGAGCGCGCATGGAAATATTTGTATTGGCTATTTCCGTGCCGCAGCGCCTGTTAGAAGGGTCTCCAAGATCAGCACTCTCTTGCCTTCCTGATTTTGCTTCACCCAGCCACTCAGAAGATGCACAGGACCACACGGGGAGAAGATGGCCTGGGAGGCAGTGTGGGGTGGAAGACACAGCCTATGGCAGAGGGCCAGCCCGTCTCCTGCTGATCTGTTTTTCCACCTCCACGGAGCACAGGCATGACACACAGTACAGAGGTAGCCAGCCCTGAATAAGCACAGTGGTGAAAACAGGAAAGGCAACCAATGTAGGGCCATGTCCTGCCTCTTCTGATCTTCCCAGCAGCTTCTAGGAAGCTCCTGGGAGAGAGGCAAACACAACTGGCTGACCAGATAGTTATCTTTGGGGATCCAGATGGGTTGGAGAGAGATGCTCTTTGCTAGAGATCAACTCAGTGCCCTGAGGTGCCAGGACCCCAGAGCATTCTGCCTTCCCCTTCCTCTCACACTCTTTGCCTTCAGTCCAGCATCCTGCACAGCAGATCCAGCTTGCTTCAGCTTTCCCCTGCACTGGTAGGGGTCTTGCAGGTCAGCCCAGAGAGACAAATACATGCAGTGTGAACAACACACCTCCCCCCAGGACCCCAATGACTTGGCGAGACCCACGTGTGCTGGACAAGTACAAACACCGTGTATTTCACCACTGTGCCAAGCTGCACTGGCATAGGTTCTGTCCTGTATCTAACCCCAACAGGAGAAGGACGTGGACCTGCTGGAGTGAGTCCAAAGAAGGGTCACAGAGATGCTCAGAAGGCTGGAGCCCCTCTCCTCTTAAGACAGGCTGAGAGAGTTGGGGTCATTCAGCCTGGAGAAGAGAAGGCACCAGGAAGACCTTAGAGCAACTTCCAGCACCTGAAGAGAGCTGGAAAGGGACTTTTTACAAGGGCTGTAGTGGTAGGACAATGGGGAATGTCCTTACAGTGACGGAGGGCAGGTTTATATTAGACATGAGGAAAAATTTCTTCACTATGAGGGTGGTGAGGCACTGGCACAGATTGCCCAGAGAAGCTGTGGATGACCCATCACTGGAAGTGTTCAGGATCATGCTGGACCAGGTTTAGAGCAACATGGTCGAGTGGAAGGTGCCCCTGACCATGGTGGGAGTTAGAACAAGATGATCTTTAAGGTCCCTTCCAACCCAAACCACTCTGTAGCTCTATGACCTATTAGTGCTCATATATGATCAGCAGTTGGTATCAGCTTCCTTCAGTGGTGGAAATGTTATCAACAGACTCTGATTCTTGAAGCCTACATCCCCTGGGGAGCTCTTAGGACATTTTTTTCCAAAGACTACAGTGGTGTATTCATACTAAATGGAAATGCATGTGTTGCCACAACCAAGGCTTTAGAGAGACTCACTGAAAATCTGAGAACCTGGAAAAAAGGATGGGAGGAATTTCTGTCTCAGTACCTTAAACCCCAGAAAAATTTACAAAATGTTTAGGCCTCAGAGTATGTAAAGGTTTTTGGAAATGTGTTGGAAGCTCCCACATTACTGACATACTTTCAGAAGCTTTTTACTTTCAGTTAAGTGACAGTTCACTTAAACTTAGATGAAGATGGGAAGCTGCTTAATCCACTGCAGGTCTGCATAGGAAAACCTATGAAGAAGCAGTAAATACAAATTTGAAAATAGCGTTTTCTTCCATTATGGTGTTGACAAAAAGCTAACTCTAATCAGTGATGGTAAACTTATAGATAACAAATTGGTGTGTTTTAATTCCTGGTGTGTGACATTTCTTATCACAGCTGCCACTGCCTTTCCCACCTCTCAAGAGAGCTGGCATGGTTGGCCTACTTCTTCCATCATCGGAAAAAATGTGTTTCCCCTGAATCTAAACCTGCTTCTATTTATGGGTGTGATGTTACAAGGTCATAGTCAAAGCATAGCTCTTAACAATAAAAGCAAAACAAACCCAAAACAAAAATAAAGAGCAAAATAAACAACAAAAAAATTATTATGCTGTCAAAGAGCATGTTTTCCTGGGGTTTAATGTGGTTTTGTTAAACACAGTCTTGTTGAGTCATCAACATTTTCTCCTTAACAATCATAGAGGAAATCAAATATGTGCAGTGACTGCGGCATCTTATATTACTGTACATTTGTTTCATAGCAAATGTGATTTTAGAAGAAGAGAAAACGAAAGCTTGATGCAGTATTTAAATCCTATTAGTCCTGCATCTCCTCAGCCCCCAGAGTATTGATGCTGTAGGCGACAGCCTTCCTCTCCTGCTGTCTCTCAGTTTTGGCTTCTTGCCACAGGAGGCAATTCTCTATGTGTTAGTTTTGTTTCGACTACTCTGATGGAAATTGTCTGGGGTCCTCTATACCCCTCTGCCCTGCTCAGGCACTACAAACACAAACACTCCCCCAAGCTCCCCAGTGTCCATCTGTCATGGGCAGATGTCACACCCTGGACAGGGCCACAGGACAGGGACAGTCCCACCCCAGCTTCCATCACCTGTGGGATGTTCCTACTACAATGTCACCTCTACAATTACTTCACAGCTTTCATCCCTTGTTACTCTTACATGGATAAATGCAGGAAGTCCCCCCCAAAAAGCATCCAACCTTTGTAGCTTTTCCAAATCCATACATCGGTTCAGAAACCCCACAGCTGCTCCCTCCTTGCTTCTGAAGGATTCTGGGCCCTGGCCAAGATTTTCCCCAAGTTTTTTTTATATCTTGATGCTGATTTCTCCCTGGCTGGAAAAAGCCATTCATCTCCTCAAAGCATTTAGCGAGCTGAGAATGAAAAGTGAAACCTAAGTGCCGAGTGCTGCTCCCTGAGGAGCACAGCCTGAACGTATGTCCATCCATCCATCCATCCATCCATCCATCCATCCATCCATCCATCCATCCATCCATCCATCCATCCATCCATCCATCCCCGCTGCGCTCACGAGGACCGCATCACTCGGAACAGGGAACCCGACCCGTTCCGGGGGGTTTGTGCCCGGTGCCAGGGAGTTTCCCGCATCCGCACGGATGTGTCCATCAGCCACGGGAAGGAAAGCGCTTTCCGCAGGCACCCAGCACCGCAGCCCGGCGCACCTGCGGGGGACAAGCATCCCACCGACTTCTCCCCAGTGACCGCCCGGACCGAGACACACCGGCCCCCGCAGAAATCTCCGTCCGGGACCCGGCCAACATCAACCCTCGCGCCGAGGCGGCTGCGTCCGAAAGCGCCCTGGGACCCCTGCCCGAGCCCGGGGCGGAGCGGGCCGCGGGCAAGGAGCAGCCCCGCTCCCCAGCCCCGCCGCGGGGATCTCGGGCCGGGGCTGCGGCGGAACGGGGCCCGGGACCCAGCGCTCG
>VZSE01007389.1:665544-696778 GCA_013398275.1 Promerops cafer
TCAGCGCCCACTCTGGCACCGCCCGGCTCAGGGTGAGGGCGCGGGGGCGGTGGGACCCCCAGCCCCGTCCCCGCAGGGCTGCCCGGCCGTCCCTGCCGTGCCCAGGTTAAGCATACGCGGGTAGGAGGGCATCGCTGCCAGGGCAGCCGGGCAGCGGTGTCCATTACAGACAGGAGTCGAAGGCAGACCTTAATTCTCTATTTATAAACGCATTTCAGAGCCAG
Source organism: Promerops cafer (assembly GCA_013398275.1). NCBI lineage: Eukaryota > Metazoa > Chordata > Aves > Passeriformes > Nectariniidae > Promerops > Promerops cafer. The sequence goes on from VZSE01007389.1 coordinate 665,769, forward strand.
CCGGTGTCTCATTTTAATGGGCGGGTGCGGCTTGTTGCGCCTCTGCCCCTGCTATCAGGGGCCACGCACTCGTTCCGAAAAGCTGTGCCGCGAGGCGCGGAGCAGATAGTGAATGCCTCTTCACCCTGCGCTGCGAAAGAGTTGCCCTGCTGCGAACTGCCCCGCACCGCCACACGGCCCCGCTCCGACGGACCGGAGGCGGCACGCTCCCAAAGCTGCCGGGAGCTGGCACCAAGGGAGAGTCTCCAGGCAGAAGCACTGGGGCAAACCCACACGGGCTTGAAAACGAATCCCTCTGGCTTTGGTTTGCTCACTCAGTAGAGGAGATGAGCATGGAGGGAAGGGACCTGAAGGGATTGTCTCATCTGCCCCCAGCCGTGGGGAGGCGGTTGCCGTGTGTGTTCGAAGCCCAGTCAGAGGGATGTGCAGCCCCTCTGAACCCAGCCTTAAGTGCCTCACCGCCCCTGCAGTCAGGAGGGTTTCCCTAATCTTTGCCAACTGCCGTCCCCTCTGTGTCCTCCTTGCACATGGGATGTGTCTTCCTGGGATGAAACAAGCCCCACTTTTTTCCTCTCTCCCGGGCAGGCTGTGATTTTAACTATCTCAGCCCATTCTCACCTCAGTCCTGTGCAGACGTCCCCCCTCTCCAGTCTCTGTGCTGCCTGCAATCAGGCCCAGATGCCAGCCAGGACTGTCCCAGCTTGCAAGGGTACTTGTCACCTCTCACATCCATGGGGTGGGAGACGGAGAAACCTGCAGGTACGGGGAGACTTCAGCAAAGATGTGGGATTACTGGGGAAGGTTCCCATTGGTGATTCCCAGTGGCTGGATGCTGGATAACAGAGAGCTCCAGGGGCTTGGGATGCTCAAGCTGCAGACTTTGAGATGCTGTGAGTTCCCTGGGTATTGGATAATACTGGAGAGGTGTGAAAACCTATTGACATGGTTAGGAGAAGGAGGATCATCGGGATAGCTGTACTTCATCACACCTCTGCCCAGGCCATCTGTGACTAAATGCATCTGGAAGAATGAGATTACTCCTTAGCCCCTTCTTGCCTGTAGTGGCCCCTGCCTCCTCATGCCTATCATGATGATAATTTATATGCCATGATCAGCTCTTTGTGGAGAGTGAAGGACAGAAATAACTGAACTCTCCTGCACCTGCTATATCTTGTTACCTGCTCTCCCACATTATGTAAAGAACAAATTTTGCCCTTAAGTTTATTTCCAGAATCCATAATCGTTGCCTTGCTTGCCTTGGTCATCGCAATTAATCTTACAGATTCCTCTTTGCTCTCTCAGGTCTCTGCACTGTGTGGGTCTCTCCCTGTTCCTGTTTTCCTGCTTGGGCAAGGCTGCTGCCATGGCAGTGTGATCAGTTCCGTGGGTAATGACCAACCCTCTGGAAGTGCTGAAATCTACTTCTCCTTTTTTAGATTGCACTTCCGTTTTTGTAGATTAGCAAATCTTTCACCCAAACACCCTCTGCTTTTCCACCTTTATGTCACAGAGAAGTGCCTCAGAATGAATACCAATTTTATATCTGTTTTCCTCTTCTCAAACCTGTGGCTAGCCCTGTCCAGGCCACCTGTTTGCTGGACAGTTTGAGTCCTGCAGCTCCATTTTTTCTGCAGCTGTCTCAGTAGGCAGCTAAGGCCTCCCCAGCTCCCAGACCTTGACTGGTTTTATTGGTTTCTCAAAAGATTCCCTTGGGAACCATGTTTCTGATGAGAGATCTGATGTGGGCTTGCAAGTTGGCTTAATTTCTCTTCTACCCAGAGAGACCCAATGTGCCAGGATTGTGCTGAACTTGGCCAGTGTTTCTGGGGATTTTTTCCCCTTTTTCCTTGCTGGTCCTGAGCAAGGGCTTTTCTCTGTGTCATCTGGACTGTTCTTCTCCCAGCAATCCTCTTTCCTGGCCCATCACTCGCTGGTCAGAGCTGCAGCTCTCTGGCAGCACCATCTGTGTCCCAGTGCCCATCTAGCTGTGTCCTGCTGTCCCCTAAGCCGCGACGCCACCTGCAGCCCCTCCTCCCTGTCCTTCCCCTCCATGGGGACAGGGAGTTGCCTTGGGTCTGCTCAGGACTGGGGCTGCCAGGCTCCTCCAGTGCCCGTGTGCTGGCACAGCGTGGCCCTGGTGAGCAGATGCACCTCGACAGCTCCTGGCTGTGTGGCCAGGGAGCCATGGGGACTCCCCACCTCCCACACGGTTTCAGAGGGGCTGGAGCCATCCAAGGTGACAGTGTGGAGGGGTGCACCAGGCCAGCTCAGCTCCTGCCCCACACCCAATCAATAAGGGGGGTGACCCAGGGCATGCCCAGGCTTTACTGTACTAAGGCACAAAGGCAGTGGTCCCTGAGCCTCCGTGTGCCCCTTCTCCCTTGCCAGCTCCCTTGGGTTCATCATGTGCCAGCCCAAGGGCTGCTGTGCCCCTGGAGGCCACTGGGGATGCAGAAGTGCTGGGCAGCGGTGGCTGCACCTGAGCAGATGCTGTGACAAAAGCAGAGTTTGGGGACACTGCCTCACCCTGCCACTCGCAATGTCACAGCAAGGGAATGGCTCAGCTTCCCCCTGAAATCCAGGGGTAGCAAATGGCAAACTTACCACTGGAAAACCAGACCTATTTGGCGGGGCAGTCAGTAAGTGTAGCTCCTTCTCTGGCCGTCCCAAAGCTCTGTTTTGGGCTGGAATCTGCTTTCTTGGGGCCCGGTGGTACCGTTTGGGTTGGGAAATTGGGTTATCAGCACAACAGTGTTCTGTCTGCTCCGGACTGGCACGTGGCCCGGGGCTGCCGAAAATGCCAAGCTCAGGAAGGAGCCGAGAGGCTGGAACATGTACAGTACACATGTACAATGGAGGTGGAGTGTGGAGATAACGTGGTTAATTATTGCCAGCAAGCAGAGGCCAGGAGTTAGTTTGGCATGGTTGTGAAACAGAGAGCTCGTGTAGGGGAATGAGCTGGGGACTGCAAAAGTGGGATGCGGGGAGCTGTGATGGCTCTGTGAAGTCAGAGCTGGGCACACAGTGTCTTTGTTGGGTGAAGAAGTGGTGGCTCGTGCTGTCACTCGACCTTGCTGGAGTTACTTGGCAGGACTGGGAGTGATGCTGACACCTGACAGCTCTGGCTGAATCCTCATGGAACTGCCAGGAGGGAGCAGGCAGAGGGAAGCAGCCTGGGAGCAGTTTTCAGGCATGATAAAGAACTGCTGTGTCCCTCCCAGAGTATCCCAGGTGGGGAGGGCTGGGCTGGACCCCCACAGCCCTTCTCCCACCTGAGAGCTGTGTGGCAGTGGTGGCTGTGGGGTGCTAAGAGCCTGGTCTGTAGCCACACCAACCATGCCATCGGTTGCATGTCTCCCACTGGTGATCCAGAAATGCCAATGAAATGCCAATGAAATGCCTGTTTTCTTGCCTAGGCTTTTGAGGTGAGCTGTGGCCGAGTGTGGGTGACTGCACAGCCGTGCCAGAGACTTCAGCCCCAGCATCCTCCTGCCACTGCCTTGCCACAACCGCGCTTCCCAGGGTGCTCAGCAGGATGTCTGGGCTGAAAGTGTCCACGCAGGGCTTGTGCACACCTGGGCTACGCTGGATGCAGCTTCTGGATGGCCCCCATTATCCCCCTCCCTCCTGGGGGTCTGGCAGCATCCCCTGGGGAAGCACAGTTAACGTGGCGCTACCAGAAAACGGCTTCCTGCTACTAATCAGCTCCCGGCAGGTTATCGCTTTCTCAACTGCCTGGCTTTTCGCGGAAAAGTGTCATTTATCGGCCCTTCACGGAGCAGACCTGTTAGAGATGCTCCCCGCCGGGGCTTGTCTCCGCCTGTCATGCAGGCGCCATCTAGTAGGAAAAGGAGAAAACAGACCAAAAGTCAAGGAAGATGGATGTAGAAATTCAGTTTCTCTCTGGGAAAAGTGTTTAATCTAACACAAAACTGCTCTGGGGCACGGCTCTAGGGCCGAGCCCATGGTTTGGGTACTTGCAGCAGAATTCACTGCCAGGAAATGATGAAATGTGGAGATGCCCCAAACTGGAGCACAGCTTGTCCAGGATGGGTCTGGATTTATTTGATCTAAAAATAGACTTTGACATAAAGAAAAATTTCCAGGCAGCTTCTTGATAACGTTGTTGGGGCTGGATTTGATTAATTAGCTGTATGGGTTAATTGCATTATGCTACCTTCTGCTCTGGTGGGTGACAGATGCTCCTGTTTTGAGCACTGAGGTCATCCCATCAGATGGAGGCTTTACTTACAGCTGGAAACCTCTTTGTGCCATCCATGCATGTACAGTTCACATCATGGAGGCATTCACTTTGGTTATATTGCATGGTTTTACCACAAATCCCATACTCCTGTTGTCATCTTCTAAGAGTCACATGGATTTTCAGTGTGATTTCCCAGCCCTAGAGACTTCCCAAAATCAACCCTTCCCAGGATGGAATAAAAGGGGCCTATAACAATAATTTCCTTTGAACAGGAAAAAAAAAAAAAAATCATTATTTTGTACCAATCCTGGGGTTTTTGCACAGCTTGACTCACCCTTTCCCATGTGGGGAGGTGATAAATGCTGGGTGGCTGTTATCTGCTGAATTCCTGCAGGCAGGCAGTGTGTCCCCTGCCATGGACACACGGCTGCACACCCCTGTGCAGCAGGTCTCTCGTGATATGTGCATGCTGTGGTGAGTCCTGCTCGAGGCGTGTCACCCTCTGGTCTTTCCCCTTCATCCCCCAAAATATCAAGAACCAGGGATGCTGCAGTGTGAGGGATGTCACCCAGGTCCTGGGGGTCCAGTGGCTTCTCCCTGCCAGGGACCGCACAAGCATCCTTGCCCTTTGCCTAGAGCAGAACCTTAATTCATCTCCACTTTCACAGATAAAAGCCTGGATTAATTAAAGAAGAGAATAGAAACCACTTTGATTTCCAGAACACCGGAAACTCCTAATTATCACGGCTCCCAAAAGCACTGCTATAATTAAGGGGCTCTCACTGTTGCCACTGCAGACCCAATTTTTGCAGGGATTTACAAGTGGCACCTACATTTTTTGCTTTTGGTGAAGTACAGAAACTGAAGGCATGAATTCTGGCTCCAGGTGCATCCCTTAAATCAGCCAGAACACCACTGAAACAGCATCTAATTCCCTTATGGATTTCTTATTAGAAAACCAGAGTCCCCAATGGCAGTGTGCTACAGACAGCGTCTGCTCTCCAATTATAGTCTGATTATACAAAATAATAAAAACTGGAGGCCTTTTTTTTCTTTGCCTGCTGGCCTTTCCATCTTCAAAATACACTTGGGGGCTGTTTCCGGCTTTTTTACCATAACCAGCATTTATTAGTATTTTATTAGTATTTAAAAAAGGCGGTGGAAACTGAATTTCTCACCTGATCTCTTGTCCTCTGGCTCCTGTAACCTTTCCAGAAGCACTGAAAGCATCAAGATGACACTGATGGTGAAACAGCCAGACCTTACTATAGCATGAAAGCAGCAAAACACCCCTAATGCAGTAACTGAGTAAATCCCACAGGAGCATTTTCCCTGCAAATGTCATGTCTCATGCTACTGGGCAGGACAGGAGTGCCTTTTGCAGTCTTGTGTCAGAGAACTGGCCAGGTGAAGATGTAGCTGATAATACACATCACCTCCATGTGCAGAGGTTTATCCTTGGGCTGCTGTGGCTTTCCTGTCTTTACCCCGAAATGGGGCAGGTTTAGGTTAGATATTAGGAAGAAATTCTTTACTGTGAGGGTGTTGAGGCACTGGAACAGATTGCCTGGAGAAGCTGTGGATGCTCCATCACTGGAAGTGTTCAAGGCAGGCTGGATGGGGCTCTGAGCCAACTGGTCTAGTGGAAGGTGTCCCTGCCCATGGCAGGGGCGTTGGAACAATGTGATCTTTAAAGTCCCATCCAACCAAACCATTCTGTGATTTTCTCTTCTATTGCCTCTTTACTAAGTGTTGTCTGAAGTCTGCCCACTGCCAACAGTTTTCTTGATGAGTGTCAGCTTCACCACCAAGGTGGTTCTTCTGCTCCCTGGGTGCTTCACAGATGTGCATGAAACTGTCCTAAAAATTCTCCTTCCTTTTGTCAGCTGCTTTCCCTGTCTGTTGAATGGCCCTGGTTTTGCCCAGGTCTCCCCATCCTGACCAGGAGGTACTGTCTGACTGCAGAGGCCTCATGGGACTTCAGAGCTGGTGCATGGCTAGCAGGAGGGATGGGTTTGGATCCAATACCAGGCAGTGAGCTGTGCTCGTGTGTCTGGAGTGCTGAGCTGCAATGCACTGAATATCAGACACAAAATCAGCAGTCTGACTTGCTCTGAGCTCTCCCAGCTACTTGTAACCCATGTTTAACACCATGCTTTCCATGAACACTCCCTTTTCTCCCTTTAGAAGGGGTAAATGCATAAAGGCTGTGTTTTGAAGGGATACTTTAGAAAGCAGAGGGATGCCTTGGCCTATAACCACAAGGTTTTCCACCTCCACCTGCTGATGCAGGAGCCTCTCCCAGGCTTGCTGCCCCGTGACTCTGAGTTTCCTCCCTGACCATGGGGGGCACGAGCATCCTGACATGAAGCAGAGGCAGGTGGCCTGTAAAAAACATGTCTTCCCTCCCACCAGTGTTGTTTTAGTAGCCATCACTCCTGTATGGGCAATGCAAACACGAGCAGACCAAACCATGGCTCTGCTCTGATCCCATTGCTGGAAATTGGTGTTGTTAAGCAAAACATTACCAGCTTGGGGGAAAAAAAAAAAAGGAAAGTAAAAGGAACAAATGCAAAATTTGCCTGTATTAGAGATGCAGGGAAGCACTGGAAGTTAGGGAGATCACAGACAATTGAATTTAATTGAAAAATATTATTAACTAGAATGAGACTTGAATATGAAGATCTAATTTGAATTAAAGAAACAAGCTGATTGCCTGAAGAAAGAAGTTCAAGGATTAAAATTATTTTGTATAATATGGGTTCCAATATAATGGGTTCCAGCTCTGCTTATATAGGATAGCTCATAAAAAAATCCCCAACTCCACCATCAAAGTAGTTTTGCTATTGAAATTACAAATTTTTTTTGAGAGGGTCATAGGGAAATGGGGCCCTTACTTGATCTTATGGGCTTAGGGGAGATTTGAGCTATGGATGGGAAATGGGAGAGCTTGATCCAAGACTTAGAGCTTCCCAGCATCATCTCAGGTCTGGTAGCAAGGCTTACAGCTCCCGCCTTACAGGGAGGGGAACAAAACACAAACCCTGGGAGCAAACCGGGGGCCCGTGACAGGTGCAGCCTTTCCTCAGGAAGGACAGTGGAAGGAACATTTCCAGGACTCTCAAAGCCTGGTGCAAGTGGCTCTGAGGAGAAGCCCCAGGGGCAGGCAGTGCTGGCAGCTCAGGCGCAGTGGTCGTGTCCAGGCTCTGCTCCCACACCAGCTCCTGAAAACAAAATCAGCAAGAAAATAGTTTTAGGGAAAATGAATAGTCTGTATTCACAGCACAAACAGGAAAATTATATATCAGCAAGTGGCACAAATGGGAAAAATAAGAGCTTAATTTACAATAATTTTGTAGAGTTATAAGCATCTTTATTCCAAAGGAGTTCCTCTCAAAGTGGCAAAATGGCTTAGTGCATCCCCCTGCAGCTTTTTTAATTTCCACTTGGCTGCTGCACCCTCTGCCACAGCATTTCCAGCCTCCAGCATCCTCCTCCTCACTGAACAGTCCCACTGGCCACGGTGACACCATTATGGCCGTGTCCCCCTGCTCCCCACAGGTGGGTAGGATCCGTCCTCTGTGGTATGGGTCATCTGGGAGCCCATGGGAGGCCACTGCCTGGCTCTGGGAGCAGCTGGGCATGCTGGGCACTGTGGCTGAGCCAGCAAAGGTCACTCCCACGTCACCCTGTGGCACGGCTGGCCAGGAGAGAGCTGTGGGCACACTGGCCAGCACGGCATGGCACAGAGCCCAGCCAAGGGGCTGTCAGAGCCCTCATCCTGGGGGTGGGGATGGGGATGGGGATGGGGAGAGAGAGGGGCTTCAGCAGGATGGAGAATTTGCTGGACTCTTTCCAGATGATAATTTTGACATTTTGTCGTCTCTTGAGGATTTTGAAACAGGGATAAATGCAGCATCAGTGCTCATTTGTACTGACTGTCACTGCCAGACTGGGGGCTGACCTGAGCGTGCTTTTAATGCATATTTAATGGCACAGTGGTTGCTCGTCCCCGTCTTTAGCTGCTGCACACCTGCACTTTGACACCACACACCTGAGCTGATCACAGTGCATCCACTGCCTGCCCCTCCTCGCCCATGAAGCTGTGTGCTTCATTCCCAGCCTCCCCTCACCTCCTCCAGTCCCTGCCCCACCAGCCTCTGCTCCACCCCAAGAAAACACAGACAGGGATTTATTTCCTCCAGTGCTCCATGAGAGAACATGAACGGGGTAGTGCACGTCCTGCAAGCTGGTCTGGTAGCATATCCCAGAGCAGGTGATAACCTGCCCCACACCCCAGGGATTACCCCAGATATCCTCTGCCCCAATATTGCATGAGGATCTCATTTCTGAGCAAAATCCAGCTGTGGTTTCATTAAAGAGGCTCTTGCTCCTTGTGCTCAATATTTAATTTAGCACAAGTGTGTGCGTGTTGAGTTCAGGGTGTTGATTAAGCATGACTTGAGATAGAGGGAAATTAGTAATATGGGAAAGTGCAGTCAGTATTTCATGGCAAAGAGTAATTGAGCTAACAGTTGACATATGGAGTTGTGTGGGCAAACTAATTAAATTTTACATCTTCCCAAGCATTTGTGAGTTTTATAAGCGTTTGATTTATATATTAATTAAACCTCCGAGTGAAATAAAGAGGACACAACTATTTATATTGCAAATGTGTCCATCAAGAGGAAGGGCTTTAATGTATTTTCAAGCAGACACTGAAGTACCTCTGTGAGTCCCCAGCTCAGCTCAGTGGTGACATCCCCTATGGTGCCTCTTCCTCCTCTTCATTATCAGGAAAAAGCTCTGTGCTTTTTGGTGTCTCCCTGATGGGCTGCAGAGCCCACGTTTCCCACTGACCTGGGTGCTTTGCAAGTAGCTAGTGAGAAATCTCATACACAATTTAAATATTTTTCTGACCCTTTAGTAAGGCACTAGAGGTATGGCATGTCCTGGGATGATCTTGCTGAGGTTTTCTGGAGTTGTTTTATTTGTATTATTTAATATTTAAGGGGAACTTGCATTGTGTTTATTTGCAGGTGGACAGAAGGACATGTGGAGCATTCATGGTGGTCAGCATCCTTTTCAGCCTGGTTGGTGCTCTGTGGAAAGGAGTTCCTGAAGTTATAGGATCAGTCGTGTTCCTGGGATCTTGGGCATGGAGCCATTGCTGCAGCTGGGAAAGGGTGGTGTTTGGGTTCAGTGACAGTGAGGAATCCTAAAATGTGCAGCCCTGGTCCTGATTTTTCTTTTAGGCTGTTGTACACTCCCCACCACTGACACATCTCTCTGGAGGCCAGCACACGTCTCACAGGTCTGTTTGGGTGAGCTGGGAGGCCAGTGCTGGGCTGATGTTGGGGCAGTCCTGGGGGGTGCAGGGCTGGCTGGGGGCTTCTGGCTGTGCTGGGGTGAGCTGAGAGCCTTTGTGGAGCAGGAGCACTGAGTTTACCTCCAGGGCTGAGTTCCAGAGCTTGGGCTGCTCCTGCCCAGGGCAGTCTGGGTTATTGCTTCAGTGAGTGTTCCTGCTCCTCCCCAGAGCTGCTCCTGCTAAGCCTCCAAACTGCCCGTACTGCCACGTACATTCTATTCCTGGGGGTTTTGGTGCCTGTAAACCCCTCTGATTCCAAAGTAAAATAAGGAAATGTTTCTATTCTGGTCTGCAATGATGCTTCCCCCACAGCACAGGTGATGGGGCCATGCCAGAGCACTTGCATCTATTTCTATATGCTGGCTCTGAAATCCTGATGATGCTAAAAAATAAATCTATCCTTTATATTCCCTATTATTGATGGGTTATTTTTCCCTCTTTTGAATGGAGAAACAGGAGCTGTTTATGTCAGCAGTGATATAGGATTCAGAAGACATTAGGTTTTTATAGGATAGTGGAATTACACCTAAAACATGGGTATTAAAACTCCCTTAAATTAAATTATTCAGGTATGTAGCATATTCAAATCTACAAATGCTGTGAAATAGATGGTAGCTATATTAAGAGTCATTCTGTGTGCCACCTGCTGTCCCACCTGGCCTCTGGGGACTCCACCAATTTTGTGATGGCCAATGTTCACAGTGTTAGTGATGAATATATTGGCCCATTGGAGAGGAGGAATTACAAAAAGTGTTTGTGTGCAGTTAGAAGCTGTGGGGACGGGAGCAGCTGGGACCAGGTTGGAATGAAATTAGGAGGAAAGGAAAGGCTGGTGCTCAGCATTAACTACTTTAAGAACTGCTGCTTTGTAGAGCATCTTCCCCAGAAAGCTTGAGAGAAGGAAGATGCAAAAGGCTCCATGTCACGTGGCTCAGGGCGTCGTGGTGCCTCCTGCAATGTTGCATTGCAAGCAACATCTCAAACCCTGCAAAAATGCAGTCCACTGCCAAATACATCCTGTGGGCTCTGCCCTGGCTCTGAAGAAGGATTCACTATGTGAGAAGCAAACACCTGCTGAAGCCTATGCCTGTCTGCCTGGATGTGGCTGAAAGGTATTCTTGGTGCAGGGACAACCCTATGGAAATCAAAGCTACTTGGGAGCTCACTGTCTGGGATGAAAATCAGATTCTGCTACAGGTACATGCTGCTGTTTGGAGAAGACCAGGAGCTAATTCACCAGCAGTGATTAAACATCCATAATTAAAAAGTTGACAGCAACTGTAGCAGGACTCAGGGTATTGATGATCCTTGAAAAACCTTGGCACAAGCATGGCCTTGCTAAGGATAATAACACCTGTGGTCAAACAGACCAGCACCACTTTACCACATGGGATTTCAAGAATATTCAGCAGCAGACAGACCAACACCTTTTCCTCCCAGTTCAGCCTGACTATTAATGCACCTGGGAACAGCTCTCATCTCTCTACAGCATTACATTTCACTGGCATTTTTGCTCTAATGTTGGAGTACGACGTGCCACCAGTTTGTGCATTCCTCATCCACGAATCAGTGTCGCTGATACAACACGTGGTACCTCAGTTTTGCTAGCAGTGCCAATGCATTTAACCTAGGAACCAGCACAGAGTGAATTATAATTTCATATGATAATGGGACCTGCAGATCCCTTCTCTGTATGGTATCAAACAGGAATATTAGAACAGGGTGCGTGTGCTGTGTGATGGAGGGGCAGAGATGGCAGATCACCTTGGAAAGGTCTAACTTGATGTGCTGGAGTACCAGAAGTTGTCCTAAATGGTCATGTAGTCCATGGGGGCTTTTGTGTAATGTCAGCTCTAGAATCAATAACCAACCTGCAGGATAAAATAGGTGAAGCAATGTAAAATCTAAGCAGCCTCTGTCCTCTGCTGCCACTGATTTTGAACAGGCATATGCAAGGCTGTTCTTGGATGTCCTGCATAAGTGCTGTTTTTCCTGCTGGAGCAGGTACCCAGGCCAGTGCTGCAGCCTTTCCCTGCAGGAGGTGGGGATGCCCAGCCTGGGGCCTCTCTGCTCCTCAGCATCCCTCAGCCCTGGTGGCATTGCTTGACTTTCTCTGCATAGTCCCTATGCCCCTAGCTGCTTTCAGAGTAGAAGGGACTGGAAGAGTTGCTCCAAAATAACATATAAATAGGAAGTGAAAGGTCAAGAGTTTCCACAGGGTAATTTTGCCCAGAGCATCAGAAAACATAAGGGATGAAAAGGGATGAAGACTCATGTGGTGATCAGCCACTGATCAGCTCCAGGTAGCACAGCCCTGGCCCTGGGCAGCCTTCTGGTTTCTGTTTCCTCTCTGGTTTTTGCAAACTGTCCTGTCAGACCTCACTTACTGAGAAGACCCACGTGCAGTTTTTAAGATGCCATTGGCTGCTCCCTGTTCCTCCTCCATCCCAATGTGAAATCTGTCATGGCACTCTATCAGGGTGCCTTTCTGCCTGCATCCTGTGTGAGCTCCAGATTGCTATTGATAGGTGGGAGAGCCACGACAATCTTGAGGAAATTTGTGATCTGGTCCTGGCATATTTGACAGATAACACTCCAAATACAAATGTCAAAACGCATTTAGGTTTTTTTCCCTTTTCTATCTTGCCCTGAAGAAAATGCAAACACTTTTTGACAGAATCAGTTCAGGAGCCTCCTCTAAGCCAGGCCCTGAGTGTTAGAAGAATCTGCCTCTTAAAGCCATATAGATCCACTGCTGCTGTATTAAAAAATATTCTTTACCCTGAGGCATAATTACTTAAGAAAATCCTGAAGTGATTAGACACCACTGTCTTCTGAGAAAAGAGTAACTATACTATTAAAGGATAACTGAGGTGCTGCATAAACTGACAGTATTTAAATTACTCAATGTTGCAGTTCTGAAATGTCATTTGGCATGAGGGCACAAGGAAGGACCTGAATATTTTCTGGCTACCACTGTGCAGCTGTTCTGTAGCCTGAATATGATCTGCTGGAAGCACTTGCAGGTGCTGCCACCGCTCTCCACCTGCTGACATGAGGTATATTTAGGCTCTGGGTTTGTAAAATTTATAAATGCAGGCTTGAACAGTTTATAACAATTAATAAATAAATAGCTAGCAATTCTTCATATGCTTTAGCATGCAGGAATTCCTCTTGCCTTAAATCAATGTAATGATGTCAGTTAAACAATTATCTCCCTTGTAGTGCCTAAGAGCCTGGCCCCACCACTCTGCTCAATGATACACAGTTTAAACACAAAGCCAGAGTCTGTATTTATATGCAAATATCATCAAGTTCAAGCTTAAATCACATTATTTTTGAAGTCAAGATCGTGTGTTAAATAATACTCCATGCATGTATGTAATTATATATCAGTGGTGTAAAACCCTTCAGACTTCAACCCTAAACCACAGCAGGCAGAAGGGCTGAGCCCACAGCACATGGATCATCACAACCCCCCTGGCTGGTGTAGATTTTGGGGGGCAGTATGAGTATTTTTTATTAGCTCAGGATCCAACCAGCTTTGATAGCTCTTGGGAGTATGTGTGATTAACCAGCCCAGCCACAATATGTCACCAGCACTCCACACAAACAGCTCTGCTACTGCTGGAGAGCAAGCAGAGAGGGAAAACATCACATCCTGCAGCCAGGGGAGGGAAAATAGCATGGAAGGACAGGGAAGAAACTTGAGAGGAAAGTGATATGGGACGAAATGGACATTCCTGGAAAAATGATCATAGGGAAGGTGAGGTCAGCAGCAGGTGAGGTGGAGCTGCATGAGAGGAGGTGTCCTGGTCCCTGGGATATGCTGGCATCCCAGCACTGGGCTTTACAGGCTGTAACTTAAAAGCACTCATTCCTTCAACTTTGCTTTCCATTTTGAAGGATTGTTTTTCCTCCTGATCATATTAAACCTTGCCTGTTGTGAACTGAAACCACTCAGATTAATTCCCATTCCCTCCTCTCCTCTCCTCTCCTCTCCCCTCCCCTCCCCTCCCCTCCCCTCCCAGCTGCAGGGAGGTGGCTGAAAGCTGTGCTCAGCACCAAGCTGAGCTTTTGTTGGGTATTACCAACAAAAAAGCTGTGTCAGAAATCAAATGCATGAAAATAATGGCACTTCAGCAGCTACATGCAAGTGTAAAGAAAACACATCCCAATGCAATGAGCGTAGAGCCCTGACAGAGCATGACCTTTGTCAGGGGCTAGTAATCATTCCTGGCAGTGTTTGCTCATGAGGATTAGGAAATGTGGGCAGCCCATTAACCTGTGCCACTCAGGATCCCCATGGCTGAGCATCAGGAGCACAGAGTGACTGAGACAGCCCTTACAGCTCTCAGCACCCTGTGCTGGGTCTCACAGCACTGACGGGGACCAGGGAATTCACTCGAGGCCTCGTGGGCTCGGGATGGAAGGGATGCAATGCAGCCCTATCCAAGGCTGTAGTGCAGCTCTTTCCTTCCCTTCATGGCTGTGGCAAACTCATCAGGCCATGCTGCTGCTTGGCCAAGTGGCAGGGGAGTCGGTCAGTCCTTCTGCAGACACCTGGAGCTTTGGGAGCCCAGCTCTGTGTGTTTGCATGGGCACTGACCATGCTGAAACCACTGGAAACAGCTGGGGTAATTACCAGGCACTGCCTGGGATCTAAGCAAGCATGATGTATTCAGAAACAGAAAAGAGGATGCATCTCTTCAGGGATTTGCTGTCTTTTTGCTATTGGGTTAGAGTTTAGGAATCTTTAATTCCCAATTTATAGGATAATATGCAGTTCACCTATAGATGTGCATTAGTGTGTTTCAAATATACCACTTTGTGCCTTTATATGGGGAGCAAAGCTGCCTCCTCCAGAGAAGGAGGAGGAAACCATTTCAGTCAGACACTTAAAAGCTTAAATCGGCTTACCTGGCACTATATGGGTTTGGGGATGCTGAGGAAGTAGAGGTGTGATGTCAAAGAACAGTGCTCGGCAGGTGTAATACCAGGGCAGTCTCACTGGGGAGTGACAACCCTGTCAGCCCACCCCAGCTGGGATGCAGTTCCTCTGGTCAAACCCCAGGAGACCCAGCAGCAAGGCTGGGGTCTCTGTAGCTGGAGGTGAAGGCTCAGCCAGCCAAATTTATCATGAAGTATAGCCTGAGATGTGTAAAGATGTGTTCTGGCTCTATTTTTGCATAAAACTTTTTTTCTTTAACATGAGCTACGCAGTAAAATTATTTACTGGATAACAAAGTGGCAGACACAGGAAATAAAAACAGAGAATATTCATGCTGTGTGATGCTAAGCACCTGATTTAAAGGCTTGGTGTCTGAGTCTCTCTACAAGTGACTGAGAGATGCTCCCCCAGAACACAGCAGTGTTGTGGGTGCTCTGAATTATCCTCCTTTTCCCTCTCACTCTGCAGAGACACTGGTTGCATATGATCCCTGGAAGGAAGAAGGTTTCTTCCTTGGTATCCAGGTGGATGCCCTGGCTTCACTGTTTCTGAACTATTTTTAGTTGTGTGCACTCATCCTGATACCCAGCCCTGCAGGCTGCCTGCTGTGCTGGCTGGGTTGGTGAGAGTGTGATGGGGTGTCTGACATGGGCTCGGGGGGGCTCCACGCTGCAGAGTGGGGACATCAGCCTGGGAGCAAAGCCAGCTTCTGGCTGACACTGCCAGAGAGGTAAAACCAGAGCTTTATGCAATGGTGTGTGCAGCATGCCTGGGCCAATTAACTGGGAAAAGGATTACTGGTATGCCACTGGGATGCATCTGTGACAAGTTCAACCCCTGATGGCCGCTGTGTAAGGCAGTGCTGATGCTAATATGCAAAGCGTCCCAAATTGTCAATGAATTAATAAAACTAGGAGCAGGAAATCCCTAAAGGTGATTAAAACATTTAAGTCAGCATTGATTTAAGGCTGACAACTCTTATGGGCACTAGGGAGAAGGAGAGGAGGATCTGGGGCCAGGATCCCTGCAGTGGGGACATGGGGTGGCAACGGCTGTGCTGCAGGAGGCACAGGGGGGTTTATCAGGAGACACGGGAGGATACTGCTGTGCTAAAGCAATGTGCAAGGCAGAGATGAAGAAAAGGCAATGACAAATTTGAAGTGCTTTGTTTCTGTTTTTGTGTCTGTGTTGAGGCCGGGCTGTGCAGCCCAGCTCTCAGTGCAGAGCTGTCGCTCAGAGGGAGCCTGGAGCGGCTCCGAGTGCGGCCGTGACGTGCGGCCGCTGCCGCTGCCAGCCTTCGGACACGTCACGCTCTCCTGAGCAGCCATACAGGGGTTTTGCTTGCTCAAAACAGTGTTCGAGTCCAGGAGAGGTTCTCCAGTGCTGGCTCCACAGCAGGATTCTGTCTTTCTGTGGCATCTTGCAACCACTGCTGGTGGATTGTGTTTACCTGTGCCCAGCTCCCTCCCACCTGCGGCAATGTTTTGTGTGCTCCTTGTCCCTCAGCCCCCTCACTGACAACCAGTGTGCCAGGAGGCAAAAATATGGGGGGATTTGGACCATAAAACTTTTGGACCTTTCCTCCTGAGGATCCTCCTGTCAGTTTTGTCCCAGCTCTGTCTTGTGTCTGCCTGACTGTGGGGCTGAGCATGACCTGGTGGAACTAAAGTGGCCAGTGCCGTAACTGAGACACGTGTCCTGTCAAACACTGCCTAAGTCTCAAACTCTGTGTGATGAATAACAAGGATGGTACTGAGACCAGCCAAGAGGTCTCCACACTCCACCAGGGTGTCAGCAAGCGAGCAGGACATCAAATGGGACTGGAGCAGAGCAGCAGGGACAAGATGGACTTGACGTGAGGACCTGATCTCACATCCTTGTAACAGCTGAACGTCAATTTTACACCATGTTGTACACAACTGCTCTGTCAGATCAATAAGAAAAGCCCACTATATCCTTTCAGCACCTTTGTTCTACATATTTTGCTGTTAATGGGGACAGGAATTGAGGTGGGATTTCGTGGTGGCTCTGCAGGCTCAGCAATGCTGCATCTGCAGCAAAAAGCCCCTTCCATCCCCATGTGGGGCTGTACCACCGTGCCAGCTGAAATTCACAAGCAATTAAAACTGCTTAGTAAGGCAGACAAATCACTTATTACATTTTCCACCCTCTCCTTTTCCATTTTTGTATCTGTTAAGCAGGCAAACACAGCTTTTGCAGAAGTCCTGAAAGGGAATTTTAAAAGACATCTTGCCCTCCCATTTGTTTAAATGTGTTTGTAGTGAGATTCTGCCAGTGCTGGCAGACTCAGAGGATGAGAATCCTCCAGGGATTTCCCCTAAATGACACTTTCAAAGTCATATCTGCATATGTACTGCATCAGATACCATTTAGAGAGTACATGTAAGGTCCTGGTTAAAAGAATCACATTTGCTAATATTTTCCCTCTGTTTATTCTGGGTCAGTGTGCATTATAGAAGAGGCAGAGATGCCCATGTTGCAGAGTTTGATGAGATAATGGCAAAGGGAGAACAGACGAGTTCAGAGAGATGAGAGATGAGAGATGCTGATGCCGTTTTGTAGGACAGGGTAGGATTTGCAGGGCATCATTCAAAATAATTGTGAAAAGTATAACTGAGATGGTGGAAGCGGAACAAATCTGAATGGGCGCTTTTTTTGTGGCAAAGCACTATTTTCAGCTAACATTGATTTGATTTGAAAGGGAGTTTCAGTGGAGTGAAGAATAAATGAAATATGAACACTGTTTTCAGATTCCGCTGTGATACCGAGTGATGTAGAAATTAACCTTACCCTGTTCTAAGTAATACAGACTGTGATGTCTAGCTAAGATGTCTAAACATGATGAGGTTAAGGTTTTCACCGGATTATAACTTTACTAAACATAAGCTCTTCCAATGGAAGTTTTTCAGCCTGTAGTTGGTACAAATATGGTAATTTTATATTTGCTTATATATATCAATGCAAATTTTCAGCTCAGAGAATATAGTTATTCTTGGGAATAAATTTAGATAAATGCAAGTAATTAGTCCACATTATAGAAGTTGCTATGGATGTTTTGCCTAGAAGAAACTCCATTCTTTGGAGTGGAAGCTCCAAGTTTGACAGCAGGGTGGTATCACCCCCATTTACAACACCAGACTGGATGAAGTGATAAGCCTGAAAAATCTGAGTCACATGAACATCACAGAGAGACAGGGGCCTCAGTGGCTCCCTTCCTGAGGGCTTCTGCCAGCACCCAGCAGAGCCTCTGAGTGCGGCGTGCCCCGCTCTGGAGGGTGATGGGAGTCACCTTTACTGACCAGGCTTTCCCTGTTCCTGCCCGTCCCACTGGGATGCTGGGCACAGCCTGGGGAGTGTCTCCTGGGGCCCTTCGTGTTCCCAGGGTGAGGGATGGACTTTGCTGGGTTGCTGTTGTGCAGTGCTTAAAGTGTCAAATGAGAGATGGGGGTTAGATCTGGTGTAGGTGACAGACCTCAGTGTGAGGCAGAACCACTGGCAAAGCCTGGGTCCAGGCCTTCTCCAGGGCTGGTTCTCCAGCAGGATGCACTGCATTTAGCTCATCATCATCCAAAGTGGCAAAATCTGGGCTCTAGAACTCCAATTCCCCTGCCTGTGATCTCCCCCATCCTGAACTCTCCCTGACCCATAGAACTAGGACAGTTCCTCATCAGGAAAATTTAAAAATCCTTCGCTTTTAAAAATCAGAGGAAAAGACACAGTGCTTCACTTCAAACTCATTTCCAGGGGCAAGGTCTCCAAAGGCCAGAGACTCTCTGCCCGGTGTCATTTGATTTCCTCCTGCATTAGCATTACACGCTGGGATTTGGGCTGATGTACAAGTTTCTTTTCCAAGATGCCAGCCTTGGTTGGTGCTGTTTTGCCTGGTTTTGGGATGCAGGCTGGGAAGCCAGGGGCAGTTCAGCCAGCCCCAGCTGTTCTCTGCCAGCAGTGACTTTGGGGAGAAGTTGAAGCAGATTGAGGTGGTGCTGGAAACCACCAGAGCCAGGTTTGCTGAAGCTCATGTATTGTCACCTCCAGTTAGTAACCCCAGCTGACCTCAGGGGGTGTTTTGAGGTTGCATTCATTAGTGTCTGTAAGAAATTAAGATGCTTCAGTGCTACAGCTGTGGAAAAGTACAGGATGAAATTCGTGCAGGATTTAGATGCACCGAGTAAGATGCACAGACTGATGAAGAACAGAAGCCTCTTTTCCAATGGATTTGTGCATTTTTCTCCCTCCATCCGCCCCCTCCCTCTGCACTGCAAACACCACCCTGTGTGTGACACTCCTGGTGGCTGAAAGTGGCCTCCTTGGCTGGCCTGTCCTGCCAGAGATGGTGTAACCCTTGGGGACACTCTGTCTCCTCTTACCAGAGCACTGATTTGTGCCTCTCTGATTTTCATGACACTTGTAGGAATGTAATTTTTTGAAAGGCATTGTCAGAGTTTGGTTGAAGCTGTGATATGGGCCTTGTCCACTGATGGAGAGACAGTGTGGTTATTGAAGGGTCATCTCTTTTTTAGTAACCGGGATAAATATCCTCCTCACCACCAAGGAGTAAAAACCATCCTTGTCCTGGGGGGCTCAGGGAGGCCTCAGGGAGCCCTGCATCTTCCTCCTTGCAGGCAGGCAAGGATGGAAGAGTGTTACTTTGATGTATATTTAATGTAACATATACAACAAGGGTTAGCAGGAAAATTGCAAGTTTTTTAATGTCTTTAATTACATTTTTAGCTTCACATTCTCTGGCTTATTCTTAGCATCACTTTGGGGTCAACTGATATCCCCACCATGCTGGTGTCCACAGAACAGAGTCATGCAGATGATTTGGGATTGAGCCCAGTGACTTAAAATAATTTTACTCCTGATATAAACAAGAGCAGAACAGAGCTGTGAAAGTTTATGAATAACAAGAGCTGGGTTTTGACTAAATCTATAGTATTTTTTTTCTGGCATTCACCTTGCATATATTAAGACATTTCCATAAATAAAAAGGAAATTTAATAAGCTTCAGAAAGGTTAGACTGTTTCCATTGGATTTTATGCCTGTTGCATAAATCCTACCCAAGTAATTCCATACTTTGTGTGGACATAATTTTTTTACAGTAAAAATTCCATTAACACATTCATGCCATATGTGCCATATATTAAAACAAGCAGCCTCCTGCACTCCCAGTAAATCACTAGCATCCATGCCTGCTCCCAATTGCATCAGTATGGACCTGCTTGGGCACTGTGATGGTGAGAGATCCTGGATGGAGCCTCAGGGATGCAAAACCAGCCTGTCTGGGCTATATCCCTGGCTGTAGTGAGGCTCTTCCATGATAAAAGATATCTTTGCTGTGATCCCATGATAAAGAGGATCAGTTCATTGTCTTCTCTCTCTTCTCTCTCCTCTTCAGAAATGTTGAAGTTGACACTAATAACCTGGGATGCAAAGAATTGCTTTAATTTCCAGATGTTCTGAATATCTTGAGAATTTGTAAAAGAAAATTATCCTCTTTATCCTAATCAAAAGTAATTAAAAGTACACTGAAATAGAGCACAGATCTGTGCTTAATTCCAAATGTTTTGCACGTATAAACAACAGGAGTTATTAAGTTGACAGCAGAGCCCCCGTTTTGCTGTCACAGGTGCTTTGCAAACACACAGTCACAGACTTTCTGGCTGGAATACTTTACCTTGGTAATGGCCTGTGCAGATCAAAAGTCCATAAAATAAGATGAAGTTTCATTGCTTGCCACAACCAGTGCCATGATTTAGCACTTCTAAAAATTGGTTTACTCTGCACAACAGCAGCAGTGCAAAATGCCACATTCTCACTTACTTTGCCTTCCAGCCTTGGAGTTGATGCATTTTACTCACTCATTTCACATAACTATGTCCTTGCCATTTTTCCTTCCTTTGGACAGAGCTCTTGGCTTTCAGACAATTCCTGCAGACCCTGCAGCAGTTGTGTCACCATAAGATGTGTCACTCAGACTGGGAGCAGTCAGGTTTGAAAACCAAGGAGCTGCCTGACTCACATCCAAGGTGGAGCAGGCAGTGAGTGAGCAGACAGTGAGAGACATGCAGACAGATGAAGTCTTTTAGACTTAAGCGAGGCTTAAAGCAGTTAAAACCAAGCCTTAGATGTGGCTCTTGATAATGCTGGTAATAACTACCTTTTTGGGACTTCTAGAAAGAAGTGATCGTCTCATTTTGTGATAAAACAGGTGTGCAGAATGAATGGTCTCGTTTTGCAAGATGCAAAGTGTGATAAGGAAGGAGTTGGCATATCCTTTTGGGGTAAAAAAAAATTAATTAGATTGTTAATTTCTTGGGACAGGATCCATCTTTCATTTCTGATGTTGCCTAGCACTCTGCACAAAGGAGTGCCAATGAATCACAAGCTTCCTGGCAGCTCCCAAACCATGCAACACTCATGTGATATAGGGATAAGTGACAGCCAGCACATGCATCTGGGTCTGGTACTACTTAGACCACCAGTAAAGGCACTGATGATGGGATAGGGAAGTTATTAAACTTACAAGCACATGGTGACAGCTGGCAGGCTGAAGGAGAAGCTGAGAAGTCCAAATAATAGTGGCAAATCATGAATTGCAGGAGTAGACCAGAATGTCATTCAGACCAGAAAAGATGTGAACCATCAGAGGAAGTCCAGGGGGAGCAGTGGGAATGAACAGAACTCTAGGAAAAAAAAGTGATGAAGAAATGTGGAATAGACTGAGCATCTGGAGTGTGGACTGACCAGGGAAGCAAGGTGGCAACTGTGTCAAGTGTGTGAAAGGCTGTCACAGAAAGGGAAGGAATCACCTGCTTTCTCTGTCCATGGTGGATAAGATAAGGAATTGTAGGCTTAAACTGCAGCAGAGAAATTAAGGTCAGATCCTTATGAATTTTTTTTTGTGTATGGTAGTGATTATGAAGAATTGCAACAGAGGAGGTTTAGATGTTTCTATCCCTGGAGAGATTTCCATGCATTAAACATTGATCATACCCAAGGGCAGAGAAAGTGGTGGAGTACCCACCTTCTGCTACTGGGAATTACAAGAAGCCGACCTTGCAATCAAGGCAGTGCAGAAAAAAAATTAAAAATTCAGGTTTAGATCTCAGGTGTGGCAGATTTCTTTTGTGAACCTACCCAGAGAGACAGTAGTGTCTCAGAAGCTACCTGAATCTAGGAATCTGCTTTCAAGGTGGCTTGTTGCTGTATTTTAGGAATTCTTGGATTTTCAGAGAAATTAGTGTTTGTTGTCACTGTTTGAGGTTACCACTGAGGACCCATTCTCAGAACAGTATTTTGGTTGTCATATGGAATCAGATCCATAATAGTAAACTTTGTATTGATGACAATATGTGGCCAGACATCTGTGATGTTACCTTTTCTGGCTAGCAGGAACTAAACCAGATGGATTTAGTATTTACTCCATCTACAGCTTTGTCTACAGAGCACAGTTACAAGAGTCAGTGGGCCTCAGACCTACCACACAGGGTGGACACTTCTGGCTCGCAGAAGTCCATTAACTCACACCAGGCTTTTATTCCACATCACATGAGGCGTGGAGAAGGGCTGGCAACCCTGCTGCCCTTGGAGGAAGGTGACCAGCCGTCCTTCTGTCATTGCCTCTCCTTCTCCTGTGTCCCTGTGGTCTGCAATTGGCCCTGCTTGCTCAGGAAGAGCTGGCTGGAGGTGAGCACTTCGGGAGGGCTCTCCTCCTCCTTCCACCTGTTTTTCATTCCTTGACTCACTGGCTTTAAGCCGTAAGCAGTGACGTGACAGCTGAGTCACGGACGCACCACCTGGATGCTGTCAGCATCAATCTCTCCTATAAGGATCATAGAAGAACAAATAGAGAAGACTCTCAGGGCTCCTCATTCATCTTCCTGCCAGCGGGGCCCCGAGCCCTGCGGTGCAGTCCCTGGCTTTGTCCAGCCTTGCTCTCAAAATCCCAAGCAATGGGATTCCACTGCCCTTCCCCAGGAGCTGCTCTGCGATTCAATAAACAGCATTACCAAGGAGAGCACTGCTTTTCCCTGATCATTATTGACCATAAGTATTCCTAAGGGGAGCAAATAGCTTCTTACTGATATCCCCACTAGAGGGGTTTTTTTTGTTTTCTTGTGAAGAAATTCAGTGAAGTTGCAAAATTGGAGATGAAATGTTTTCTTTGTGTTCTGTTTAACAGTTTTAGGAATGTCCCTGCTGCATGCATTGTTGTACACAGTGGATGAGAAAACCCAGAGATGCAGCCCTATGCCCTGAAGAGCTTACACTTTTCATATAAGCAAGATGCAGTGACTGAGAATGACAAGTAACAAGAAGGCAGGACAAGAGTCATATGAGAAAGGTCAGGATCTTTCTAAATAAAGCCTATTGTCATGCTTTAAATTTGGGTTTATATTGAAGACATCATACGTGGCTACATATTTTTAAGACAATTTCACTGTGTTTTAATCAAACATTTTTAATCTCATAGTCATCTTGCCTGCTTTGGTTTAGTGCATATTTAAAGCTTCATTTTTATAGAAATTTATGTTTCACTCTTAAAATTACTCTTTCAGCTTGGCTAGGCTTTCGCAAAAACAGTTGTCACAGCTAGTCTGGTTATTAATTCCCTGGGTGTCTCAGAGGTACAGGAGGTTTTCTGGCTGATCCATGCCACTGGACTGCTTCTCCTTGACCCTTGTCTCCAGCTCTCTGTCTCCTCTCTGCAACACCCCAAATTGCTCTTACTCCAGAGGTGGCAGTCAAACCTCTTCATCTGTTTGCCCGAGAGTAACAAAGCACCTTCCCTCTGCACAGACCTTACAGCTCCTCAGAGCAGCCCTGACTCCTCTCCTGGGCACCAATAAACCAGAGCAGAGCATCATGGTGCCAACCATCTGCCCCACCTCCTCCATAAGCCCTCTCCAGCATTTACACCCCACTCACTGTGTGTTTCCTACAGCTGATGGAGGTGTAAAGCAAATTCCGGCCATCCTCAGCTTTGGGTTTCCAATCTACACATCTTCCTCTTCATGCTACTTGATTAGCAAAGGAGCACATTTAATTTTGGGGGATGCAGGGTAAAAGTCTATCATGGTAACTCAATGTTATTCCAACAGATGTCCATTCAATACCATCTGTCCCACCTGTGGCTTTGGCTATTATTTCTTACTAATTTTAATCTTGTCTTCACCTTAAGGGGACAAATTCTTTCTGGTACCTGACTGCAGGTTTAGCAAACTCCCCGAAGGAAGTCCAAATGCATTTCAAAAGCATTTTTAATGTGTGTCTTTCATCCTGGTGAAACCAGCTGTCCATGCACATCAATTCCCTCCAGCAATTTTTCCTTTCATGGAATGGAAATATTCAGCCTCATGGTTGGGTATGGAAATTTTGCTGAATTGAGACAAGGGGTCTGCATAAATGGACTGAATTTAGTACTCTGACTTTCCAGCCTCCCTCTTAACTCTTCTGAAGGAAGTCATGAAGGCTTGAGAGCTGAGTCCTGCTGGGAGTTTCAGAGAGCTTGGAACAGGGATGGGTGATTTTCAGCTGGAGAACCTGCCAGGGATTTGGCTTTATGCACGTACACTTGGTTGAGCAGCTTGACCAAGTGCACACCTTGTACTCAGAAGGCAAGGAGAGGATCTCTTTCTTCTACTAGACCTCCCAATTAATGTTAAAAAATATGCTTAACTATTACCTAATTATTTGTATTTTGTGTGGAATGCCCTAGCTGAATTAAAAAAGCAGATGTTTATTTGTATAGATAGTGCAGAGTTCTTGCAGCAGTCACACCTGAAAAGCATTAGTTATCTAAGGAGACAAATTGAACAAGACAAACCTAGGGCCAACCTGTTTCTCCTCAAGCAGTTTGTAAATACATACTGAGAAGCAGAGAATTGGGAAAGGAGAGTTAGACTTGCTCTTGCTGTGACCCAAATGCAGCTGGTTAAGGGCAAGCTTCATTTTAATTTACTCTTTCTAAGCAAGACATCATTCAAAGCTGATGTCTGACAGGTGGTGAGGCTCACATCCTGCTGTTTCTTCAGGACAGTTTTGTTTCTCTCTAAACCTACTTCACACCTGACTGAAGACCTGCTCTGGGAGCAGGGAGCTCCCAAACAGCTTGGAGCTCCTTTGATGTTTCTTCTACCACCTTGGCTGCTGGGCCAGGTATCAGCTGCTGCTCCCAATACAGCTCCTAACAGTTTCCTGGGCACAGGAGAAGCCCCAGATTCTTGGACCAGGCATCTTCAGCATCATCTTTAGTCATTGTCTCAGGTTGCTCTGTTCTCACAGAATTTAATCTTTGATGCATTAACTTCAGGGTGTGAGTCTGCTGTGAGAGAAGGCAAGGGCAAAAGTCCCAGTGGGGAAAAAGTGGGAAGCAAGGTTCAGTTGCTCTGATTGATTTTTTCCAGAAAGTACTGGCTGATTTCTTCTGAGTTCGGTGAACAGTGCCTATTTTGGGAATATGAAGGCATTTGGCTCTCACTGATCCTCTCCACACCTTTTGGTATTTCTCCAAGCAGTGCCCTGAAGGCAGCTCTGGGGTTTGTAAGCTGCTCTCTTGTAAACACTCAAAGGTATTTGTCCAACAGAGGGAGAGCCAGCTTCCCTGTACAGCAAGTGGATGTGGCAAAATGCAAATAGCAGCAGTTCACAGGGATCGATACATCCAACAAAGCCCACGCAGCTGCAGTGTCTGTTTGCATGGTGTGCAAGCTTCTCCTTGTGCAGGATCTCTGATGGACACCGTGCTGGCACAGGGGGTTGATTCTGGCTTTATGGACAGAAATTATTGCTACAGCAGCTCAAGTGCCTGTGGGCTATTGCAACTCTGCCTTACAGACAGTCAGATAAGAGCCAGCTCCCCTCCTTGTTCTCTGTAATAAAATGCTTTTGCTGCTGTACAGGACCTCATGTACCCACAGGGTCCATCAAATGGGAGTAAATGGACCTTTGTGCTCTTAAAACAAGTCCTGTTGTAAACCCTGGCATAGGTCATAAAGAAGTGCACAATACTTGTTGGGGACGATGGCTGCTAATACAGATGAATAAAATAAAAAGGAAACCTAGGTTGTAAACATAACAATTTCTAAACTTCTCTCTCCATTAAGCAAAAATAATCAGTGTCATTACATTTTATATTTTGTGAATGAAAATAATACTATATGCATTCTGAACATTAACAGATTTGAATATGTTTTTAGCAAAAAATATGAACATTTTAATGTAAGGACTATGTGTATTATGTTTTACTAGCTGTTGAATACATCAAGTTTCAGATAGTTAATTTTGGAAATGAGAAATATCTTGTGATGTGATAAAGGCAATGAATGAAGCACTTCAGAGGATCAGAGTGTAATGTTATCCATAACTTCCATCAATTATGACAAAAGACAGCAAAACAAAGCTACACACTGGGATGGATGAGTGTACTGATCTAAGGGTACTCTGCCTTTACTCAAAGTAATCTTGATTTCAGCTTCTTAAAAGTATTTTACCATGGCTCAGGAAGTCCTTAAGCCATGGACTGATAAAGATTAAGAGAAAAATACCAGGGAACTATGAGCATAGACTTACTTTGATCTTGACATTTTTGCTAAATAGGGTATCTGAGCTGGTATGGCTCTTACATTTTCAAGTTAATGGCCAAATCCAAAAAGTTGCTAAAAGAAAGAATTAAAGCAGAATATAAACATCTAAATCCAGCATTGAAATAAAAAAGGCTCTCTCAGCTCCAGTCCAATCCTAGAAGCACCTAGCTCGGGAGGTACCTACCTTCAGTATCCAAGAACTCCAAATGTACAACAGTCACCTTGCACCTGTGTCTGGAACCTCCACCTCCTCCGTGGGTCTGAATCCTGCTGTATCCTGCCAGGGTTACAGATGGTTCAGCTCTTGTTGGACTTGGAACGAACCACACGCTTGAGTTCACAAGCTCAGTTTGCGCTAAGGATGCGCGCCGTGCCGCGAGCCCTCAGCTCCGTGCGGCCGCTCCTGCCGCAGCGACGCGGAACGCCGACCCGGACGGTAGCGAGCAGGCCACACAGGTGGTGGGAGGCAGGCAAGTGGCAACAGGAATGAAGAGAAGGAAACCAGGCTTTCCAGCCTGACACAACTGGGTTTGTCCTCCAGGAGGTCAGGGGTCAAAAAGTGGGGAATAATGGAGGGTCCAGGTTTAAGTATCAGGGAGAGTAGGCGTGGCTTAAGGGAAGGGGACCAATGGGGGCATGGCAAGGAGGAGGGTCCAGGGAGGGACACAGGGCCCTGTGTCCTATCAGGACACAGGGGGAGGAATACATCAACAGGGGACCAACCAGGTGGCAAACTGGGGAGAACATTCTAGAAATGGGGAGTGAACTGGGGATGATTGAGGGAAGGATTGACAGGAGCTAGGAAAGATCTAGAAGGGAGGGTGGGAAGGGATGAGGTCGCTGGGGGAGGAGAGCAACTGCCATTCTGGGTTGCTGTGGGATACTACAAATGTGCAGCTGAGAAGGTGGAAAAAAAAAAAAAAGTAAACCTTCTGAGAGAAAAGAAAGCAAGTGCAGAGGAGTCTTTAGTTCAGCGTTGGGACTGGTCTTTCAGGGACAAGAATTGTCCTCCTGGCTGGAATTCACAATCAGCTTCTGGAGGAAGACAAACTCCAGATCAGGTAGATGCTCTCACCACTAAACTAAAAATTATACTCACCTTTGATCTTCCTCTTATAGCTCAATGAATCTTTAATTCTTTTTATGCAAAGAAGAACAGGTTCAGCATAAGGGTATACAGTGCTCTCTTCTGCTCTCCCTATCTTCCCTGGGTGTCTTGCACCCTGGAAGATTTTTGTAGCTCCTCAGGGAACCCAGGTTGGTATTTCTCATGCAGCAAATCAAGGTGAACCCAGATCTCCTCCTTGTCACCCTGCTGACAACCTCCCTGAGAAATACAGATGGCCAGCTGCAGCCTGCAGGAGTGTCCTGTGTTTGCCTCCAGATGGACAGACTGCCCATACCCTGAAAAGTGGCTCAGCCCCAGTGACAGGCATGGTTTGAAAGCTCATCCTTGAGCTCCTTCAGTCATCAGATTGTTTTCTTTCTGTCTCTTGGGAGTGGGCATTTTACAGCAGAATAGATCCTACAGAACAAACTGAAAAAAATCCACCCCACCCCAAACATCTGGAAGTCTGAGACTACTCTCCTGGAAGACTGGAGAGAGTTTTAAAAACATGTTCCAAATCTGGTGAGTGGGTGAAACACTGGAAGAAACATCCAACCTCCTAGGCTGGTGTCCTCACCACTGCCTTGTATGTATGTAAGTGCATGCAATAGTTGTGAGATGCCAAATCTAGGAGACACTCTGGAATGACTGTGGAAAGTGGATCTGATGGAGCACAATATCTCTTGAAGGTTACTAGCAACCTGAGGTGGGCGGGTGACTGTCCCTGGAAGCAGAAATTAAGGAATGGAAATCTTGTGCTCCTGGAATTTTGGAGCTTCAATGCAAAGTGTCTGGGTTCTTTGCCTGTCCAAATTTGGGAACTGTGTCTGAACTGTCAAGTGCTTCCCTGATCAGTCAGGTTACCATGTCCTTACACCACACCTGAAAAAAAAAAGTTTGAAGTTAGATCCATACAAGCTTTTAGGTGCTTAACAATTGCTTTGGCCAACAACAGCAGTCACCAAAGCTCCTGCTCTGCTAATGGCTAACGCCAAGGTCCAAGCCTTTGAGTTTCAGCAGGGATGCTCTGTGGGTGCCTTATCCCTCTCTGGCCACACCCAGAGGCACCTGAGTCTTGCCAGCCCTCAGCAGCCAGCAATGGAGCACCAGCCTGACTCACTTTTTGAAAGATGGTAGGTGCCTGACTCTAAGAGGGGCCTTGGTACTTGTCACCCCAGTTGAAGAAAGGTACCACCCTGCAGGGCTGGCAGTACCTCAGACACTGCCTCATTAGCTGATTTGGTAACTCCCTGCTCCTTGTACTGCTGTGGTGCATCCCATTGCATATGGAAAGCAGGCTCCCAGCAGCGTAGTAGCAGCCTGTATCAAAATTGTAACCTAAGTGTTCCCATGTACCTTTTTGTGACTGTATTCCAAATTACTAGTGTAGGTTCAGTAAATGGTACCAGCTGCCTCCAGGATCACAAGTGCTACGTCTTGGGGCACAAGATGCATTGCATCAGTCAGGCAATAACTCCAGGTCTCCAGGAATATAGATCCGACTGGAATTATACATTAAAGTCACACTGTGTTTACCTTAAAGCAATCTGACGAGGGATTAACTAGGTGATCAGTCCGTCTCACCACATCACAGAGGAGTAATTAAATTATTCCCAAACAAAATTGCTAGAATTTGACATCTAATCTAACTGCTGATATTGCTGTAATGTTTGCTTCCTACTTGTTCAAATGCTCAACCCTCTTTATTAAGAACAGTGCCGATTTTGTCCTGCAGAAAGTTAGAATATATTTCTTCTTCTTCATCTCTCCTTGTTGATCTATGAGAATAACAGACCCCGTCACATAAAATTATTCTGGCTTTGCAGAAGGGGCTGGTGAGCCTCTGGAATATAGTTCCCAGTACCGTCACCTCATTAGAAAAGTGACTTGCTGCAAATTGGGACGTTGCAACAGAGTGCAAATGATGCAAGAACTTAATTATTCAGAAAAGGTTTAGAAAAAGCTACGGTGTGGCTGCTGCCTTTGAAAACAGGAGATTAAAAAGCCACTTTAGGGGGGTTTGCAGAGCTCTAGGGGAATAGCAAGGATTCACATACAACGGGAAGAACAGAGCGAGTAACAAATACCAGAACAAAAGGGAAATTAACAGAAGCTTAAGTAGGGATGAGCAGCAAAGCAGTGTAATTTATTTGTGAATTTATTTGTATTTAGCACAGTTAATATATGGAATATTATACTAAAGCTGGAACAGAAACAACTATTAGAAATCATTTTACAAGGCTTTAGACACGTGTGGGGGCTTAAAATAACTCTGTGGGATGCAACTCATCATTCAGAGGAGAGGAAAAGGACTTATTGTCTTCCTCACAATCTCGTCTCTTAAAACATTTAGCTCCATTGCGCTAAGAAATAGACATAGTTACTTTAATGTGACTATCCATACAATTCTCAGGGAAAGGTTTTCGTTTACAAAATTAATTTCCCTTCCAGCTTCAAGTATATAGATGTGGATGAAAATAATCAGAGACACTCGAAAGGACAGGGCTAAACCCTGATCTCAGCAACAGCAAAGCAAAGCCCAAATAACTCCAAGAAAAATTCTGGATGCACGCAGGGATGTAACTGAGATGGGATCTGGTCCTGAAGTGCTGCACTCCAGACAGAAAAACCTTGATATCCTCTCCTTAAATTTCAAGAAAAACTGTCAAAAGATTCCCAAGTCCTTTTGGGGCATTTCCACAGTTCTTGAAAGAAGCCTCTATTTGCATATGATGCCTCCAGGCCATCAGCTTCAGCAGGCGTTGGATCAGACTGGGCGGCTCGCTCCTTCGACCTGCAGCTCTGCCTGCTTTCAGACCGAACAGACTGCCTTCAGCTCTGGCGAGCCCGCCGGGAATTCACCCTTCTTTACGCACCGAGGGAGCGTGGGACACCGGAATGTTGCCCCGAGGCAATCTGTGTAATCCCTGTACCTCTCTTTTCTTTCCTTCCAGGACGGGTGCTTAACCCGCCGCTCGGAGACACGTGGGTCAGATCCCAACTTTCTCTCCAGGGGAGATCTCCGCGGGCACTTTACGATGTCAGAGCTCCCGCTGTGCTACCACCGTTTACTCGGAAAATCACAGGCAATTAATCACAGTTTTCTCGGGGGAAACCCCACTTGATTTGGACCCGTCATTACGCAGGGAAACTACAGAACACCGTGCTGTAACCTAACCTGAACTCTGCTAAAGGCATTTCTTCCTAGGGCTCCCCTTTCACTTGGCAAGCCCTGCCTGCCTTTGGGAAACCGGGACGGCCGTAACGGACTGTGGTTACACTTGGATGTGCTGAGGAGCAAGATGCACCCGCGATGTTGTCCCGCTCGTCTTTGGGCCGCCGAGGCAGGACGCGGGGAGCCTGAGGAAGCCGCGGGGAACGCTCTGAGGTGACCTCCTGCCGGGCCGGGGCTTTCCCCTGCCCCCTCCCGCAGGAAGCTGTGCGTGTCGGCGGCGGCAGGGAGCTCACCCCGGCAGGACCGGGGCTCCGGCCGCCGTCCGGGCACCGCGCAGGGCAGAGGGATGGAGGGACGAAGGGATGGAAAGATGCAGGAAGGAAGCAGTTCAGGCGGCAGGTGAACGGGACAATGCGATGCGTCCCCGACAGTCCCGGTTTCAGCGGGGCGCAGTTTGGGCGGCACCCGCAGTGACTCCGCCGGTGACGGCGGGGCGGGCGCGGTCCCCCCCCGCGGCCGGAGTGCCCGGGGACGTGCGGGACGCCCCGCCGCCTCTCCCCTCCCCTCTGCCCGCCCCGCCCGGGGGGCCGC
>VZSE01007389.1:697486-721464 GCA_013398275.1 Promerops cafer
GCGGGGCGGCGGCGGGCGGCGAGGCGGCGGGCGGGCTGAGCGCCGCCTTCAGCGGGCCGCGCATCGCCTTCTACGTGGGGCTCAAGAGCCCCCACGAGGGCTATGAGGTCCTCAAGTTCGACGACGTGGTGACCAACCTGGGCAACCACTACGACCCGGCCAGCGGCAAGTTCACCTGCCAGGTGCGCGGCATCTACTTCTTCACCTACCACATCCTCATGCGCGGCGGCGACGGCACCAGCATGTGGGCCGACCTCTGCAAGAACGGCCAGGTGGGTTCCGCCGCTCCCCCGCGCGTCCTCCCCGCCCGGGGCCCCCCAGTCCTCTCCCTCCCACCGTCCCCGTCCCGCGGGCGCGGCACCGGCCGCCGCCGCTCCCGGCGAAAGAGCCAGCGGGAGCATCCTTCACGCCGTCGGGCGGGGGTGCATCTCTAGAGCCGTGACAAATACCGAACTCCCGACTTGCAAACTTTCCTGCCGGGCTGGGGAGAAGGAGAAGCGAGGACAGGGGCGGGAGGGAGGACACAGGGTAGTGGAGAGGTTGGGAAAAAGGGACTCGGGGCATTGATGGAGGAGCAGAGAAAGAGTGGCTGGGAGTACTGATGGAGGGGCTGGAAAAGGGGTACGTGGAGGACTGATAGGGGGGCTGTGGAAGAGTGAGTCGGGGGGCTAGTAGAGGTGCTGGGCAAGAGGGGCAGGGGGGCTGACGTGCCCAGCGGCTGTGTTGGCAGGTGCGGGCCAGTGCCATCGCCCAGGACGCGGACCAGAACTACGACTATGCCAGCAACAGCGTGGTGCTGCACCTGGACTCCGGCGACGAAGTTTATGTCAAGCTGGATGGAGGCAAAGCACACGGAGGCAACAACAATAAGTACAGCACTTTCTCTGGCTTTCTTTTATACCCTGATTAACACACGAGTGACACGACACAACTGGCCCTGCCACTGATGCACATGGGGCTGTTTGGCAATTCCATACCCCATCGTGCTGCTGTTCCTGCTGGTGTCCACTGTCTCTGCAGGTAACTTTAGCTTCATTATCAGTTCGTATGTCTTTATTTTCACCCTTGTGGAAACGAAATAGAAATGAAACAAAGTGAGCCCCTTCCTTACTCTCCCCCATTTCTTCTGACCCCCACTCTCCCTTTGTCTGCCCGAGTGTTTCATGTGTCACATGAGGAACTTGGCAGCTTGAAACTCTCGAGTGGTTCCAGGAGGGTTTAAAAGAGCCTGGAGTTTGGACTGTGTCACACACGGAATTTGAACAGGTCACATTTTTTCATCAATAAGTATTAATGACGATGATGAATTTTCAGATCGACTATTCACGAAGTGGGACTGGATCATAACTGTTTTCTCCTCTGCTGCTTTGTATGGGGTCAAGTGTAAACTTTTCTTTCTGTGCAATGCAATGCTCGTGTGAATGATGGTGTCATTAACGTCAAACCTGTTTCTGTCTGCAAAAGAATTTGGTCATTGACCACAGTCACCCAAATACCACATTAAATTATGTTTTTAGACAATGCCTTCTTGCTTTCTGTCTCTTCCAGTGCTACAAAGGAGCACTGTGGTGGTGCACAGGAGGGTGGGGAGTAAAGGATGGGGTCACTTCAGTCCCTTAGGTTTATAGTCATATTTAATGTTAGGATGGGGTTTCTTCCCTAGGTCTTGAATATGGTTCAACGGGGCTGGGAAGAAGTAGAGAGAGAGAGAGGAAAAAAGCTTCACCTTTGTGCAGTTTTGTGAAAAGAAGGCACACAGTTATCAAGAGGTGAAAGTGGGGGTGTGGAGTGAATCTCCTAAACAGATTTACTGGGTTAAAACCTGATCCAGAGGTTAGTGAAGTACAGGAAAAGCAGTTTAATCTGCTGATTATGGAAAGCCATGTTTCTGTAACATGCTTGACAAATGTTAAGAAGGCAGCAGGGGAGAGAGTTTGTCTAAACCCGTGCACTTGCAGTGTGTGTATGGGTTGGAAACCACACCTGACTGGAGGTGAGTCTGCACAGTGCCTGAGATGGGCTGGGTGAGAAAGCTCGCTCAAGACTGATGGATTCACACCATTTAGAAGGGTTTTCTCCTGATGGTCCTCTGTAAATCCCAGCCACCCTTGGTCTTTTTTCAAAATGCACAGGTGTGTCAGTAGTGCATGTGGTTCTGAGCCTTTGGTGGAGGAGATGCATTTGTCATCATCACCCCAGTAGGTAACCTCCTCAGTTTGGGTGAATTGGGACTGCTCTGTTGAAGCTAAAAGAGCTAAATTGATTTACAAAAGCACTTACTTTCATTTTACTGTCTTGTCATTTCATTTTTCCCTCCTAGAGGTCTTACCTCCCTATCACCACTCTGCCTTTCACAGTGTTAGTGCAGTTTGACAGATAAGAGAGCCAGGAGCTGGTCTGAAACAGCTCTGCCAAGGCTGGAGCTTTGCCCCTGCCCTGATGTTGCAGGAGGAAAGGGAGCCACAGTCAGATGGACTTGTTCCAGCCCCACTTTGGGGCAGCCCCATGATGACCAAGTTCTTACAGTCACTCCTGTCTCCTACCTAGTCCTCAGTGGCTGTTGTCTTCTCGTTGGTGGAAGAGGACGGTCAAAGGGAGAAAGTGATTCTTCCATCCTGTCCTCAAACATCCCCTCCTGAGGGAAGCAGAGTTCATGACCAGGTACACATGTTAGACACTTATCAATCTCTTATGTCTTGTCGATTTGTACTATTTAGAATATGATTAAAACCAGTGTCTGAGACCATCCAAATGAAGTATAATTGCTATGGATCCTCAATTCCCACCGGATCCGTAATCCTTTTTGACTATTCCTCCCCCCTCCTTCAATGAAATGGAGCTTAGACACAAAGCCCTTGGTTTAAATTTCAAAAAATTAAAATTGACATGCAGCAGCATTAGCAGGAGCCAGGAGGAATTCTAAGGAGGTGCCTGGGCTCTGCTTTATCCTTTGCATTAAGAAGCAATTTGTACTTCTAACAAAGACCCAACTGTTCCCCCTTGGCAAAAGGGCAATGAAGATGCCTTGCAAGGGAATTGCTGTTCACAATACTTAAACAAATTTGAATCTTAGATTTTTAAATCTGTATTCCCTGGTGGAGCCTGCTCCTCTCAATTCAAATGCAGGGCTGGTGGTTGTGTGCCTGCCAAGGTGTCAGTAGCTAAGCGGATGATGGATTGATGAGGCAATGGGAAGACACAGGCTCACAGTGGCAGTTTGCCCCGACAGTGATCTATGTATCTGCACATTATCAATGTCATGAGGAGGCTTGAACCACCCTCGCTAGATGTCTCATTTTCCACTTATCTCTTATGTACTAATTATCAGGCTGGATTATTCCCCAGGATAGAAACAAAAAAAAATTGCTCATCGCCACTGACAGTTTACACAATCGATAGAATGAACGTCTCCCTCAGCTGCTCTCAGGCTTTTTTGTTTCCTCTCCTCATTGCAGGGTCTCCCGAGATTGCCTCTGTGGGGGGTTGATGGCTCTCACCCAGCATCTGAGATGGTGGTGCTTGGACAGGCTCCTCTGTCCCAGTCATCTTGGTGGTAGCTCAGTGTGTGGGTTGTGGTTTTTTTTTTTTGAAGTAACACAGGGAAAAGCAATTGGGAGATGAAAAACTTCAGTGCTCAGTGGTGCAGTCGTCCAGAAAAGCAGAGGCAGCACTGCAGAGGGGGACGATGGTCCCTGTGCTGCCAGTGGCTGTGGGTGAGAGCAGGGTCACACAGTCCAGCAAACAGCCTGAGGTGGCCTTGAACCCTCCGGGCCTCAGCTGAGTCTTCCTGCCCTTGGGAATGGTCTGCGGGTTCTGCATGTTTCATGTCACAAAGAGAAGGAAGGGGTTGTTTGTAAGGGGGATACCCTGGACCCCTGGTCTGGATGGGAAGAGGAGGATTAAAGTGTACTCAAGGGGTTGGCTTCAGCTTTCTCTGGGACTGGCTTTCCCAAATGATACTGCATCTCAAACATTAGCCACTGTCTGCTCTGGAGGTCTGACCCCTCAGAGGTGTTACTTACTTGATGAGTTAAGCAAATGCTTTTAAGAATTAGGATGTGGTGAGGTGTGATGTGAATAGGGAAAGCCCCCAGAAAGGAGGGGAAGATTGGAGTTTTAGGAAAAAAGTGCTTTCTGTTTCTGCACCCAGCCATGTGCTTAAGTTAAAATCCTAATACAAAACTTACCCTTAAAACAAAAGGAAAAGACAGGTGTTTGTACAGTCAAAGTAACTTAGATACTGCACCAGCAAATGCTTGATCTTTGTGCTACCAGTGTGAAACCTTGACCCTTACCCCGTGCCTGGTCGCTACTGGCTATGGAAGAGATCCCTGGAAGAGAGGTGAGCAGGGAGATGTTGAAGCACACAAACATCATGAAAGGGGAAATGGGGATGCTGCTGAGTGCTCTGAGGGGGGTGCCAGCCATCCCAAGTCTGTGGTTGTTCCCTGGAGGAAGGTGTTCAGGTTACTCTGCTCTGCCGCAAGCGAGTGGGTTTGTGGCTGGTCACTTGTTTTCTTCTGTCTTGACCTTCACTGGTTTGGGAGACTCCTGGCAAGTCTCTAGGGAGGTGGGTGAGGAAATCCTGCTTTGTTTGGGGTGAAGAGGGTGAGTTCCTGGTGCTGAGTTTTCTCCAGCCAGGGTACAGAGTTGAGTAATCCATGCTGTGACAGCAGCTGGTGTCGGGTGTCCTGTGCCAAGTCTGGTGCCTCTGTGTTTTCCAGGATCTCAGCTTGCAGATTTCCTCCTTGATGCTCATTCCCTTGTGGAGCAGGGCCTGGGAGAGTGGGGCTCCCTGTCTTGCAGTAGCCACAACAGTCCCGTGTTGGCTTCTCATCTTCCCCTTTTGCTGTAAGGAAAGCAAAGTGTTGCTTTTTGTGCCCCCTGTCTTTACACACGTGCACTGAACCATGCATTGGTCTTCGTCTTGCTGCTTTTGAAACTCACTCTGGGCATTTTTCTTGGTGATTTAATGCTTGTTTATCTCTTTGCTTGACTCCTTCAGTGGCTCACAGTGCCTGGACAGGTTTAATTTGTGAGCTCAAAAACTATGGAGGATGGGTTTTGGTGGATACTCGTGTTCTTTTTCTGTTTATGCCACAGACTAATTGTATTAAGGGGTCTGTGACAATAGAGGCAAAATGGCATATAAATGTATTTCAAATCTGTGTTAAATACTTTTTTTTTTGTAATATGCTGGTTCTTTTCCTTTTTGTGATTGGACTGAACTCTGGGAAAAAATCCTGGTAAAATCATGTGTCTTAGTATTGTCTCTGGGATAAAGAAGCCTGTCAGAATAAAATAAAGACTAACTGAATCTTCACTGACTTTGAGACTGCAAGAAGTTTGGTCCTTTTCACTGAAAGTCTACATGATGTAGAGACTTGGAAGATTAATTACAGACAAGAGAGGTAAATTGTTACCGTGTGCACACCCTGTCAGTTTTGGGTGAGAGCCTGCTCTCAGCTGGTTTCACATTTAATGGCAGAAAGAGGTTCAGCTTGTTTATAACTGCAGGTAACATGCAAATGGAGACCCATTTCTCTAGACCAAGCCTGTGCCAGTTCAGAAGTGAATCCCTTGGTCACAGAGCAGGTGCCACAGCAGCAGTGGAGGAGATACTTCACTGTTTCTTGAGCCCACTTGCTCTTGAATGAGCTTCATTTTTGAAGGTTGTGGGGGCATTGTGGCACGGGCATTCAAGACTAAAGGGGCTGAGCTCCTGATTCCTCTCTGTTTAGGACCACTTTGTTAATTGCCTCAGTGGTAAATTACAAAGAGGCCAGTAAAGGGCAAGGCTTGTTCCCTGGATCAGCCAGGGGAACGGGGGCATTTCCTCCTGGGTGACAAGCTGAGGCTGGGGTAGGACTTGGTGTTCTAGGCTTGAACATACATTGGAATTCCCCTTCCTTCCCCCTGCATTTCAGGCTGAAGCCTCAAGAGCTGGTGGTTTCAGGTAAAATTTGAAGGGTGCCAAGCCACTGTTGTGTCCTGGCCCCTGCCACAGAGTGCTCAGCGGGCTCTCGCAAGGTTTTGCAGAGCGTAATTCAGAGGGAGCTATGAATGATGATCCTGTTTTCTTGCAGAAAAAGCCACAAATGCCCACAAATTGGGTCCTTCCAATCATAAAATAGCCTGAATTAACCATTCAGCTGTGTGGCACAGCCCTCTCTATATCCTGATAAATGGGAGTTGATTTTCTTCACAGGGGCTGATGGCATATCCCTCTCTCTGTGCATTTGCTCCCATTTTGGTTTTTTTGGCACAAACTAGGGTAGAAACAGAAAAGGTCTGCTTGATCTCTATGATCTGCTGCCCTATTAATGCAGGATTATTTCCTCCAGTGCTCTGTGAGCACGGTGACACAGAGAGCATGGCTTGCCTGCAGCCTTTGACTGCGCTCCTCCCAGCGAGGGCACATTCACATGATCCTGGCTCTTCGTTTTGCTTGCAGCTGCCAGATCATGTCTAGAAAAACAAACAAGAAAAGTATCCAGCCCCAGTCTTGAATGCAGCTGAAATGTTTTCTTGGTGACATTTCTCTTTGTCAACAAATTGCTTATCACTTAAGTGTTGTGTTGTGATCTCCATCCCAAAGAGGAGAGATCTGCTGCTGAAAATGGGGGGGAGGAATGCCCAGGAGAATAACTTGTTTGAAGATGTGAGCACAGGCTTTATGAACAATGATTCTTTGTCGGATCTTAGCTCTAAGGTGCAATTTCGGTGGCATGATAATGCAGAAAATGTTTTAAGTCCTTGGGGAGGAAGCTGCTTTTCAGGTGGTGTCTTGCTCTTCCCTCATTATTGTAATGCTGTTCCTGAAGCTTTGTGTCAGTCATGCTGTGCTGCAGCATGTGAATGCTGGGGGTGATGGAGATCAAATCCAGGTGGATCTCTGTTTTGTTTTGGTATACAGCTGAATTCTTGACATTTGCTTCCCAATCTTCTAGCACTTTATTTTTCACGGAGCTGTACTGCTTGGGAGCCCAAGAGCCACAGTTTGCTTCCAGGTACGCTTATCTGATTCTTTTCACACTTAGTTTTTTTCACACTGGAGTCAGAATCAATCCTTAAGTAAGTTACATGTATCTTCCCTCGGATTGCCAGTGTGGCAACTGGCTAAGTAGTGTTTGGGGATGTAAGATGAATCTCAGTTCTTGTGTCCTAGAGGTGGAAATGGTTCAGGTCCATTTTTTTGTCCTGCCCAGTAAGTGTCACTATGTAAATGCTTTTCAGAAATAAACACCCTGAGAGGGGTGGCTCCTTTTGCGAAGTCTA
The DNA here is from genome assembly GCA_013398275.1 of Promerops cafer. Taxonomy (NCBI): domain Eukaryota; kingdom Metazoa; phylum Chordata; class Aves; order Passeriformes; family Nectariniidae; genus Promerops; species Promerops cafer. The sequence continues at coordinate 704,765 of VZSE01007389.1, forward strand.
GCAACCTGCTGAGGAAAAAGAGGTGTCAAATACCTTTGAAGCTCAGCTCCTCCAAGCCCCTGCTGAGTGCATCGCTGCAGCTGAGAGAGCTCTGATTGTAAACTTCAGCCTTCCCCCTCAAAAGGCAAAGCATCCTTGAGGAGTAACACGGCTGCTATTTATCAATGTGTGTGAGAATGAAGCCTGAATACTATTAGAGCTGAAACACTAATTAAGCCAATAAATTCCTTTGTCTTTTTGGGTGTGTTTGCAATTAATATGCAAAATCCCATTGATTCCAGCAACTCCATAATTCACAATGCAGTGTTATTACATATTGACAGCGTACCCTGTGAAACATCCAAAAGACCCTGCTGTGCATAGTAAGAATCCTGCTGTGATCCCGGTTAAACTGTTACAGGCTGGGTGAGGCACAGCGCTCCACCACGTTCTTCCAGAAGCTTGCCTGTCAGTGGAGCAGGTAGGAAGACCACACAGAAATGTGTCTCTGCTGAGCATACGCTGTGTCTCAAGGGCTATTTGCACTTTATATTGCTTTCAGAATTACAGTGGGAAAAAAAAGGAAAGATGTTCCAGCTGATCCTAAAAGAAAGGCTGAAACTGATGCAAATAGAAAGAGATCGTAAAGGAAATATGTATTTGGATCAAAGCAAGGCAGTTCTTTAAAGCTGCCTTAGCTTTAATTTGCATCTGATGGGGCAATCTAAATAATCTTTCCTCAAGGTTTGTTCAAAGCTATGAGAAGGGAGACAGGACAGGAAGGCTTCTGAGAGATGGAACACTTTCCCTCTTCCAGGGGAACATTGTTGTGGCATCCTAGGACAGAACGAGAGTCCTTGACCACTGAACCCTGCGGTGACTCTCTGCCTAGAACTGCCTTTTGCAGCATCAGAAAAAGTCCTGCCCACATATTTTTCAGCATCCTTCCCTAAAGCAGCAAAATCAGGAGGACATTGTAAGGAATGATTGGCTCTTAGTCTCAGAATATTTAATTGACAGGGCTGCCTACATGAGGCTTTGTTGCTGTTTTTTCTTACATTTGGACTGTTTTGCGTCCCCAGGTCTGTGGCAGCTCTGATCTCGAGGTGGAAGGGCTCAAGAAAAGGGGTATGGTTGGTGGAATAGATTTTCTTCATGGGGTTGGTCTGATCCCCATCGAAGCGGGTGGGCAGGTGCTCAGTGGCTTTGGTGAAGCAGGAGCCAGGTTAAGCTTAATCTTGGGCTGGGGTTTTGTGGTGGTGATCTTTTCTGTTGCTGTTTTTGGTTCTCAGGAAATTATTCAATTTGGTCTTGGCATAATCAATAAACCTCTGTATTGATATGTGCAGCCTCTGGAGCAGAGCATGGCATGGATGTGCTTTTAATTCAGAACAGCAAAAACCAAATACACAGTTGTTGAATTAATTTGTGGTTGGTGTTTTCTGATAACTGCAATTCAGATTTGCTCTTCTTGTTCCCACTGCCATCCTTCCAAAGGCAAAAAAAAAAAAAAAGGACGCAATCAGGGTAAAACTGGAGCAATTGTAGGTGCATTTGATCCCCATGTATGCAGAGGCTGTATGACAGCTTTAGAGGATGGAAGATGAACAATATACAGGATGCTATCTCTGATTTCAAAGATGGCATGTTTGATTTCAGGCACAACGATAAAGCAGAATTCTTGATAGCTTGTCCAAGCTAGTTTTCTTCTGAGTTAGTGAACTAACTACCTACCTAACCACAAGCTGTCCTTTTGCTTTTTCTTTTCTATTAGTGGACTAATAGGACTGCCAAGCTTTACTTTCTAGATGGGTCTTAAATGGGAAGCAGTTTGTTTCACGGAAGAAAGATGCTTGGGGAATCAATTTATGCCAGCTTGTAGCCACCAGAAACCTCTGTACTTCAGCAGACTTTAAATTGAAAAATGGAGCTTGCTCTTCATACTAGATTTCTCAAACTACTTACTCCAAGCAATAGAAAAGCAAACTTGTCAGGTAGGCACGGATTTTTTGAGGTATCTGTATGTGTTTGTCACCTGGTTCCCTTCTGTAAATCTCCAAGTGAAATACAGGAGCCTGAATTGCTTAAAAAGGTCAAATGAGGTGAATATAACAGTCCCCTCTGGCCTAAAAAAAATCCATTAATTGTGCTGTCAAATGGAAGTATGGACAATGGCAGAGCTGACTTTTTAAAAATTTGTCTTAGCTCTTACAAACTGGTGGTGGGAGGGAGTAAAGTGAGAGGAGTTAAAATGATTTTGGGGTAGGACTGAGCAATCGCCTCTGTCTGCAAAATGAGGTCCATTTCTGTCCTCAGACCTTTCTACAAGGCACAAATACAAGGGCAAGTTTCTAGGGGCAGAGTGGCCTGGTGATTTCCCATGTGTTTCCCTGTAGGCTTCTCTGTGTGTGGCAATTCCTTAGGCAGGCATCAGAGTTGGCATCAGGTAATGCAGACAAAACTGTGGAGTTAACAGATGCAAACCTGTCTTCTTCCTTTCTCTCTTTTATTCCTCATAAATAGGAAAATGATCTGCAATTAGCAAATGACATTCAAAACAACTGTGGAAATATTATAAATATTGATCATATGATTTGATTGAATGCAGTGAATTCAAAGCCTGCTGGGTATTGTACCAGGGGGCCAGTTATGGATGGTACGTTGCCAGGAGGAGCAGTGGTGTGTGGGGCAGTGCCAAAGTGTGTCCTGTGCTCTGCTCTGGTCAGTGCCATCGTTAGTGCTGGGACTCATTACACAGAAGACCTGTCTGTTAAATCTGCAGATTGCATAAAGTCAGAGAAAACTATTAACCTCAAAGTGGCTTTGAGAAAACAGAGGAAATGTAAAAATAGAATTAAAGAGATGCAAGTTACCTCTGTCTGGAGGCAGTCCATGGCATGGACATGTGCTGAAAAGTCAGAAGGGGTGGGCCTTAAGGACAAGAGAGGAAGGGAAATGTGTTATTGAGATAATTTTGGTTAGGAGAGAGTGAGGACCTTCAGATGTAGTAGCAAGGTCACACAGAAAGGGAAATTTTTGGCTGGTGAGGCATGGGAACAGGTTGCCTGGGAAGGCTGTGGGTCTCTGGCACAGAAGGACTCCAGGAGTGCACCAGATATCCATCAGATCCAGCTGTAACCTGGCTGTGTTGGGGTGGGGAGCCGAGCCAGACTCCTCAGACCACATGCACTATTGATTTTCCATCACCCTTCCTTTCTCCGTGGACCTGCAGAGATGTATATACCCATCTCCTGCCTGTAATAGAGCCCTCAAAAAATGACATTTGGTGTGTTTCTGTGCCCCCAGCAACTCTCTGCACACCAGAGTGACTCCATCTCTGTTAGGGCTGTTTTGGAAGGGCAGGTGGAGGTGCATGTGGTGATGGTGTGTGGGCAAGGCAATGCTGGTGGAAGGACTCTTGCAGTGAGCGAGTTCCTAGAGCTTAGCCCTGTTATCATAGCTCCAGACTGCCAGAGCTTGTGATGTCCAGGATCCCCCCCCAAGTCCTACTGAATGACTTTGCAAAGGTGTTCTCACCCCCTTGGGTGCTCTTTTGGCATAGCTTCTGCAAATCTGAGCACATTGTTTCTGCATCTGAGCACGTTGTTTTTGCATTTATGGTAAGAAGATGGAAATGTGGACCTGCTGATCAGCAGGCATCTAACACACAGGTGCCTTTGAAGTTCGTGAATGAGAGAAACTTAAATACCTCTGAGCTCCAGGAGTGCTGTGTGTATGTACCTGATGCACCAGCACACAGCTCAACCCACGCAGAACTGAGCACTCAGTGTTTTCACCATAGTGTCCCACACCAAGTGAGAATGCCTCTGAATTTTTTACTGTTTTTTTAATCTGTATAATCTGCAGATTATATGTTAAAAAACAACCAGCATAACCTGAAGTATTTTCCTATGTAACTCGCCATTGGTAACTGTGTGAGTGATGCAGAGGTTTATCTCAAAGCTCTGTATCCCTGCCACTTAATTTTCCTGTTCCTGTAGCCCCTTTGTCCACCTCTGGCTCTGTGGGGGCTTTCTGAGGTCTCCTCTTCAAGTCCTAATGCACTTCCAGATGTGTCAATCCTACCTGTGGAAAATATAGCGTTCATTGAAAGAAAACTTTGAAATGTAAAAGGAAAAGGGGACAGCATAGTCTGGGTATCCTGCTTGTGGATTTTTTTGTTTTTCCCTCCTATCAGCTCAGATATCAAATGGATAAATGATAATATTTTTTTCAAAAGAAAAAAGAAACCCCACTGTAAAAACATTCACGCTTTTCAAGTCTCAGCTCGAGTTTGCTTCGACTTCATTCACAAGGCTCTGACTACCCTTGTTTCCATCCCGGGCCAGAGGTGCTGTATTTAAGCCTCTGCAGGACAGGGTTTACAGTGGCGGTGCTGACTCACACTTCATTGAGAGTCACAAGCAGTGACTGCTGTGATGCATCAGCTGCCGCCAGACCCCGCGTCCCTCGTCCCTGGCAGCCGGGCCGGGCCGGGCCGGGCCGGGCAGGTCCCAGCGCCCCGCAGGGCTGAGCCCGCCGCAGGAGGATGTGGCGCCGCTGGCCACGGCTGCCCCGGCGCTCGCCTGAGCCGGCATCGCACGGTGGGGCAGCGGTGGGACGTGTGGCAGTGACCGAGATGGGATCACTGGGAAGTGAAATCAGATTCAATTGCATTAGAAATTCATGTCAGATAAAGCCAGCGGAGGTACTGCAGAACTATAGATACATCTGCTTAATATATTTATTACATATCCCTCCCAGATTGATTCTGGGCTTAAATTTAAAAAAAAAAAAAGTTTGTTTTTCTTCTTCTCTGTTACTCATCTGGTAGTTTTGTAATATTTAGCTCTTCCTCACTGTTTGATTGGATTTGTGAACTTCCCAGTTGTGTCAATAAAGCGATCAACAGAGAGATGGAGTTAGACTTGGCGCAGGGAAGTAGCGTGGCAGATTTTCCTGCTCCTGCACACCTCAGGTCTGGGGTCACTTGCAGCCACCAGCAGCAGGCTGGACTGACCCATGGGCAGCTCATCTGTGCAGCCCAATAGTAACACTGATTAAAATCTGGCATTAGCAGTGTAGCTTGGAGTATACTTCAGGGCTGATTGGCTTGCCATATGCCAGCAGAGTACAGGTGTAAAAGCAGTCTCCAGCCATGCTTGCTTTTTGTGCCCAGCAGAGGGTTCCTCCTCCAGCCTCTCTGCGGGGTGTTGTCCTGCATTCCTTCTGGCTCACAGGGACTGCATTTATTTTGGTGATAGCAGCATGCAGGGCTGTAGAGCTATTTGTGACTCATGGAGTTATCTGGACTTTATTCAGCAGCTACTGGAACACAATCCTGAGTAACGTGTTTTAGGGGACCCTGCCTGAGCAGGGGGTTGGACAAGATATCCTCCAGTGGTTCCTTCCAACCATAACTGTTCTGTGATTCTCTGACTTTCCACTTCTATAACTGAAATAGACCGTGACCCACATGTGTCTCCAGGAAGGCAAATCACCCTTCCTTGGTGGGATTACTCATCTCACCTCCTCCAGTGCACACTTTGTCCTCTGTGCTCTGGTGTCTGTGAAAACGTGTCTGGAGCAGGGGTGCCCAGCTCACTGCCATCACCCAGACCACAAGCTAAATGTTGTATTTCCAGTGCTCCTTGGTCTCATCTTGCTGGGACCTGGCTCAGATCTGCTGAGCCGGATGTGGTGACTTTGTATTGTTTCCTCCATGAGTTCATCTGCTCCCCAAACCACGTGCAAGGCTGGTGTCCACACCACTGTCCTGCAGTGATGAGGGATCTGTGCTGTGCACAGCAGCTCCTCTTCCTCTCCCTCTGAGCTGCCATCCCATCACTTCTCAGCTGCATCCCTTCTTCAGTCTGGTGGGGCTCGGCTGCTACCTCTGGGCTTTCCCACCTTTCTCATGCTCTCCCCCTTCAGCTCCCTTTCTCCTTTTCATGAAGAGAAGGGAATCTCTAAGCAAGGACCCAGAGAGCAATACAGGTCACTGTGCTCTTTGTTTGGGGCCCCCGTGCTGCAGTGCATGCTTTGGTGCAGGCAGCCAAGCCCTGTCTTTGCAAGTACTACAGTGCCTCTGAAAAACACGTGTCTGGAATAGAGAAGTGAGAGTGTCTTCAGTGTCAAATAAGCACACTGCAAATCTGCATGTTTTGGTGCAGTCTGTGCCACCTGGGAGCAGCCACAGGGGTGAGATCTCCATGGGACAATTCTATTTTAGCCTGTGCAGGCAGTGGGATTCCATGTAGCCAGAGGGTGAGGAAGTGAGGCTGTGCTTCAGAGAGGGTGAAACCTTGGCAGAACTCCCACCTTCTTCAAAAGGGGTCTGTGTGGTCTTCTGATTAAAATGATTTTAATGCAAATCAACATTAGCCTGTTCCACATTGCATGGAGCAAGGAGGGAGAAAAAAGAGAATGGTTTGACATGGTTCTTTTAGCCTTCTGATTCTCAAATTTTGGTGCAGAGTTAGGAAACTTCTGCTAATAGCAACCCTCAGGGTAAAGCCTTTAAAAAATATTCCTGGTAGGCTTTTAGCCAACTAAACTAAACCAGAAAAACCCCGCCCCTTTATTTAGCAGTTACGCTTAATGAAGGTTATCTCTCAGGTGTAATTTCATCCTTGATGTCACCCAAAAATTAGAGACATAAAAAACATATTAAAATTGAGGCAAACCAGTGTCATCTGGAGAGATTAGAGCTGTGAAGGTCTGTGACCTGCAAAAAATCAGAGTGCAAAGCAAACAATGCTCTGTGTGTAAGGAACACTGACCAACATATATGGGGATGGGGAAGAAGAGTGCATCAAGCATTACCTGCTGATGCAGACACCCACCAGGCTTGTGATGCAAACACCCACCAGGCTTGCTCATGTAGTGGTTTGTGTACACACTGACTGGGCTCAATCTTTTTGCTCCCAACTGCTGTCTCAGAGGAAAACTTCATGCTGCCTCTGCCAAAACTTCCTGGACAAAAACTTGTGGAGGAATGATGCATGGTCAGTGTGAGAGCAAAGAGTGTTATCTTCTACTTCTTGTTCTACCTACACCTGAATGTTAATGTTTGCTTTCCCTTCAAGGGAAGCTGCTAAATGCAAATTACCTCCCCACCACCAGAGAAGCTGATAAGGTGATGATAAAAAATATACAGAATAAATGATGCTAAGCACTGCATTATTCTAGAGAGAGCAGGGGAAGGCAGAGGGCACTGTAAATACCCTTTATGTACATCCCTATGTAATCCCAGTGGTGTACTGCAGGAGAGTGCACAGATCCTTGGGGTTCACCCAGGCACTTACATAAAATAAGATGCAGCAGTGTGTGCTAGAGCTAAGCCATAATTAAACACCCCCAGGTAGTTTAAATGAGACGTGCACATTTAGAAGATAGTTTTTAGCAGATCATGTCACCATCTGACTGGCAGAGAAAACAAACAGCTGTGGCATGTACTTTCCAGCACTGCTGTTTGCACAGTGAGCATCAAGGGTGCGTTGGCTGTGGGTGCAGAAGTGTGGTGTGCTTGTGCAAGGATGCCAAGCTGGTGCCTTCTGCTCTCCTTCCTGTCCTGGTGGGTGTAACTCACCCCTTGCTCTCCCTCCACCAGGGCAAGGTGGCAGAGGGCAGCTGGGGCTGTGGTCACCACCTTCACTCACCAGCCACGTTCCTCTCCTGATGGGGGTTGGCACTTGGCAAAGAGCAGCCAAAGCCTGAAATCTGAAGCTGCTCTCACTGTCATGGCAAGGATGCTGGAGCTGATGGTTGAGGTGCAACTGCCTGATAGAGGTCAGGGCTTGGCGATTGTGAGTGACTGAACCAGGGTGTTCTAGAAAGCAGCTATCCCATCAGCTGGGAGTTCACCCCTCATGGGTGGGGCTGTTGAATTGAAAAGGCAAATGTGTTAGCTTGAACCTCCAGGAAGGTGGTTTCCTCAAGGCCTGAGGCACTGGAGCCCGTTGGAGCCAGACTTCAAATTGTTACAGCAATGACAGGATTTGCACATGGTTACCACCCATCAGGTGTGAAGAAGAAACTTCCAGCTGAAGGGGCAGCTGCCTTCCTGCCCAGCCTGTCAAAGCTATTAAATTGCTCCAGCTTAATCACAGGGAACTCCTTGAGCATTTCCAAGGAGAGTATCTGATGAGAATGTGCATAAGGCTCTGGAATTCAATTTCAAGCCAAAAATGAGGAAAGAAAAGTTTACCTACAGCACTGTAAGCTCCTGGTAAGACTCAAAATGGCTAAACACCTGGTGGGAGTGCTGGCAGCCTGTTCCAAACATATTGGAGCCTGCCTTTTTGCTCCAGCAAGAAACAGGAGACCAGCCCTGTCGGTGCCCATCCCCTGTGCGCTGCTGGGGTGCTGCACTGGTGCTGACCTGCCGGGACCTCGCAGAGTTTGGGACAATAGGCTTTGGCAGGGTTATGCTCATTATTTTTACAGCCTTGAAGAAATGAGCAATTCCTCTGTAGGATCACTGTGTTTTCCTCATCCAGTCTTCTGCAGAGCCCCTGCAATAGAAACCTGCAGAACAAGAGGCACCCCCTGATGTCACCTGGCCTCTTGTTCTGCAGGTCTCTGCTGCAGGGACTCTGCAGAAGGTGGGATGGGTAAAAGGCAGGATCTGCCCAGCAGTCAGCCTCCTGATGTGGCAGCAGTACCCTTGGTGCTGGGGGAGCATCGTCCTTGCCTGCGGAGACAGGAGGGAAAAAAGCCTCAGCTCCCGACGGCAGCCGGGAGATGCCGGCCAGAGTTAGGACTGGCTTGATGGCTCCTGACGGTAGCAGGACAGGAGCCTGGAGGTGCTTTAACCGTGCCTTTGCCATCGCCATGGTGGTTTCTTTGTGTTCTTGGGGGTGTTGTGAATTAAGGGACGCTGTTAGGATGGCAGGTGGGGTGGTCTGGTGAGCTCATTGCATCGCAGCCCTGTGACTGCAGGGGATGTGCCTCCCTGCCTTGGAGCTTTGCTTCAATATTTACAGAGCACATTGACACATGTTTAAAAAGCTTCAGCTGGAATGAGCAAGACCAAACACAGCTGTGGGAATGTCACCGTGTCCCTTTTTAGAGACAGTGTAGGGTGCTGGCTGTGGGGCACAGAGCTCTTTTGGGAGGACAGTGGTTTGAAGGGAAGCTGAGTCTGTAGCAATGGATGAGCTTTTGCACAGGACAGGGGTGAGAGTCATGGAAGGGAAGGGATGCTCAGCTCTGTGGTAGTAGAGTGAGACATGAAGCTAAGACCCAGCTTGAAAGGCTTTGTAAGAGGTGTCCCAGGGAAGGCAAAGACCAGTTTGGGATAGAAAGTGAACTGGCTTTGGGTCTACCAAGGAGTCTTCAGAGATACAGCAGTGCACCCTGACTGGGAATAGCCCTGTCCTACCCAAGGGGATTATCCAAGGGAACCCTCAGAGCCACCTTGCAATAACTCCTTGGTCCCAAACCACTTGGTCTCAGCATAATCATTGTCATGATTATTTCATGCTGGGAAATCTTGATTTTCCTAGGCATTAAACAGACAGATGAGTAAAGGGTGCTGTCAGCTAAACACTTCCAAAATCTGTTATGGCTATTTTAATGTTGCTGTGGACTTGTTTTCCAGCTTTCTCTAAAAACCAGTTTGGGGTGCATATAGATGCACAGTGTTGAGCTTAGTGTCTCTTCAGAGAGGGAAAGGGACTACAGCATCACTTTGCTATTCATTTCCAAAGGCAGGATGTACAAACAATATCAATATTTATTAAACAGCTTTGTTTATCCCAGGTTTGTAACAAAGAAAGTGACTTAGATTGTGGTGTTTGTCCTCTTTTCAGTGTCCTATTCCTCACCTGGGTTTGCAGGTTTTTCTTAATGCATATATTATTTTCCTGTTTTGAAGACAACAGTATCCTGAATATCTTAAAAAGGGAAAGTGGCACTTGGTTTTTGGTTGCCTCAGTGGTTATATCATTTCTGCTTTTAAGAGTCCCTGTCTGTGATAGACAGCAGCTCTCACTACCCTTACAACAGAAGCTTTGTTGTCTGATTTTGCCCTTCCACTCTTCCTTCCTTCCCCTCAGCTGCTTTAAATAAACAGGGAAGTTTTAAGTTCAATGAGACCAGTAAATTTACAAAATCTACTCCTATGAATGGCTTATTTTTTTTCAGTTCAGCTTAAATCTGATTTCAAGTGACATCAAGAAGAAGAAAAATATTCAAAACCCCCAAAGCCCACTTACAGCATCGTGAAAGTGCCCAGCCAGCAGTTTCCACAGCAGCAGCTTTGCTGGAGGCTGTTTGCTGTGCCCCTTGCTGATGGGCACATGAAGAGTGCAGAGAGGGGCTTCTAGACATCTCCTGCACTACAGAGGTGAGAATTTGGGTACTTACTCCTTTCTAAAGATGCAAAAGGTCACTCCTATGCATGGGGATTCTGCCACTGCTTGTTGCATCCTTACACAAGACAGAAACACACTGTAAGGCATGGTGCTGCTGCCTCTGAAAGATCAGGACTGTTACCAGCTGCTCCCTTTAAATTAATTTTCCCAAAGTCAGTCACAACATGGGCAGAGTGATGATCCTGATGACACTTCCCGAACAATTAGCACCGGGAGCGAGGAGCACCAGAGGACTCACACCAAGTTCTGTGCTGTGTGTCTTCGGTATAAATAGCCTGGCTGGAGGACCTTTTGCCCAAAATTATGATGAAAGGGTGATTTTATGTTAATTCAACCTGTCAGTTGTGTTTGAAACCAGGGACACCAGAGCTTTCTGCTCTGCTTCGATCAGGAGTACTGGTCTGATTAAACTAAACATCAGGCAGCCGGAGGGCTGTTCGTAGGTGGCTGGTGGGCACGAGGGCTTGTGGGGTGGGCAGTGTTGGGCAGGTAGCTCCTGGGTACTTCACAAACTGCCTGCTGTGTCCTCCTGCATGAGGAGAGGCCGTGCTCTGCACGTGTGGATACAACCGGGATAAGGAGCGCTCCTTTGGAACTGTGAGGGCGGTGACATGGAGATGAGGCACCAAAGAACACCACAGGGCTGTCCCATCAGGAAAGGGCCAGGATCACCTACCAGCTAGGTGGGTTGAAAGTGCTCAGCAACAGCCTGGCTCTGGCTGTAACTGCTGACAAACCCAGCAGTGCCTGTGGTTTGCTGAGCTTGATCTCCAGGTGCTTTGCAGGGCAGGTTGGCAGCCACAGTGACCTGCTGCTGGTCCTAGAGGAGCTGCATTTGCAAGAGGACTCTTGGCCATCACAGATCTCATTCCTGCACTGCCTTCCACAGGCAGAAGTCTGTGGAAAGGATGTAAAGCCCTTGGGATGGAAAATACTACTTACAGTGCCAGGAGTTCGCTGAGTCCTTGGCAGAGGTATGGTCCTCACTGCGTAAGAATTAGCACCCAGCCAAAATGACTCAGCCTAAAACTCCTTCAGAAAATCCCTTAGTGGATGGTTTTCTTCTTGTTCCCTTTCTGTGTTTTGACCAGCTGTGGGCCAGTGGAAGGAGAGAGGAAAAGTGTGTAAACCAGGGGGAACATCACCATGCCAAAGGCAACGTGCTGAACAAACTTCAGAGGAGGCACTGAGAAAAGTGCCAAAAGTTGCATGGGCAGAGATCCACAGTCATTTGTGTTAATTAGCTAATGAGCAGTCTGTTGGAGACACCCAGACTTACAGACCTCAGCCTTTACCTCACAGCCCTACGCCTCAGCCTTTACCTCACAGAAAGACCAGTTTCAGTGTTGAGGTCAAGAGTCAGGGTCCACCCTAAGTGGTGGCAGCATGTGAAGTACTTAGAGAAAGGTCCCAAAGACTGAGAAAGACTGATAGCAAAGGCTGGTGGAAAGGCAGCCCTCACCTGCTTGCAAGGCCTGTGGAGTTTTCATTTGAGTCACTCTAGTAGGGAGAACATGTATGAATGTGGAAATTGCCCATGGTGTGTTGGAGCTCAACTCTTCCCATCAATGGGGGCTCCTGGCTCATGCTTTTAAGGCATCTGGTCCCTCCAGCTCATCTTTTCAACTTTAATAAGAGATGTGCATGTGCTTCCCCTTCCCCCCAATGCGTTACATTTTCAGATCAATTTTAAAAGTAACCTCTTTAATATTGAATTATTCCTGATCTCTATTGTCACTTCTAGCTGATTAGTTTAAGGACTGTGCTTGGTTTGTTTAATAACCTCTTGACACTAAACAAACAATCCTGAAAAGGGAACAATTTGCAAAACAGAAGGAAAACAAATAACCTACAAGGGCATCCTCTTCAAAATAGAAAGACTGATTACATTAAAATGGCAAAATAATTCCGGACATTAAAAGAATGTATATAGATATTGGCTTATCTATATTCAAGGAAGATTTGAAAACACCGCAAAGTTAAAGTTTTCATTAGCAGTACAGTGAAATCTCTCAATTAGAATTCCTGAAGCATATTAAATGGTATTTAGTTTCTAACTCAATGCATCATTTTCTGTTAAATAATTGATCGTGGTGCAGAGATTGTGTTTGTGTAGTTTAAGAAAGCGATTAGACCAAGGAACATTTGGTAGGAAAGTTGCATTGATAACTGCGGCACTACTCCAGCCGTGCTGTGGAGGTGCTCCCACAGCAGGGCTGGCCACTGAGGTGGGCAGGTGTTGGGCCTGAAGGGACCTGGGGCAATAAAAGCTGTACTGGACCACAAGGAGCTCATCTTGAACACAGTGAGGAGAGCCTGGTGCCTTCAGGGACCCAAACTGCCCAGGGACGAGATGCAGATGGGAGGAGGGAGAACCCCTCACCCCAAAACCACACTGATGAACAGAGCAGAGGGTAAAAGGCTGAAAATCCAGAGATGCTGAGAGAAGACCTAGTAAGGAGCAGTAGGAGTCCTGGCAAAGGCCAGGTGTAATGAGGTTAGCCTGGAGGACAAAACCATCACTAGGGTCTGACACCTCTGTGACCAGTGCCTGAACCTCAGCGTTGTTATGCGTTGTTATGTTTCTATGTAACATTAATTTACCCTCTACCCACTTGGTGCCTGCAGTAGAGGAATACTGTGATGTTACACCTCTCTGTTGCCACAGCACAAAAGACTCTGTCTTCAGAGGTGTGCACTTAAATAATATTTGAAATGCCTGTTTCAGCCTATCCCTCAGAGGTGTTTGGACTAGGAAGGGTTTAATCTTCCTTTGTGGCTCTGCCATGACTGGCATGGCACAATTGCAGCCACATGGAAGGTTCTGGTGGAATTCCCACTTGTCTGAGGTTAAACCCAAGGTTTTTGTTGTACCTTTTATGTGGACAGATCTCCTTGGAAACTTGCTGCCTAGGTGAGCAAAGCCATCTTCTGGGCTGCCCAAACACCATCCAGTTCTCTCAGGGCTTCACCCCATTTTATGAGGTATTTAGGCTGATTGAATGGCACAACACAAAGCCCATAATGTCTCACCACCAAAACTTTGGGTAGCTTCTCCCCCTGCTCAAGTTTTTAATTTTGATTTGCTTATATTCTTTAATGAGATGCAATTACAGTTTCAGTGTAGTTGGTAGGAGGCTTTATATTTGTACTGCTTTGTAGTAAAGACATAATTACTGCGTTTATGAATCAAATCCCTTTATGTATCATAAATACTTATTAAAACAGCCACTGGCAATTTTACCTCAACATGTTTCTTCATGAAGTAGGATTTATTGCCTATATAAAAATGCCAGTCTTCCCTGGGTCTCCCTCCCCTACAATTGCTTGGCTTGCAGAATCCCCATGCCTGGTTCAGAGTGGTTCAGAAGGTGAGACATTCTACAGAGCACTTAAATAGATGTGTGCGTGTGTATACAGCTCATGTGCCCTGGAGACACCTTCGTGATTACTCTTTGTGCTCCACTGATATCTGCTGTCTGTCTTGCTCAGAGTGCTGGGAGCAGAGGATAGTAGATGTCATCTTCATCTCAGCAAAGTTTGGGGCTGACTTGGCTGTGGCTTCTGCTGTACCACCTCAGCCATAGGAGAAATGTTTGCCCAGTTTATTCCGTGCACTGAGCAGGGACAAGTGGATTGATGCTTCAGAGGAAATGTCTCCATAAGTCTTTAAATTCTTCAGTTTTGTGCAGAAATGTGGGTTTCATGCAACTGAAGAATGTTTCCCTTCAAATACAATTTTTTTTTTTTTTCAAATTCAAGTATTATTTCACATTATCTTTTTCTTAACCTCTGACTGGTTAAGTGGAGTGTCTGTCCCATCTTTAGGGGAAAAAAAGGCTGTGGTGGGAGGCAGGAACACACAGAGTAGAAATCTGGGAAAGACTTGAACACAGTGAATTGTTTGACACTTCAGAGGCTGCTGTCAGAACGAAGATTTGATTCATAGACTATTCAAACAGTAGGAAAGGCAGCTTTGATTTCTGTAGACAAAGGTTCAGAGTCCCAAACAATTTGAAAGGAAGGCTGGCAAGGCAAAATCCTGCAAGGTGTTGCCAGGAAGTTCGTGCCAGATTAACCTGATTTGTGTCTCCTTGGCTAAGCTAACAAACACCCTCAACTCAAGGGCAGTAAATCTCCTCCCTGAAAATGTAGTCTTGAGAAAGTACTTTACAAGAAGTCATTGGTGAAACTAGAAAAGTTGTTTCTCAACAGATGAACAAATAAGGTTGATAGGGAATTCATTTACAAGCAGACAGCAGCAAGCAAGGAACTTAATAAATATTTTTCTCAAAGATAGGTCTTGGGACAGATTTTCTTTAAGAACATAAGGACATTTCTTTAATGGCCCAAAAAGCCAACATTTTATTTATTTCATTAGCCATTGAGACACTTTCAGGAGATCTGGTCAGTGGAGGGCAGAATCACAGCTTTTTTTTTTTTTTCCCCCCGCAAGAAGCAGCAGAAATGGAATGAAATGTTGTGAGAAGTGCAAAGTCCTACCTTTGGATACTGGACACCATGCTGGGAGCTTGTGGTACACGCTGGGGGCTGGGAGCTAATGAGGACAGCCACCCTATTTGGTCCAGCTATCAAAAAGTCAGCAGTAACCTAAGGGTGGCACGGACTTTCCCCAGATACAGTAAAATGAGATATCATTACCAGCACACAAGGTCAGTACAAGTCCTTGCCTGGAATACTGCATATGTGGGTCACACATCCTCAAGAAAGATGAATTTACCCTGGAATTCAGAGAAAGACTGATAGAAAGAGAGCAGAGGGGAGAGGTTATCCTACAGAGGAGGCTGGGAGTGCTTGGTGAGCAGGGACAGGAGTTCTTGTCTTTGGGTGCTCTCTCTGACAAAGACATGGGGGTGAAGAAGGAACTGAGTTAGAGGACAATGCTGGGTAAGAAAAAAGATGGATATAACATCATATAACTATGCATGAAGAATGAGGGGCGTCCCTACCAGCAAAAGAGCTGGGTCAGCTCCTGAAAGGACGTGAGGAAGGGCACAAAGAGCTCCTGGCTTACCACATCTAATAGCAGGGGACAGTAATCCTGGGTGTCCCTCTGGTCATCAAGTCACTCTTAATGAGCCCCTTCATGCTCAGTCCTTCACGAGCCAACACATGCAATTGAGGCGCACTGAAGGTCCCAACGTGCCTACCCTAATTTATCCGATGGCTGTTACTCCTTTTTCATCGATAAGGAATAATGACACAATGAGGCCCTGTAGTTGGATCATTAATTAGAAGAGTTTTCACCTTTCAATTAACAAAAGCAAAACAAATGCCTCCTGGATCCTTTTGCTGCAGTCCCGGGGGAAGGGAAAGGCAATCACCCCACACAGGTAGGGCAGCAAGGGAGTTTCATTGAGCAGCAAGAGGTGCCGTCTCCGGAGCTGATTGATTGGCCCAGGAAGCTCGTTTAACCTGATATCTATCTCCAAGACTAATTAGGCACGATGAATAAAAAAGGAAGGCGTCAAGCTCCTTAGTAAGAGAAGGCTGGTTGCTGATAAACAGATAATTACACAAAGCAAAGCTGTCACAACAATAAATGTGTTTTAGCAAGAAGTGACCTCACGATGCGGGAAGCAAAGAAGAGTTGAAACCTCACCATCATCCAGGAGTGAGGGGAATGAGGGCAGATTTACCGCATGGCAAATATCATTGGCGTTTATCACAGGAGATGTGCAGAATCTCTGGACACTGCTTCGGCAAGCCCGAGAGCAGCCGGTAGGCGGCTGTTGCTCAGGCATTTGATCTGCAGTTTGTTTTTTCATAAAATCACTGGTTTGGGGGGAAGGGACCTTGAAGATCATCTCATTCCCATCCCCCTTTCCCTGGGCAGGAATACCCATATTGCTCAGGGCCTCATCCAGCTTGGCCTTGATCACTTCCAGTCATGGGGCCGCCAAAACTCCTCTGGGCAACCTGTTCCTGTGTCTCAGCACCCTCACACTGAAAATTTCTTCCTAGTATTTAATCTGAAACTTTCTCCCCTTGACCTAACACTGTCTGTGTAAAAAGCTGCTCTCCCTTTTTATAACAGCCCCCTTTAGGTACTGGAAGGTGTTCTAAGGCCTCCCTGGAGCTGTCTCTTCTCCAGGCTGAACACCCCAACTCTCTCAGCCAGTCTCTGCAGCACAGGTGGTCCAGCCCACGGGGCATCTCCATGGCCTCCTCTGGCTTCAGTCCAACAGATCCGTGTCTTTCCTGGGCTCAGGACCCCAGACCTGGATGCGGTGCTCCAGGTGGATGTATCATGGGACCTGGCAAGCTCTGGAGTCATTGGAGAGACCCGGCTGGGACAGCTGCAAAGGATGAAGATGTGTT
>VZSE01007389.1:721682-791637 GCA_013398275.1 Promerops cafer
CGGGTCGGTGGGGGGCAAAATCACATTTTTTTTTTTTTTTTCCCCCCCCCGCAAGAAGCAGCAGAAATGGAATGAAATGTTGTGAGAAGTGCAAAGTCCTACCTTTGGATACTGGACACCATGCTGGGAGCTTGTGGTACACGCTGGGGGCTGGGAGCTAATGAGGACAGCCACCCTATTTGGTCCAGCTATCAAAAAGTCAGCAGTAACCTAAGGGTGGCACGGACTTTCCCCAGATACAGTAAAATGAGATATCATTACCAGCACACAAGGTCAGTACAAGTCCTTGCCTGGAATACTGCATATGTGGGTCACACATCCTCAAGAAAGATGAATTTACCCTGGAATTCAGAGAAAGACTGATAGAAAGAGAGCAGAGGGGAGAGGTTATCCTACAGAGGAGGCTGGGAGTGCTTGGTGAGCAGGGACAGGAGTTCTTGTCTTTGGGTGCTCTCTCTGACAAAGACATGGGGGTGAAGAAGGAACTGAGTTAGAGGACAATGCTGGGTAAGAAAAAAGATGGATATAACATCATATAACTATGCATGAAGAATGAGGGGCGTCCCTACCAGCAAAAGAGCTGGGTCAGCTCCTGAAAGGACGTGAGGAAGGGCACAAAGAGCTCCTGGCTTACCACATCTAATAGCAGGGGACAGTAATCCTGGGTGTCCCTCTGGTCATCAAGTCACTCTTAATGAGCCCCTTCATGCTCAGTCCTTCACGAGCCAACACATGCAATTGAGGCGCACTGAAGGTCCCAACGTGCCTACCCTAATTTATCCGATGGCTGTTACTCCTTTTTCATCGATAAGGAATAATGACACAATGAGGCCCTGTAGTTGGATCATTAATTAGAAGAGTTTTCACCTTTCAATTAACAAAAGCAAAACAAATGCCTCCTGGATCCTTTTGCTGCAGTCCCGGGGGAAGGGAAAGGCAATCACCCCACACAGGTAGGGCAGCAAGGGAGTTTCATTGAGCAGCAAGAGGTGCCGTCTCCGGAGCTGATTGATTGGCCCAGGAAGCTCGTTTAACCTGATATCTATCTCCAAGACTAATTAGGCACGATGAATAAAAAAGGAAGGCGTCAAGCTCCTTAGTAAGAGAAGGCTGGTTGCTGATAAACAGATAATTACACAAAGCAAAGCTGTCACAACAATAAATGTGTTTTAGCAAGAAGTGACCTCACGATGCGGGAAGCAAAGAAGAGTTGAAACCTCACCATCATCCAGGAGTGAGGGGAATGAGGGCAGATTTACCGCATGGCAAATATCATTGGCGTTTATCACAGGAGATGTGCAGAATCTCTGGACACTGCTTCGGCAAGCCCGAGAGCAGCCGGTAGGCGGCTGTTGCTCAGGCATTTGATCTGCAGTTTGTTTTTTCATAAAATCACTGGTTTGGGGGGAAGGGACCTTGAAGATCATCTCATTCCCATCCCCCTTTCCCTGGGCAGGAATACCCATATTGCTCAGGGCCTCATCCAGCTTGGCCTTGATCACTTCCAGTCATGGGGCCGCCAAAACTCCTCTGGGCAACCTGTTCCTGTGTCTCAGCACCCTCACACTGAAAATTTCTTCCTAGTATTTAATCTGAAACTTTCTCCCCTTGACCTAACACTGTCTGTGTAAAAAGCTGCTCTCCCTTTTTATAACAGCCCCCTTTAGGTACTGGAAGGTGTTCTAAGGCCTCCCTGGAGCTGTCTCTTCTCCAGGCTGAACACCCCAACTCTCTCAGCCAGTCTCTGCAGCACAGGTGGTCCAGCCCACGGGGCATCTCCATGGCCTCCTCTGGCTTCAGTCCAACAGATCCGTGTCTTTCCTGGGCTCAGGACCCCAGACCTGGATGCGGTGCTCCAGGTGGATGTATCATGGGACCTGGCAAGCTCTGGAGTCATTGGAGAGACCCGGCTGGGACAGCTGCAAAGGATGAAGATGTGTTNCAGTCATGGGGCCGCCAAAACTCCTCTGGGCAACCTGTTCCTGTGTCTCAGCACCCTCACACTGAAAATTTCTTCCTAGTATTTAATCTGAAACTTTCTCCCCTTGACCTAACACTGTCTGTGTAAAAAGCTGCTCTCCCTTTTTATAACAGCCCCCTTTAGGTACTGGAAGGTGTTCTAAGGCCTCCCTGGAGCTGTCTCTTCTCCAGGCTGAACACCCCAACTCTCTCAGCCAGTCTCTGCAGCACAGGTGGTCCAGCCCACGGGGCATCTCCATGGCCTCCTCTGGCTTCAGTCCAACAGATCCGTGTCTTTCCTGGGCTCAGGACCCCAGACCTGGATGCGGTGCTCCAGGTGGATGTATCATGGGACCTGGCAAGCTCTGGAGTCATTGGAGAGACCCGGCTGGGACAGCTGCAAAGGATGAAGATGTGTTTCAGCTGTCCCGGGGAGCTGTCAGGACTCCGTGCTTTCACCCCGTGCTCTTCCTCGGGAGTACGGGCAAACCTCAGGGGCCTCAGAGGGTGTCCCTTTGGGGGAATGCAAACCAGGGGAGGCAGAGGCTGCTGGAGCTGGTGGGCGAGCGGGCTGCCTGCACGTGTCCGGAGCTGCGCTCTCGCAGGGGACAGACCCCCGCCCTCCCGGCCGCGCTCCGGGCTGCAGCCCAGGGGTCCCGAGGGGTGCCCGGCAGTGCCGGGAGCCGCACCCCGCCGAGTGTCCGCTCCCCTCCTCTCTCCACAGGGTGGCAATGCTGCCTTCGGCTGCGGAGCCCGGCCCGCCGCCGCTCACAGCCGCCCGCGGAGCCGCCGCGGCCCCGGCCGGGGCTCCCTGAGCGCCCAGCGCCGCGGGTACAGCCCTGGCGACAGCGACATGGGGCACGAGGTGCTGCTGGCCGACCCTGGCACCTCCGGCTTGGCGCCTTTTCAGCATCTTGGGGTGCTCCTTACCCATATCTGCACGTTGGGGTGGCTTTTGGTCCCGTCCCTGGCCATGCTCTGCTCTCTCAGTGCCCATCTCCCCGGGTTTCCACCAGCACACACCGGGTGGAAGATGCCCATAGTTGGGATGTCTCTGGGGCGGTTCAGGACCTGTGCAAAACCCTCATCACACACTTGGAGGGCAGCAAGATACTGGTGTTTAACTGGGCTTTGTAAGTATGTGTGTGGCTCTAATTCTAGGTCCTCTCCTGCAGAAGCTGCTGAGTGGCAACAGAAGGAGCTGCTGAATAGCAGACATCAAGTAGATAAACATTAAAATTGTGATGTAAAGCCAAGCACTGGAAAGGCAGGTTCTAAGGAGAGGGGAAGCTCGGGGAAAGAATTGAAATTAATTCCTCTGAAGCAGCTGCAACCACTTGTTTATTACAAACCACGTATCTCCACACGCGTAAGAGGATGATGTGGCCAAGCACAAGCTCACACCACTCCCATGGCCGAAGGTGAAGCCGTAAGACAGGCAGAAGCCCTCTGTGAGCTGAGCAGAGTGCTCTCCCCTGATGAGCAGCTGGAGCCCATGCGAGTGAACAGGGCTGGGACCCCCCAGTGCTCCCATCCTCAGGACTCAGGAGCAGCTGCGCCCTGGGAAGGCGTCCCCCGGGGTGTTCTTTTTTATAACTGGATATTTGCAGTATGCCAGCCCAAACAGCAGAGGCAGGTGTTCTATTTTAAGGCATGCAGGAGGCTGAGTAAGTTGTGTACATAATTGTTCTCAAGACTGAAGTAAAAATTCAACCACATCTCCATTTCTGCCACAACAGGAGAGTGCAGATATGTCCTCTAACGATGTCATGTGTCAGAATTTCTTAATGACACTTTCCCCTCTGATTTCTGTTTAATTTGCCCCCTCTCCTTCTGAAGATCACTCTCTTTTTACATGCCTCCAAATAAAGAGCATTTAGTTAGCAGGGAAGAAAAGATTGCCATTGAAGAACTAAGAAAAGCAGTGGATTAATTCTCTGCCTGCAGCTAAACTGAGAGTTCATCTCCTAATAGGCTATTTCAAAGCAGTTAGATTTACTCTTTTAGACTAACCATACTGTCTGAACAATATTTTATGCCTGTGTTAAAATATAATAGGCTAGAGAGACAACTCAAATGTCAAGAGTAGATAGTGCTGTCAAAGTAATTTGTCTTGGGTAATAGATAGAGTGACATGACTTTGAAACATTCTGAGAAAGAAATCATTCTACATTTGAATGGATTGTTTCTTTCTCTTTAAAAAAGCCAAGACTGTATTATTTAAACCGTGTCTATCAGGAAGTCTTTATTTTCTGTGAAAATAACATTGGTATTTCCAGTGATGGGGACATGGCACAATGGGACTTTGCAGTGTTTGACAGGGGAATTAGGTGATGCCAACACAATGCTCCCAGAGCATCCTCAGACCACCCCTCATGGAACCTTGGATACTTGGGGGAGTGTGGGAATGGATTAAAAAATTAAACCCAGTGCTCAGGGAGGCAGCAACAGTGCAGCTGAGTTCAGGGGAGATGCCATTCAGCCAAGGTGTTTCCAGGTCCCCTAAAGATGTGACCCTGGCAGTTTTTCTTCTCTAGCATTAACCATTTAGATAAAAAATGCTAATAAATTGCAAGGGTAATTGTTTGTCACAGGTCTCCCCACGGCAGAAATGTTATTCTTACTGTCTATAGATTTTTAAAGCTTTCATCAACTTCCTCATAGACAGTCAGTGAATACATTTATACTTAAGGGATATGGACGACCTGTTATCTAGTCTTGTCACTTCTCCAAATGTTCTGGAAGAAAGGCATAACTTAGTTCTTTGCTAAGAAAGTCTGTGTGAGGACTTAAAAAAAGTCAGAAAAGTCTTAAGAGAATTCATTGTCTTGTGTGAAAAAGATAAAAAGGAAGTTGGTAGGGTCTTATTTAGGAGAATATAGACTAAGTAAGATTTTCAGTGTTTATTTAGTCCCTTCACACCACTGTGCCAGGTAAAAGAATGGTTGAGAAAGGAGCCAAGAACATTTATGCTCCCTTTGAAGTCTATTTCCACTGCAGGCATAAAAATAACCAGCTAGCACAGCTGACAATCACCTTGTTTGGCATCTTCCCTAGTACTTCATTGTGCTCTCCTGGGCTCGTGCTGAGCTGTCTCAAGGCTGAGGGGGTTCTGCTGGGGCAAGGGTAGGGTCAGGGTATTGTCCATCCATGGGGTTGGGGATTGGTCCCCAATCAGAGTCTGGGGCCATCTCAGTCAAGCCCAGTATGGAAAACGTCTTTAAAGGCACATAAAAGCCTACAGGTCATAACAAAATAACCTCATGATGTGTAAATACTTCCTTCATCAGGAAAAGAGGCATCTCATTTGGAAATGGGCCCATACAAACTCAGTGTTGAATGTTGTGGAAAAGCACTTGTCGTTTCAACTCTGCCTGGTGGCAGCAGGGCGTTTGGATGGGGACCAGCTGCCCCAGGCAGGGAGGTGTCCACAGGGCTGAGCTCCCATCCACTGGTGCCTCTCCCTTGGCAAAGTGTTTGCCAAGCATCCAACACTTACAGCACATTTTATTCCCCACCTCCCACACACAGGTGTAAATGACCACCAAAAACCATGGGGCTGCAGCCATAAATGGCCTCATTTGAAGGGTTCCCAGGAACTTTCTACAGGAATGTAGACAGCCAGCATTGATATCCTTGTTTATGGAGGAGCAGGCTGAAGCCTGGAGAAAGACTTGCCCTGTTGGATTTAGAGGCAGTCTGTGGAAACAGGGTGTAGGTGTAGCTAGGGAGTCTCATGTTTTAGTGACAGCACTGACACTTGTGGGCAAAGTGTGCCTTTTCAATTGCTATTTTACTGTCACTTGCAGTCATTTCTATTCAAGGCATGTTATTAGCAAATCTTTGGGGAACCCCTTGAGATTTTTGGTTGATAACTAAAAGAAATTCCTTTATGTTCGTAATGATAAAACAAAGCATCAAGTCATTCGAGTTGATTTTACCCAAGACATTTCCTGAATTATTGCTCTTTCACAGCTGTCATGGGCTTGAAGCTTTCAAAAGCCCATTTTGTTCCTGCTCGTAGCCCTTTCATCCTCAAAGGCTGGTGCTGCACCCCTGGGTTTGCCTGTGCAGCTCAAAGAGGAACGAGGGATGAGGCTCCTCAAAGTTAAACAAAAATTCCTCACGGTTAATGAACTTGTCTAATTTTATGCAGAAGATGCTAGCATCTTTCCTTTTAAAACTCACTCCAAATTCCAGGTTGATACCAATGGGCATAGTTAAAAAGCATCTCAGACTTGGATGCAACTCCCTTTGACTTTCAGCCAGACCTGTACACTCTTATACACTTTCAGGGGGGAAGATTTTCAGCTGTCAAAGTCTTTTAGGCAGCATCACAAACCCACCTGGCTTCTCTTCAGCACTTTGGCCAGCCAGGAAAAATCAATGACTCTCTACTTAGCTGTGTAAATCCAATTTACTGTAATTACCCTTGTAAGACGGTGATATGGCTCTACTTTCAGGTTCTCCAAAGTTGCTTTATGATCTTCCTGCAGTATTTTATCAATGTTGTGCTATTTTTTTCCCCCCACACCTTGAGCAGTGAGTGAATAAGAAACTAAAAAACCCAACAAATAGCCCAGATACAAAAAGACAATTAATGTCCCTAAAATGATTAAATTCCTCTGTAGGGGAGTGTGTAGAAATGTTTTTGCTTAGTCTGAAATCAAGTTGACCTAAATTATACAGTATAGATTATTGCATTTAGAATAATAATGGTGTGCTGGATATAGTGGAGTGATTTTAAACCAAGGGCGTACAGCCTTTGCTGAGATCCAGATGGGTTTCTTAATCTGATTTATGATGCAAAATTTAGGTCAGGTGGATTGATTCCTAATAGAGATGTAATGAATCAAAATTTCTAGAATGGCTTTATTTTGCACAGAGGTGTCAACAAGCTGTACTTCTCTATTTGTGCACTTGGCGTGTAATGATTCTCTTGCAAAAATCATAATCCATCAAGTCTTCCATTCAAGAATATCAATCAGTGCCAGGAACAAGACTATTTTAGCCAGGAGTTCTCAGTCATTTTGTTTTCCTCTTCATGAACGCATAAGGTGCTGTGATATTTAAATTGTGCTTTGACAGGTAATCATTAAATGTTTGAAAATGTCTCATTCAGTTTTTGTTGCCTCATCCATTTGTTTACACTGGGTCTTTGTTTTGCCATTGTTCCTGGGGTATTTAGCATACAATACCCATATTGTTGCCTTTAATAGCTGGAGGCAGAGCCATCTCAGTTTTTTGAAAAGAAATTTGGTTTTAGTATTAGAAGGCTAAAATTAAAATTAATTATATACCAGTTCCTGCTTTAACAGAAATTAAAACAAACCATTCCAACCCTTTTTCTTAACATACCTATCTTTGACATAACATGCCAACATCAAGATAATAATCATAAAACTTGTGATGTAAACATGAACGTAGATCCGTGGGAGCTTCTTGCCAAGATTTATGTCCTATGTGTTTTCCTGTGTTATGCTTTTTCTTTTTTTGGACAGAGTGAAAGCAAAGTTCCATGACTGGGCCACTGTAATTTCTAACCTTCTGACAGTGTTCTTCTGCTGGGCAGCTTTCTGGCTGCCTGTGAGGATCTGATACCAGAGTTTGGGTTGGAAATACAGCAAATCCCCTACACTCAATAGCAGTCCTGGGCAGGGCTGATGAGGTATAGTTTTATACTATAAGTAGATGTACAGGCTATTATTTATTATTGATGGAATAACAATTATTTATTATGGTTGGAATTAATTGCTATAAACAATAACAGATACTTCTTTCTATTTTTGCTGAAACAATGTGAAGTGTTTAAGCCAAGACAACAGCCTGGTGCAGCAAGGAGCTATGGAGTCACCCACAGAGAAGCAAAGCCTTGCCTAAGGACCAGGACTAAGCATCCACATTATTTTTTGATTTGGTCATTGAGTTATGAAAATGAATTTAAAAGAAGATTAAGGTGGAGACCTCTAGAAAGCATGTTGAACTGGTGTCTGAAAATGGCATTAATACTTACTGTGTTCCTGAGAGTGTGCTGCTGTTATAAAAAAAAACCCAAAATGGTATAGCAAAGGTTGTTCACTTGTTAGTTTCAGCCAAAATTCAGTTCAATGGCGTGATCACTAATGTCCTGCTTCAGCCTCCACAGGTTACTGCCATCAGCCTCTTCCCTGAAGCATCCTCTGGCATTACACAGATGGTCAGGGACTAAGTGAGGGCTGGAGGTGATCTTCATATCTCTTTTCCCTGCGTGAGAAAATTGCTGTTTGCAGAATGATTAGAGACCCTGGGGTACAGGAGAGCCCCATCTCCATTTCCCTGTGTGGAATCATCGATGGAAGTGCAGCTTTCCCCATTGTACCCTCCCATTTAAACAGGCTGGAAACAATGGGCAGCTGTACTAAGTGCTATTTGCCACGCTGGATGCAGGCAGCTATGGGTGGCTTCTGAAATGTTTCTATCTTTATTGCAACCCCCCACACAAATCCAACAGCCCAGCCTTGCCAGCACGCTCAGACCTATCCCCCTCCAGCACGTGGCAGGCTGAGATGCTGCTCGCCTCCAGCCTTCCTGCAGATCATCCTTTTTTTTCCTCCCTCCATCTCTTATAATTCTGGTGTGTAACTGAGAAAATTATACCTCATTTCTTCCTTGGTGTAAATTGATGCAGCTGCCTTGGAGTCGGAGGGGCTGTGCCAGATTGTACCAGCCGTGAGCTTGGCTGGGGGCCAGTGCTTGGCACAAACTTGCTGAAAGCTGTGTACAAACAAGGCTTGTCACTATGTATGTTATTGCCCTTTTGTTTAGGATATAAATATGTCCCATATATGCCAGCAAGCCTCTCATTTGCTATTTCAATGGAGAATCCTGTAAAACAGCTGTCATGCTGTCTCCTGTCAAATCAGTTACAGATGCATGTGTCCTTCCCCATAATAAACAGGTATGAAATTGTCTTTATGCACTGCGCCAGCCCTTGTCACCAGGAATGCAAACGAGGGAAGCTTGGAAAAAAGAATAGCTCTGAAACCTGGTGCTCTGATGGAGCACCGTGAAAGTTACTTAGACCTCTTCAAAGAGACTTACAAGCAGAAAATGTTGGGGTGTGAAGTAATGAACTAATGCTGATGAGTGTAGAAAAACGGGGTGAAGTCCTTGCTAGTCCACAAGGTTGCCTTTCTACACTGGTTATAGGTGCAGAGTGCCAAAGCAGCCCTTGTCCTGGCCCAGGCTGGAGTGGAACACTGGGGAACACTCCTTCCTGCATCCAGCAAGATGCAGCATGCTTTGAGAATCACTGCCTGTGCAAGAATGTTCCACTCTATAGTGGAAGGAAAGGAGATGGACAGGATTTCAGCAGTGTCTTTTATGACTCCTGGACCCATTACATACATTGTTATTGTGAGGGGTGGCTGCTAATTTTTGACTGTTTTTGTCACTGGGTGACTTTGTGTGAGAGCAGGCCACCAGACCTCCAGCTCTGAAGAACATCAAGTATGTTGGTATGCAAGGGACCCAAAACATATTGAGGTCCTTGATGGAAAATTGTGCCCCATTCTGTCCTTGCCACAGGCCAGCATCAGTTTGGGAAGACCTGAACAAGCACGGGTCATGTGTCTGAGTGCCCAGCTTTTCCCTCACCCGAGTTTGATAAAAAACCCCAACATGACATATGTCAAAAGCCACTCAGGCACTGACCTGCTCTTACACTCAGTGCTACCCATGGGAGAGTTGGTCTTTAATATGAATGGAAAACTAAGCTTAGTTTATAATTTCTGAACCCTTCTGCCTCTACACTTAAATCCTACCTCATACAGCAAGTGCTTTGTGGCAAACCTTCTGTTTTTGATGAAGTGCTTCTTTCCCAGTGGCTGACGTTGGTCCTTCACGTGATTTAAGCGTCAGATTGTGAAAATCTCCCATGCACAAACAGAGATGATGAAGCAGATTTGCAGAGATGAGGATCTGGCCCATACATTTTATTCACGTTGTCTTAGGCCATGTCTCTGAGGTGGATAATCATGAAGCTGACAGCACCAAATAAATTGCCTATTAGCTATTAGTGTCTTGTTTCATGCAATAACAGTCAAATCTGCTTACATCTGACAGCAGCGTGCAAAGGTTTGGGACGTTTGGGGTATCCATCAGGGATAATTTTTTGCAAAGACTCAGTTGGTCAAAAACAGGTAGTTGGGGTCACACACTGACAGCTGGGGTGAGGAGTCTCTCAAGACAAGGCTTGAATGCTGACATTGTTCTTCACACTGAGCATGAAGAGAGCAATGTCTTACAGCTTAGAGATTCTGGAGCTGATGAATTACCCATCTCCTCCCCACTTCAGCAATGTGCTGTTAAAATCAAAAGACTCTTATGAAATTGTGTTTGCACCTGAGCCAAGGATGTTGAAACTGTGATGTACTACCAGGACCATTGGTCACAGAGCAATTAGTGAAGTGCTCCTGGGCATGGCTCACCACACGCAAGTCAAACCTCCGAGACAGGATTTTAAACAGGGATGCTGAAAACACAAGTCCAAGGAGAAGCCAGAGCAAGAATGACTCTTCTGGAGAGAATTGCCAAGATTTGTTACAGGAAAATATAGGTTTTAAGAGATTTCATTGAGGACTGAAATGTCACTGGGAATCATAGAATCACAGAATGGTTTGGGTTGGAAGGGACCCTAAGGATCATCCAGTTCAACCCCCCCTGTCCTGGGCAGGGACACTTTCCACTAGACCAGGTTGTTTAAAGCCCCATCCAGCCTTGCCTTAAACATTTTCAGGGATGGGGCATGCCCAGCTTCTCTGGAAAATCTGATCCAGTGCCTCACCACCATCCCAGCAAAGAATTTCTCCCTGATATCTAACCTAAATGTGCTTTCTTTCAGTTTAAGGCCATTCCCCCCATCCTAACACTACAAGGCCTTATAAAAAGTCCCCTCACCAGTTTTCCTGTAGCTTGTTTAAGTACTGAAAGTTGCTCTAAGTTCTCCCTTAAACCTTCTCTTCTGCAAGCTGAACAACCCCAACTCTCTCAGCCTGTCTCCATAGCGGAGATGCTCCAGCCCTTTGAGCATCTTCGGGCTCTTCTCTGGACTCACCCCAGCAGGTCCACATCCTTTCTGTGCTGAGCAAGAGGTGTTTTGTTTTGGACACCAGGAAATGATGGTTTTAAAGAAGTTGTTACAGCCCTTTACTGAGGTGTATGGTGGGTTAGATGCGGCCTCACAAAATCAGTGGGTGTTGATTTATTGGTGTGGCTGATCAGAAGGGTGCTGGTTGCTGAACAGACCAGAGGCTTAATCTGTACAGGGAGGAAAAACTACTGTCCCTGGCTAATCTCCTTCCTGCTGGCACTGGGCAGAGGTGTCCCACTGTGTCCCCAGTAGCTCAGGTGATGGGTTGCCTTTCCTTACCAGCTTCATATTGGCTGACACACTCACAAGAACCCAACCCTGCCACTTGATTTTTGCTGTGCACTTCAGACAGACCTTTGGCAAAGGCACATGGTTGATGTTGATAATATCCTGCTCCACTGCAGTTAGCTCTGCCCTCTTAATTTTACTTCTGTGAGGTCACTTGACCACTCCCTATTACAGCCAACCAAGGCATCATGCCCATCAAACTCGCTTTTACTAGGCAGTCCAGACTTGATCTAATAGGTGTGGGTTGAAGGCGTTAGCCTGATATATTCATTTTGACACTCCACACTAATCCAGGAGACTCTTAGTGCAGGAGTTTGGGGAGAGCCTTGTCAAAATGACACAGTTCTTGCCAAGGAGGGCTGCAAGCTCTGAAATCCCCAAATTGTACCCAGGAAGTACGTGGTGATACCTGCTACATTTTGTACAACTGCAGACAAAAACAGCTGTCCTGGTAGAGGAGCATGGGGGAGTTGGTCAGGACTTACAGCTGAAAGGCAAAGGCAGCAGAAATAAAATAACAGGTCTTCAGACCAGGGAGCTTCCACCCTCCTTTGGGATGCTTTGCATGTTGGTAGTGGAAGAAACAGGGTGTCTCAGCATTTCTTTGTATAGTTGGGTGAGGACAGACATCTGTTAGGAACAGCCAGTGCTTCCTGATTCCAGGAAAAACTCTTATAATTGTGCCTTCTGCAAGGACATGGATGGGATAAGGGCAGTCTGGCAGGTCCATGCTGCACCTTCTCATCTCTTTGTGATCCTCCTGGACTTTGTGGCAGCTCAGTGCATGTCCTGGCACCCACCCCTGAGCAGGGTGCCCTGCTGCTGGGGTGCCATAGTGTTCCAGCTCTCAGCAATATTGAAACACATCCAATTGAGCAGATCTAATTGCTGCTCTCAGGGTGCTGTTTGCTGCTTTGCTTTTGCTTGGAGGTTGCTGGGGGTCAGAGGGCTTTGGAGGGGGAATGGTTTGGTTTCATCAGACTCGTGTCCAAGTGGGACTGGCTGCCCTTGTCTAAAGAGTGCAGAGGAACAAAGCTGCTGAGCAACACTGTTGATGAAGCAATTTGGCTTAAAATGATGCTGTGGATGTGCAAAATCCCAGGAGGTGGTAGCACATCTCTGAAGGGATCATGATTGCCTCAGCTGTAGTAGTGTGTCCGAGTTTATTGGACTAACACTAAGATTTAATATTTTTATAACTTTCCCTGAGATTCCTTCCCTTCATCTGAAATATTGCAGTGGGTGAGCTAAGGTCCAAGCAGTTCAGATGAGCTCTTCTCAGCCTTGTAGAGGGCTGAATGCCCAGTGTTCTAGACCCCTGGCTCCTGTCCCTCCTGAGCCCTGCTGGCAGGGCAGATCCACCTGCTCCTCACAACTCCTTGGGGAAGGACAGTGTTCCCAAGGACCAGTGGTAAAGGGGTGGTGCTGTCCCTTCCAGACCATCCTTGCTGTCATTCCATATTTATGTCAGAGCTTTACCCCTGTACCCCTTCTCTTCTCCCTCTACTTCTCTTCAGGTTTGCTCATCTGCAAACTTCAGTTCAGAGAATGTTGGCGGCTCGTGGTCCAGTGCTGCTCTCCCCAATCACAGTCACAGCCTGTCTTTTTGACATATCCTAGTGGCTGTCTGGTTGCCTGCTCAAGCCCTTTGCATCCAGGCTATGCCTGTGCCCTACGTGCAATTTCTGTACAGCAGCTGCAAGCAACCACCTCTCCATCACCCTCTGGTGTTACATCTTTCCTCTAGCTTCCCCCACACCCACCTTTCCTCCTCGCCAGACAAATGCAGCTTGATGAGCCACCATGGAGTTTCCTTTTTCAGTGGCCATCTCTTCCCCTCTGTAAATCTCCCTGTTCTTTCATGTCCTTCAGTAGCTCCTTCTTATTCTCCCACTCCAAAATAATCACTTAATGGTGACCCAAGGTCATGGAATCATTGAATCATTAACATTGGAAAAGACCTCTAAACCACTAAGTCCCACCATTAACCTCACACTGTCATCACTGAGTGGTGGGTGCTTCAGCCCTTGCTCTCAGCCTGGCTGTCTGTAGCTGGTCTTGGGCTGGAAATCTCTTTTTAGTCAGTGCTTGCTAAGAGTCTGGCATGGGAGGCTCCTCATTTCTGATCTAAAACTAACACATCAAACTACAGCTTTGATTACAAGTGTAAAAATACCCCTACTCTGCCCCAAGAGCAAAGGGCTGGTCTGCATGTTTCCCAGCAGGTGAAAGGGGGTAAAAATAGTCCTTATTTGTGCAATTTGGGGTGTGTGAGTGCAGGAAAGGAGCTGCTGAGCTCCAGGATGTCCCTCCTGACAGCTGCCAGGTTTGCTCTCAGGCTTGGGAAGCTCCACCAGGGCAGGTCCACACCTGCACCTCACCCCCCGCAGTGAACAGAGGGGATTTAATCCATCACTGGCTGGGCTGAGGAGAGAAGAGAAATCCAGGGAAGGAATCAGAGGGCAAAACATTTCCAAAACATGTTTTGGAAATTTGCAGGAGTTTGACACTCGTTTAAGGGTATTTTCATTTTGTGCAGACTGCTAGGACAGGATAATTAGCTAATTAGCTAAACATAATGTCTAAAGTCTTTTTTTCATCTTAATGCCAACTTTATTTTTAAACTGCCTCCCCTCTAGCCAAAAATCCAGCTGTTTCTCAAAATCATGTTGTGATTAATCTTGGTCCTCATTGTAATCAAGAACAAAAATCCCCTTCATTATACTGTAGCCAAGGTTTCTGCTAAGAGGATTTTGGTCAATGTTTTTTCAAATTACACATTTAAATAAATATGAGTTTTTATTTTAAAAAGCAATTTGGGCAAAAAGTAATCCTATTTAAAATATTATTTCTGTAGACGTACCATTTACAAAATCCTTTGTGGAAGGCTCATTCTTGATTTAAAAACAAATAAAACCATTCTGATTTAAACAAAAGAGCCTGGAGAGAAACTGGAATTCTGCTGCAAATGTTTTATATAAAAGCAAAGACTTGCCCTCACCAAATGCTTCCAAACTTAAAGCAAGCTCAAAATTCAGCACAGAAATAGGCCTTTGCTCCTGTTTGTTTTGACTCTCTTTCTGGTTGATTTATTACCCTCGGCACCCCGCAGCACCATCTGAGCAGGCTTTCATTACTCTCTTTTCTTTCGGACATGATGAAACTTTCTGGCTCCTCGCTGTCCTCCCAGCAGTGATGAACACGGAGCAGGCGCCCCGCTCTGCTGCCAGACACCCACCTTCAACGCTTGTGCTTGCTCTCATCTCGCTCCTGCCAGCAATTTGGGTTGCACTGGTGTGTGCCTGGGAGGATGGGAGATGGCCAGGAGGAAAAAAAATAATGAAAGGCAATTAATTAAGACAATTAAAAATTACTCCATGCACCAGGCCTTTCCTTCTGCTTACACACCAGTTTATTTAAAAAAAAAAAAAAAAAAAAAAAAGAGGGTTTCTAAATGCAGTAGCCACTGAAGCATGGAGTTGTTTGGGTCCTGGGTGAGCCCAGCCTGCTTTTAATCATGTACCTACCAGCTGGTGATTTCCACCTTCGTTTTTCACCTCTCACCCAGGAGTTGCAGACTCAGAGTCCAAGGCAGTCCGTTATGTCATTCTGAAACACCAAACCCCATGGTTTTTTGTTTTTGGTTTTTTGTCACCATGTCCTTCATGGTGATTGTTTTGTGCCACCTTGTCAGTTCAAAGCGGCTGGAGCTGGCACCAAGGGGACCTGCTGCAGGACCAGAGGTGTGCCCATGAGGGGCAGATGTGCTTGCTGAGCCTTGGGGCTGAGCTCTGGGAGGGGGACAGCTGGGGGTGGCATCAGCTACTGCCAATTATCACGTGTGGAAAATTAGGAATACACGCTCAGGCATATTTGTGTAAGCACACTCCTGATGTCTGGATGGATCCCTCATGAGACCTGCCATAGGTGTTCCAGCCTGAAGTGCCACAGGTCATGAAATCTAAGGTCTTTCCCAGTTTTTCCTTTGTGGCAGCCTGGTTTTGCCAATGGCTCAGTACAGCCGATTCTCCCGTTAATGAGGCTGTAATTAGGCAGGGCTAGTTGGGAAATGTTTTTTCCAGTCCATCAAACATACTGAGATCTTAAGCATTGCCCCATCCATCAGTGGCTTAATCAGGGGAGGTTACAAATTTGGTTTAATTTGCATTTTTTGGGTTGTTTTTTTAAAAAATTTTATGGTGGCAGTCCCACCTCAGACACCACAAAATGCCCACAGCCATGATGTCTGCCCATGTGTGCCAAAGGGGACCATGGGCAAGGCAGAGGCAGACACTGGGGGAGTGGCTGCAGGGAAGATTCTGCAGCAAAACCCTCATCACAGGTTGAGTCACCATGAGGTGCTGAGACACTGGCAAAGAAAGCAGCTAATCCAAAAAGCCTGGAAACGTGAGCTCAGCAGACTGCACAGGTTCAGGAACCACAGATTAAAAATCTCTCTCCCAGAAGAACATTCCCCCTGTATGTATTTTCTGGAGGCAGGATGGCATGTAACCTGGTTTTGGAATGCTTTGTTTTGGCAATAAGAGGTCTCATTTCCCCCCATCAGCAGCCAACACTTGAATATGTAAATTATAGGGTATAAATTAAATGAGTATTGTGAAGTTCAAAGGCATGTATTGGCTATTGCATCATCTAATACTGAGATCTTGCAAGCTACCAAGTGATGCAGATAACTGAGTCCATGCAAAGGCTGTGGTTTTGTAGCCTGTAGTGATCCAGGCTTTTTCTAATCCAGCCCAGTGCCACTGAAATTATGAGAGTGCACGTGGCTTGAAAAAATTAAAACCCACACATGAAACCAACAAACTTTTAACTGCAATCCCAGCTTCATGCTTCTACTGATTCCAGTGAAGCCAACGGCATCATTCATCCATCAGGAGAGATACAAAGGAGAGTAAGGGATGACCAAGGGCGTGCAAGAGTTTCCATATGACAAACACTTAACAGATTGGGACTTTTCCTCTTGGAAAATAAATGACTCTGAGGGAGATGAGCTAGAAGCTGTGATATCTTGAAGGTGATGGATGGAGTGACCAGTGGGGATTATTCACCGTGTTGTTGAATACAAGTATTCACTGGTGAGCAGCAGGTTCAAAGGAAACACAAAAAAATGCTTCCTAGTGCTTCCTCACCTGATACCCAATTACACCGAGCCCCCTGTCTGCCTCCATGGAAACTTTTGTGTCTCGAGTGGTCAGTCAAGTATTTTTCCTGTTGTTTTCAGAGTGAAAGGATGGAGCTGCTCTGTAACAGGAGAGGTCTTGGGTCGACAAGAACACATTGCATAATGGGTACTGAAAAATATTTAAGCCACCAAAATCTTCATCTTCTGACTGTGCCCCTCACTAATCTGTTAGTCCAAAAGGAAGGTGGCCAGCTCCAGCACCCCAGAAAGCAGCAACACCTGGTGCCTTTCACCGTGTCACTTGCCGGTCTGGAGCAATCAGTCAACTGCTTAATAAGCAAAACACTTGAAACCTTTGGAGGTATTTTTCTTTGTTGTTATGAAAAGGTGACACACACAGCTAAGCAGCACTGACTCGCATTGTGCTGCTTTATATGAATGCACATAACCACCTGCGACCTGCCAGCCCCTCGTTTGTCAATGGGGAGCAATCATTCAGCCACTTAGCAATTGCCAGGAGAAATGCTCTGAAGCTTTCCAACTGAAAATTAAAGAACAGCGCTTAGGTGAGTGATTGCAATTCCCTGACAAAGCATCCTGGAATCTTAAAAATAGCTGTGAATTTTTGTATATATCTGTAAATAATTGTCGGTTGATTTCTTCCATTTCTCAGCGAGCTAGGTTAATTCTTTAATTAATGGTCATTAGGGATTTAGAAGACAAATGAGTCATTCATTAGCTCGGTGTCCAAACTAATGAGCAATAAATGCTTATGAAAGACATGATTTATTTAGTATTCAGAATCTGTGTCATTATGTGGTACCTGATGAAGATGCTAAGAAGCAGCACTGACCCATGTCTCGCAGCCTGCTCTGTGGGACCACACGGATGCCGAGTTTGGGGAGCTCCTGGGAAGTCAGCAGCTTTCCTATTACTAACAAGGCTTAGCTTAGACAGCTGGGACTAAGTTTTCTCCTGATGTGAGGTGTTTTCCTAGAGGCTGAATCCAGGAGGGTGGTTCCTGCCTATGTCAGGTCACATATCCGAGATCTTCAACACACATATGGCATTACCATGGGCTGTACGTCCTTGTCCCAAAACCATTTTTGGACTTTTCTTTGGTACTGTCCAGACAAGCAAACCGACATCTGAGAAGGAGCCTGGCTGTGCTGCTGACCCCATTACCATTCTGTTTTGTCCTTGGTCTTTCAAGAAGGCTTTCTACCCACCCAGCCTTTCTTTCCCACATTTGAGAGGAGAAGTTGTAATAGTGCAGAACAAAGCTAACACACCAAAATGTCAGAAGTAGTGAGAAAAAAGAATCACAGAAGGTGCATAAGTTATAGCTAGTCCTAAGAAACATTTACTCTGCATCCTTTTTGATGCAAGGTAGGAGACACAACCTGAGTGGCTGCTGCATGTACCACAGGGTCAGGAGTTGTAACACTAGCAGGCTCTTAAGGTAGGTAAAACTGGATTGCAGATGGCCCTAGTCACCAGTCCAGGCTTATAAAACCTGCTGGTGCCATGTGGAGGGTGGCTCTCCCCCTAGAAGGAGAGGATTTATGGTCAGGGAGCAGTACATGTCATAGGTGCTTATTTTGGAAAAGAAGCTCCTGACTTGGTGTGTGTTGGTGTTTACTAGTGAACCTCGTGGAGCTGCTCTCAGGTGGCTCCTCTGGTCCCAAGCAGACATTCTGTGGACCAGACAAATCAACTCCTTTTCTTAAAAAAAAAAAGATCATCAACCCCCTTGGTGTCTGGTGGGGTAGGAGTCTGTGCATGTGCCCTGTGACACTTCCACTGCTATCCTTCAAAGTTTTGAAAGCCTGGCTTTTAATGAAGACTTTTTAAAAAAGATAGATGTCATTGAAGTGTGCTGAAGGAGACAATTAAAATATCTGAAAATTAATTCAAAATAAAAGTAACTCTTCAGATATACGATTTTTGGCCCAGGGGTCCTCTGGGGCACAACTAATTACTGCAGAGACCAGGGGCAAGACCGAGGTGAGTTCATTTTGCTCCTCAACAAGCTCCACTGTGTCCCTGATGAGAGCAGGGAGTCCTCAGGCATGTGCTGCACATCACTGGTGGGAAACAACCTCACCTTGTCTTTGTAGCACTACCACACCTGTGAGAGGTTTGGAGTGGTTGCCAGCAGAAACAAGGTAGACTGGTGACATCTGTGTCACCTCTGTGAGGCTGCCTGCAGCCCCCAGGCAGGGTTTGGGGGATCTGGTGTGGGCAGGAATTCGTGGCTGCCCATTTGCCTTCATTTGCTCGGGCACAGCAGGCACACAGTGGCTTCTCCAAACTCCAGTGTCTCGAGAAGCATCACTGAAGAGGCCAAAGGTCCTTCTGGCTTGGTCATGTCAAATCTCAACTTCTGGAGACTCAGACCATTGGGTCATAAGTGGCAAAGTACTGCGTGTGTGGGATAGGGTGATTTGTCCCTGCAGACATGCTTTAACCAGCCCGACGAGCTGTGCTGGGCTCTCTGAGCTGGCCCTTCCCTCTTCAGAGATGCTGAGTTGATCTTGTCTGTCATGGTGGAATAGCTCAGATCTCATCCAGGAGCAAAAAACCCGACATTTAAATAAGATAACCAATTTGTGCCTTTGTGAAACATCAGCACAGCTCAATTTATGCCATTTAAGAAAGGCATTTATTGTTTCCTTGCATAAGCAGCAGCAGCAGAGGTAATGCATTCTCCCTTGCTGTTTTTTGAAGGAGGTTGTAGCCCTTTTTAATGTGTGACCTTCAAGCTCCACAGAAAACTTACTAATGAAAAGCTCTAGTGAGTAATCCTGTTTGTAGTCAATATAGCTGCATTCTGCAGAGGTTGGGTATAAGTTTCTCACCTCAGAATAGCAGGTAATAAACTAAGGGTGGGTTTTTTAACTTTTAATTAATGGATTATTTGGCTCTCAAAAATCCTCCCTTAAGCCTAGACTCTGAAATACACTATTGCAAGAAATGTCTTTAATTTAATTGAAGAGTGGTCCTTAAAGACTTGGCTCTGGCCATGGTGGGTGCCTTTTGTTACAAAGCCAGACCTTGGTGATGCTGTTTACCTGTGAGGTTACGTGGGAGGGGGAAACCCGGTGTGCAGCGTGGGCTGCAATGCCTTTGTCTTTTGCAAATGCTTCTCATTAATTTACCAATGAATGAGAAAGTGGGGGAGAATGGGCATTTTTCATGTCTTCCTGCTGCTTCACTCAGCTCTCCCTGTAAGAAGATCTCTTCCTTGGCAGCTTGTAGAAGTTAATAAAAAATAAGTGTCAGAAAAGTAAGTTTTTGGCAGGGGCTGCAGCTGCTCAGTCTTGGCAGGTGACCTCCAAGGGCATGTGGGACTGGGGTTCAGCAGGACATTTGCCCCCCGCAGCCCTGGGTGAGCACTCAGACAAGGCCAGGCTGCTGGGGTGATCAGTACAGATAATTAAAGAGGTGTCCAGGTCTCTTGGTGATTAAAGAGGATTTCTGTATTTGCCTGCCAGAGCAGTGATTCCAAACCTTGGCCTCTCTCTGGACAAAAGAGCTAGCAGATCTATCACTTTTCATGTGGTTTTCTTGATATGGCTGGGGAGGATTGTGAGCTGACCTGGCCTGCTCACTCTGCAATACGAGAGTACAAGAACTCTTTATTTCCTCTAGCACACAGTCATTGCAGCTTTAGCATCTGCACAGCCAAAGCAGCTGGGGGCAGGCAAATGAATCCTGGCAGGGGAATGGGTCTCCTCGATGAGTGTAGCTGGGTGCACCCATGAAAACTGGGACTGATTTGGCTGAATTATGAGCCTTGGAGAGCTACAATTTATTCATGTGCTGAGTATGACTGTACACCCATCCAGAGGAGAGGCTGGCTGTCCTATGCCCACGCTGGGGCTGAGGGGGACTCCTACAGGGACATGACTCATCACTCACAGAGCTTCCAAAATCTCTGTGTCAGTGAAGAAGTGGCTGCAGCCTGGTGCACTGATCTGCCTGTAAAGGGATGGAGCAAATTCAGCCTTCCTTTTGTTTTGGAGAGACCAGGCTTCAATTGCAAGGACATAACTTTTTACCATTAAACCACAAATATAAATAATTTTCATCCTTCTATTTACCTTTATATATTAGGAATACTCTTCATCTCTCACCTGACCACTAGACCAGCTGTCCCTGGTGCACAGCCATAAAATATGAGCAAACCCTGAGCCCTTGGCAGAAAACGGGAGTGCTGAAACAGCCTGAGCCATGAAGCAACTCCTGAAGGCTGAGGTTTCCTCATTTGTGTTCAGTGTTTAAGACTAAGCTGCAGAACATTTTGAAGAATGGTTTTCAGGATGCTTTCTTGGGGGCTCTGGAGCACAGAGAACAAAATGTGCTTCTGCAACGTGGCCCAGAGCGAGATGTCTGTCTACTGCATATTTCTTGGGCCAGGACTGATTTCAGAGTCCTTTAATGCTTGTTCTAGATCAGTGGTTAGGAGGTAGGAGGACAGGACACGGGCCAAGAATAGGTGGGGTATTGATCTGTGATGGGCAAGATGTGTCATTTTGATCTATCCATAGAACCAAGCCAACAGTCCAATGAAGCAAACAAAACCAAACTTGCAAAATGGTGCCCATCAGCAGTGGCTAAACCAGCAGTCTCACTGGTGGGCTCAGGGTGTGCTGTACCAGCTTTGCATCAGAAAAAAAGTGAGTGGTATATTTTTTTCTTGTTTTCAGAATGTTTGGTTTGATTAAAATCACACTGCAGTTGGGATTGTTTCACCTGTCCTGTAACAATCAGGTCAATCTTGAAGTGAACAGCATGGCTCCAGAGTGCAAAGTCATCCCATTTTGAAAAGGGAGGTGAGAACAGAAAATTATCAGATTGATTCTTGAGTGCATTGAAATATTTAAATAGCTTAAATTTAAGCAAACACTTGCTTTAATATTTCTATAGTTGAAGGTATAAACTCCTATGTACAAATTTTTTAAATTGCCAGGACCAAAAAAAACCAAACCACTGCATCGCCCAAAAATTAATTTTTCCTGGAGCTGCCATTGCTGTCAGTGTTTTCCACCCTGCCAACAAGCAAACGAGTAGTCTCCCCTCTAGGCAAGGAGAGTAAGATGCCTCCAAGGTTTTTTCAAAGTTGCAGAGGGTCTTTATTCATGGGAAATTCAAGTCAAGAGAAAACTCAAATTTTTGGAGGATGAGAGAAATTATGGCAATTTGGAAAAAGACCTTTCAAGTTTCAAAAGTGGTCTCTTTTTAATGAACACCAGTTAAAGAGCCACAAAAAAACCCAAAACAAAACAAAGCAAAACCCAAAAAACAAAACGAAAACCAAACAAAACAAAACAAAAAAAGAGCACAAGGCAGGGGCTGTATTTCAAGGCCTGCCAAGACAGATACAGCTTCAAGGCATTGTCTTTGCTTCCTGAAGGCTTTTCCCACCTGCTCTGCTTTTTGCAGAAGGTACTTCAATGGGCTTTGGCCACCCTGAAAGACAGTTTGTGGAGGAAGGTCAGGCTTAGGTGCTTGTACTCCCACCATGGCTCCAGAATCACCTCCCTGCTTTAAATGGAGGCTCCTGGAACCCGTGAGGTCCCACCTGTGGGTGAGTTTTGGGCCTCATGCTGTCTTTTTTGGAGAAGGATTCACAGGAAAGGCAGTTTCCCCTCTTTCAGTGTCTGTTAACTGCAGGAATCCAGGCTTTCTCCTGCCTCAGAAGGGTGAATAGCTGGCTTTAATTTTGTTTGTATTTCATATTGACAAATTAAATGTGCCATGGATGGGCGAGAAGTGATAAATCCAGAACTTTCAGAGGATGAATCGGGACCATATTCCTGTGCCAAGAGGACCACCCTGGCAATAAGGATATTTTAATCATGTCACAGACATCCAGGGGCAATCACAAAGCTTGGGGCAGGTCTTCTCTCTTATTTGGGGTGAAATAGCCCAGCTTCTGTCTTGTGGGATCAGCAGGGCACTTGGGGTGCTGAGATCATGTGAATACCCCACAGTGCATTGCAATTGCTGCAATGGCACCAGGAGGATGCCACTGCTAAATAAATACGACATCTTTCAAAGAAACAGGGGATTTGTGCCTTTATGCTGGGTTTTTCTAACATGCCTGCAGTGAAATTTGTCATGGGTCCCAAGGCAAGGAGAGCGTGTCATAAAGTCCCAGCCTTGTGGGCAGCAGGATTTGGCCCTAAGAAATTGGAAGCAGTGACAAGGCTCATTAATGTCAGTGGTACTGGATCAGGGTATCCTGGGGCACTCTCCCACTGAGGGCAGGAATACCTCCCAGACTGCGAATAGTCCTCAGAGGAGGTGCAAGTCTTCTCTAAGTTAGGATGTCAGGCCAGAAGGAAGCTCATGTTTGGTCAAAGTTCAGCCAAAATATTCTTGGTACAGGTAAAGCTTAAGTAAAAATAAATTTAGGCATTACCTGCTTAAAACTTGCACAAGGCAAAAACCTGGTCAATACTAATCAACGGGTAGGTGTTAATTAATGTCTTGTTTCTCAAGCCGAACACCATCAAGTTGGTAAACCACTTTTAACCTCACTTCCAGGTAAATTATGTTTAGTTGCCCTTTTGCCTGCTGTGCCTTGTATATAAATGAGCAGCAGCTCCCGGCAGACTCCAGCGAAAGGTTAGAGCCGCGCACAGCATCCGGGATGAACGTTTGGGATCTTCTCCGTGCAGACAAGCGCGGCAGCAAGGAACACTTGGGTTTGATTAATTGGGACAAATCCTACTTTGATGGGAGTCCGGAAGGTACAGGGGCAAAAGCAGTTGTTAATCACTGTGTCTGCAGCTCGGTGTTGTGTAGTCCAGCGTGGGAAATGTTGTTATGACATCAATATGCATCTTTGGGATGGATGATGCGTAATCCGTGTGATGCTTAGATATGCAGGAGAAAGTGGGAGAGTAACAAGGGGCCAGACCCTCATTTAAAATCTTTTCAGGCTGTGGATTGTCAAAATATCTCAGAAGGATTTTGGCAGCTTTGTCAGTTCCCCTCCCCTGGTGCTCAGCTGTTATTTAATTATTAACGTGCGTGGCTCGGGGTTGTCTCGGCAGGTGGAAGAAAAGTCTCTGTTAAAAGTGATGGGAGTAGACTTGAAAATCTCAGCCTCATGGTTGTCGTGTAGGACCTTCTGAAATAGTACGAGACTATAAAATGCCATGAAAAGCTGGATCCAAAGTCTGTCAAAGACAGTGAAGTATTTCCATCACTATGGGTAGCTCCAGGCTGATCCCCAAGAGTGCTGAAGAAAGAGGGGAGTGATGTGGAGGCACTCCCAGCCAGCCCCCACTCCTGTGGATCATGTTGCCCAACACTGCCCTACTAATTGCAGATTTGCCTTCATGCTTTTTGCCCCACTCTGGGGGACTCTCTGGCCCCTATGTCTGATTCAGCAATGTTACAGACCCCTTCCCAAGCCACAGCCTCCAGCCAAAGGCTGCTCCTTGCCAGAGACTTCTCCTGCTGCAGTAATGCCTCTCAGGCTGGGATTTTTAATGACGTTTTGATGCTAGCAGGAGCAGCACTGTATGGATTCACACCAGCCAAAGAGCGTGTCTTCCTTCACTCAGGGAATGGGAAAGACTTTTTTCAGCAGAAGATATGTCTACCATCAGAAGTGCCAGCAAATTCTTATTAGTGCAGACAAGATCTGGGGAGAGGTTCCCTCCCTGGATGACACTTTTGGCAGTTCTCTGAATATTTTCCCCTTCTGTGATGAACATGGCACTGGAGATGTCTGGACCATCAGCATTTCAAACAGAAATCTCTCTCATTGTGATTGGCACACTTAAAAATCTAGTCATCTGTAAAACATTTTCCCCTGTAATTTTGGAAGCAAAACTGCTGAGGCAATTAAGTCCCCCCATTTAGCTTTTCTAGGAGGTTTCTGTGCTCTTTCTGTTTTATCTTAGTCTCAGCAGAAGGTGCTGTATTCCAACAAACAAGGCAGAAGGAGCTCGTTAGGTGTGTTTGTGCACTGGGCAATGTATTTGTTAGAAAAAGCAGTTTATGCTTCTAAGGATAACAGAGGTGCATCTGTGCATTCATTCAGCAGCAGCATAAACATGCACCTCACGTGCAGTAATGGTGGCAATTGAGCAATAAGGGAGGGGGAGCAGACCCCAGGGGGAACTCCCCAAAATGGTACATTTATGCCCTATTATTAGTCTTTTCACTTGCCAGCCTTTTTTTCACACTGATGTGGCAAGGGTAAAAAAAATCCCCAACAAACCAACTCAGGAGAACACTGCAAAATTTCCTGCTCTTCCTTTAATTTCAAAACAATATTCTCATTGTGTTTACATCTGTACTCAGTAAAATATATTGCCAGTTCTCCAGTATTCCCTGCCAGTCTGTTACTAATCCCCCTTTTCGTGTTTTCCCAATGACAGATGGTCACCATTGACAAAGTTTCTAGAAATTAGATGGCATGCTCAGAAGTGCTTATTGGCAGGGTGGGTACAGGGACATTAGGATTAAATTGGTTTTAGTGGGGCACAAACACAGAGCTGGGTGGGCTGAACTCCTTTTTTTGCCCACTTCTGCCTGGGATAGATAAGGCTGCTTTCCTCACTGTTGAGACCACCTCTAAATTACTGTGGATTGGTGATATGCAAACTTGGTGAAATCTTTAACACTCACTTTCTGTAGAAATGGTAATATTTTTGCATTTAGTTTTGGTAAGAAAACAGGAAAAAATTGCATTTTGGCTCAATCTCAAGTCTTTGGTTTTTTTTTAAGCTCGCAAAAAGAGTGTCTTACTGCTCCAGTTCTCAGATCTGCTGTGCCAAGATTTTTTAGACTTGGTATTGTTGGAAAAGATAACAAGTTTAAAAATTTTTATATAACTTTAGTCAGGGGGTTTTGTTCGCCTTTGCCCCGCGGCAGAAGAAATTTTAAGTTTCTTTTCAAAGGACTATTTCATCACTCAAGGCAGGATGAGTTTAGCATCTCAACAGACTGGGAGTAGCAGAGAAGATGCACAAAAGATAGCTACCATCAACGACCATCAGCTGCAAACATCACCCCTGGCATGGTCAGAGACACCTGGCCTGGGAAAAGAGAGATGAGAGAATCAAGAATGAGAACCTAATTAACATCGAATGTGAAGAGATCGATAATCAATAGGAAACCAAATACTTAGAACTGTGTAACTTGGGGCCAATGAACATTGAACTAAAGAATTTCTGCAGGTTTTGACTCTATAAGTATCTGAAAAATCTGGTAAAATTCATGTGTCATGGAATGATTTTCTCTGCACAGCCTGAGCTATGTGTAGGTGAAATGATTTCTGTTGCACACCCTGGCCAGAATAAAGTAATGCCTTGATTCTCTAAAAATGTTATTGGAGAGTTTTTGTTTTTCCTGCAGTTTTGGTGACAATATGAACTTTCTTTTTGCCTCAAATTTGACTTGATTGTCGTTACAAATAATTCTGAAGCCCAAACTCTAATTTCTAATCCCTAACTCCCTGAAAGCATCCCTTTGTTTTCATAACAGTGTGGGATTTTGATGTTCTGTTGGAGCATTTCTGCTTTTTCCTATGGGGTCAATTTAGACTTTCTTTTCCTCTGACCATTTTGAAAGCTGGATGTTCCCCTCATCTTTGAACTTTTCTCCTTTCCATCCAGGTCCTGATCATATCACCTGCCAGGTAACTCTCTCAGCAACCCTCAAAAAGCAG
Organism: Promerops cafer; assembly: GCA_013398275.1. Lineage (NCBI taxonomy): Eukaryota > Metazoa > Chordata > Aves > Passeriformes > Nectariniidae > Promerops > Promerops cafer. The sequence goes on from VZSE01007389.1 coordinate 747,903, forward strand.
ATGGGATGGCTCAGACCCAGTATTTACATATTTGACTTATTCCAGTTTACCTGAAATGCTGCTGCCAGGAAAAACACTCTCCCGCTGCATCAAGAACACAAAGGAAGAAAAGTTTTTGAGCTCCTTTCAGCTACATGCACTTAATCTGTGCTTTTAATGGAGAAGAACTTTGTATTCTTTGATTTGCAGCCTTTTTTCCCTTGACAGCTACTGAGAGCCTGCAATAACTTGGGTGGTCCTCTTTCAGACTGCTCATCCTCCTGATTTTAGAGAGAATTGTAATGCTCAAGCTTGCTGAAAACTACTCAGTAAGGGATTTTACATGTTCACCTCATTCAGGAAAAATAACTGTGGTATAAACAGTTTTGACCTCAACAAAGCTGAGTTTATTTACACCAGCTGAGCACCTGACTGAGCCTATCCAAACCTGACAGTGATCTCTTCCTTTCTCAGCTGTGATCAAAATATTTTCTGTCTTAACCAACGTTAAGGGCCTTAGAGGCCTGCTCTCTGCTCCGTACCTCAATGTGTCAGCTGGGCTAACATCACTTTTGTTGTTTGTCATGCAAGACAGACGAGTTTGGGTTTCTTTCAATTCAACAGGGCTTTTGCTGATTAGCAGTATCAGTGTTTTCAAATACTGCCAGCTACCATGATCTTGTCTGAAAAAGGTTGAGTATTTGGAAACTAAGTGGCAGAAATACGAACGGAGCAGTACATACATGTCTGAAAACAGATTAAGAGTTAAAGCCTTTGAAACAGTACATGAGTTTTCCTCCTTAATGTGAAAATGATGGCTATCATCTGGTTTGTAAATTCATATCAGATGAACATCTTGGAGCAGTTAGAGCTAAAGGGCAGAAGATGTACAACTGAATAGAAGGGAAAAACTAAAACTATCCTCTAAAGATAAGGGAGAGGACTCACAAATACATCATTAGATAGGGATGGAATCCACAAATACTTCATTATATAGGCTGTGGCACTTGATGTGAGCTGGGGAACAAGCCCTACTACATTGGAGAAGGAGCTTCTCCTCTCCAAATGTGGGCACCATGATATAAGAACGATATTAAATTGTTGGAGAGTATCCAAAGGAGGGCCACAAAGATGGTGAAGGGCTTTGAGGGGAAGCTGTGTGAGGAGCAGCTGAGGTCACTTGGTCTGTTCAGCCTGGAGAGGAGGAGGCTGAGGGGAGATCTCATTGCAGTCTACAAGAGAGCATTGTGAGGGGAAGAGGAGGGGCAGACACTGATCTCTGCTTTGTGGTGACCAGGGACGTGAAACTGTGTCATGACCTGAGGGAATGACATGAAGCTGTGTTAGAGGGGCTTAGGTTGGATATTAGGAAAAGGCTCTTCTCCCAGTGGGTGCTTGGGTTCTGGAAGCACCAAGCCTGCCAGAGCTCAAGAGGCTCTTGGAAAATGCTCTCAGGCATGTGGTATGATCCTTGGGGTGGTCCTGTGCAGGGCCAGCAGCTGGATTTCGATGAGCCCTGTGGGTCTCTTCCAACTCAGGATATTTTATGATTCTATGAAATATGTCTCTTCAAAGTAATTTGGATGAAAGCTCTAAACAACTCGCTTCTATGCTTATACTTCAACAAAATTTTAGCTGTCCAACTTTGCATCTCTGTTGCCAGAACCCATTTCATCACTTCACATTAAGTGAAGGAATCAGGATCCTTGAGAGCTTGATGGCACAGAGATGAAGGATGGCTTGGGACTACATCCATCATAATGGGCAAGCAGCAGTAATTAGGGTTAAACTGCAGAAGTGTCAAGGTGGGAGAAAGCTGGAACCAGAGGTGTTGCTGAAATGCTGCTGTCGGCAGTTTTATAATGCCTTTGTGGCATGTGATTGAAAATTACTGTGCTTTCTAATAATCAGTGCAGCTTGATTTAAAATGCCTTGTTTAAATAACCATTTTGGAAAGAGTCCCTACTGTTTTCTGCACTAGAAAACTTCAGGATTCCTAGCCTTAGGCATGCTTTTCCTGGTTGCCCAGGCATTTTAGGAAGGACTCACTATTCCTGCCGGCTCTCTCGCCTTCCTTCCAGGCTGCTGGGCAGCACACAAAACCCACCATCAAGCCCAAGAGTAGACTCACCAGGAGCTAAGCAATGTTTTCGAGAGCTGGGAAAAAAATTTTAAAAAATTATCAAAATAGGGCTGAATTATCAGCAGAAACAAATCCATGTATTTCCCCAGTTATCAACAGAGCAATGTTGATTTATACCAGCTGCAGATGTGACCTAAGTCACAGTTCTCTGCTTCATCTCCCGTGCTGGGTGATGCTTGGAGGCCTTTTGCTAAAATCTCATCTCGGGACCCCTCACTGAGCTGGGCCCCACATGTTTACTGAGGACTGTACATTTTACCCTCACATCCTCAGTGTGCTGAGCCTGTCCCACAGGGTCACAGCACGTCTCCCCCTAGCAGGCCACAGCTGACATGCTGGCCTGTAATGGGAAGTGGCACTGTACATCCGGGAGCAACAAAAGGAAAATGTTGAAAAAGTGACTTTTTTTTTTCACATTTCCCTGTCTACGATGTGTGAAGCAGAGTGTGCCAGAACACTGCGTCCAGAAAAGAGCTTCTTCTGCCCTCTTCATGCCAGCTTGCACGGGGGGACTCAAAAAGGCTTCTAAAGCAAATAAACTGGAAGCAGGGGACTTCCTCACACTTAATCTTACTGTTTTGAAGTAAAAACACAAGAGAAGCAGAGGGTGTTCCTCCTTCTCTCATCTACCCCTTAACCACAGCCAGATCCATTTATAGTCTTGTGCAGCTCTTTCAGTCTGGTTGAAATAAGTGAATTTTCAGAGACAGGGTATTTCCCTTCCCTGCAGCATTGCTGTAGGAGTCTGTCCCTGCTTGTTACTGGAGAAATTTTATAGCCCTGCAAGTTGAGTCAACAGTCTTTACCCACGTGTGGTAAAAAACACCCTTGTTCTTTTAGCCCTGGGATCCTCATCTCTCAGCCCTGGGTAATTTGGATTAGTTGTTACTCATGCAAACAGTGCCACTTTAGTTTAGTCTGATCTCATTTCCACCCAGAAAAGAGTTTGAGGGCCTCAGAAGTGTGCTGAGAGCCCTCTACTCCCAACGAGCCCTTTCTATTGCTACTCTGTAAAGTCAAACATCTCCTTCAAAATCAGAGCGACTGCAAAAGCAGAGTCCCAGTGTTCATGTGAGCCACAGCTATTATGGCAAAAGCCTTCCAGAAATACCCTTTCAGATGCTGAGCAGAAGCAGAACTATCAAGGTCACCTCTAGTTTGATCTTGGCATGTGCTGCACATTCCTCATTTCTCTAAACTCTGGCAAGGGCGTTAGCATCCCTTTAGAGGTGTGCTGCTTGCTTGGAACAGTTAGTAGCTCTTCCCAAACCTGGTTGTGGGCTTGTCCCTGCCAGGTGAAGTTAATTGTGTTAAGGAAAACTTATTTTATCTCTTAAGCCTTGTATGAGCAGACTTCAGGCAACAGCACTCTGTGGCTCAAGGACCTCAGCTGGCTCCTGGTGTGCCAGCACAGCTCAGGAGTGGAGTCACTGGGAGACAGCTGCACATTAATTAATAAGGCAAGAATGTGGTGGTTTTTTAAGGAATACGATGCTTTCTCTGCTTTCAGAAAACCTTCAACCAAGGTAAGGCACCTCCCTAGAAAATAAGCTGTAATTTCAAAATGATGTAGAAATCCTCGGGGGAGTTTTTCTGCCCTGCACCATGCAGAAGATCAGATGGGATTATTACAGTGGTCCCGCTGGCCCCAGCATCTGTGAAAGTTTGCTGCAGTTCCTTTGAATAGTTACTCTGCTTAGTAGGAGGTGACTTATTTTTTTTTCCTGTTGGCACGTTATCAGAGGAGATCAGACTAATTGCGTATTTATCTCGAATTACAGTTATGAATCTGCTCTAATAAGGCAGTAATTCATATCTTGAGTGATTTATGGCCTGAGCCTGAAAGCCCTCTGAATCTCTTGACTCCACTGGGATTTCCTAAGGCAGGGTCATTGCAGAATTGTGCTTCCTTTTGCTGCTGATACCCTGATGGTGTTGAACCAGCACCTTCACAGCGCCACTTATTTGTTAGCATTTCTACAAAACATCACAAGCGGACCCAGAATAAATGCAATTTGTATACTATTTTCTTATTCACCTTATTTAACAGCTTCCAAAGTCCTCTCCTGCCTTCCTCTGCTGGGGTACCTACATGACTTTGGAGGAGTTTTAGGAGGCAATTCTTCACTCTGCGGAACTTCTGCGGTTAAAATTCATTTAGCTCCAACAAAGGAGAGTAACGAATATTTATCATCCCTGTGAAGTAATTTTAACCTAGGACTCAAAAGACAAAGACTGCTGTTGAATAGCAATGTTTATTTAGCATTTTAGCATTTGAATCTTTCTCTATTTGAATGTGTCTTTCCTTTTGAACTGGAAGCAGAAGTTTCACTGTTTGCCTGCAAAGCTTTTTTTTCGTCTCACACTGAATCCTCAAATATTCTTGTAAATCTCAAAGATACTAAGGAGTTAGCCCCCCTTCCTCCCCATTTAGACCTTTGAAGGCTGGTGTGACTAGAATGATTTTGGAGTTATAGTTCAGAGTCGGAATAAAAAATGAAGGAAAGCATTTTGCAATACCGTAGCTTGTACAATAACTAATTACTTATAGATTTTAGGTCACATTTGAAAAAGACAAATACTGAAATAAATGGATAATCACTTGGACCTACCATTAACAGTTTGTTTAAGCACTTTGGGTTAAAATCAGCTCGGTGTCACAGCAGAGCAGCTGCCTGCATCAGTGCATCATTGTGCCAGCACCTGTGAGAGCCAAACTGGCTCCTTTGCAGGATCAGAAACACTTGGAGCTCGGGCTTGTGCACTGCACTGGATGGTTGGTTGGGCCTTTGCTGGACCATGCTGGTGGGAAGAATTAACCAAGCAAAACCTGACCAATTCTGACATAAAGTTAGACAGAAAAAATGTCTTAGGGTTTTGAGGCCAGATGTTGCCCTCCACTGTGATGTTTAGCAGAAGAAACAAGGAAATGTGCTGGCAGATTTGTGGTGATGTGATCTGAAACATCAGAAGGCTTCAGAGGAGAGGGATGAAAATACAATTATTGACCTATATATGATGTGATGAGTTTAAGCTTTAGATGTAACCTGCATGTGTATTGAAGTTGTTGTCTGTCATATGAATGTAATGCAGAAAACTAATTCATTTATTGCATATTTTAATATGATGTCTTAAACTTATTGATTGCCTTTTTTACCTTTGCAGCTGGAATCATCAATAATTTTGCTAAGGAGGTATGTTATGATGCATTCAGCATAAACTTCAGGCTTTGGAAACCTTTTAGCTGGTAAACATTTTGCCCTTCAGCTCCTCTCCCTTCCTGTGGGGCTTGAGATGGCAAACCTCACTTCAGTTGCTTCCCTCTGAATTTTGGAAAATCCTTCCAGCCACACACATATCCCACAGAGTTTGGCTGTTTCCCATTCCTTCAGAGATGACAGAAGGCTCAGTTTTTTCCCAAAAAAGAGAAGATTCTCAGCTTGGCACCAGATAGCCTCTATGAAATGTTCATCTTCTTGGAAAAGTAGTGTCAGATACATTGGAAATGCTGTTTTAGGGCTCCAGAAAAGATTTGTGTCCTCAAGGGTCTTTGCTAACTTACCTCATAAATACACATGAGCCAGCAAGATGGGACAAAACCACCCAAAAGACCCCAATTCATCCCAAACGTCTTCCGATCATGAGGAGTGGTCAGGGGCGGGGATGGGAGCATCTGGAAATACCATCATTCCTAAGGGAAAGTGTTCCATTTTAATTAATTGTATCCCTTTTATCCATGACAGTGTAATTGCATTTTGCTTAACTAAGTCTTTTTAATTGGTGCTGGGCATGAATGATAAGCAAAGCTGTACCACTCCTTGTCAGCTGTCACTGGCAGCTCTTTCAGGGCAGTGCAGGGAGACTTTGAAGCTGGGGTGGAACAGCTGGAGCAGGGTATTTGGGAGGGAGGGGGTGTGGCCCTGTGAACCAACCTACAAATCTCAGGGCCACCCCTTTCTGCAGATGCAAAAGGATTTTCTGTTGCTCACCAACCGTGCCATGGTTGTGGCACTCTTCCTGCCCCAGTGGACCTTCTCTCACACTGGAGAAGTGAACATGTGGGGCATGAGTGCCCTCCAGACCTTCTGCTTAGGGATCCCAGTGCTGAGCTTCAGGCTCCAAATGCCACTGGTGGGACTTGTGTCCTGCCCCTACAGGGGTAAGGCTGGGGATGAGCTGTGCAGCTGTCCCTCCTCTGTCCCTCCAAGGGGACACCTCTGACATGCTGGCAAAATCTGAGGGTTTGCATTAAAAATTGTGTTTCTAGCTATCAAAGAGTGGGAAGCCAGATCTATACAAGCGTCACAGCTGCCCAGCAGTCTCTCACAAACCATCAGGCACAAGAGGCTGCATCACAAAGACCTAAAACCATCTACTCTTGTTTTGCAAAATCCCTTTCTTGGATGACTGGTTGACCCCTGCTGCAGTTACTAAGGACTGAAACCACCACAGCCTGCCTCATTTCCTCAAACCAAGTACCCCACTCTCAGGTTTTGGTCTCACTGTGTGCTGTCAGCTGTTCCACAGGATAAAACACATTTCAGTCCTTTCCTATGACACAGATGGGGCATCATGGGCACCCTCTGGATGCATCACCAGGCCTTCGTGGCCGCCACTGCTCTCCCACTCCTAGGATCATAGAATCATGGAATGATTTGAGTTGGAAAGGACCTTAAAAGTCATCTAGTTTCAAATCCCTGGGCAGGGACATCTTTCACTAGACTAGGTTGTTCAAAGCCCCATCCAATATGGCCTTGGACACGTTCAGGGATGGGGCATCCATGGCTGCTCTGGACAACCTGTGCCAGTGCCTCACTACCCTCACAGGAAGGAATTCCTCCCTGTCATATAATTTACACCTACTCTCTTTCAGTGTAAAGCTATTTCCCCTTGTCCTATCACTACATGCCCTTGACAAAAATCCTTCTCCAGCTCTTTTGCAGGCATTTGGAATGTGCTCTAAGAGCTCTCTCTCCTCCAGCCTGAACAGCCCCGACTCACTCAGCCTGTCTTCCTAGGAGAGCTGCTCCAGCCCTCTGAGCATCTTCGCAGCCCCTCTGGCCTCGCTCCAGCAGGTCGATATCCCTCCTGTGCCGGGGTCTCAGAGCCGGGCGCAGTGCTGCTCCGGGCGGGGTCTCACGGGACGGAGCAGAGAGGGATGCGCAGGACCCCCGGTTCTCCGTGGGAGAAGGCAGCGGGGACGAGGGGCAGGGGCAGCAGCCGGGCCGGGCCGATGCCGCGGGTCTCCCGCAGCGGCTTGGCGGAGCGGCGGCGGCCCTTGAGCTCCCCTTAGTGCCGGGAAGGAGCATTTGAGATAAGCGGGCTCCGCGGCGGGGATGGGGAGGGATGTCGGAGGTGGCTGATGAGTCCTGGCGCGGTGCCCGCGGCTCTTCCCGCAGGTCCCCCCGCGCTCCTGGCATCCCGTCAGGGTGTGTCCAGCGCTTGTCCTTGCAGGGAGACCTTTATTTATTGAACGTCAATTGCATCAATCGCATGGGATCCAGGAAAGCCCAGTTCACTATTTTCTCCCTAGTATCTACAGGTGTGTGTGTGTGTGTATAATTTTATTTATCTATTCGAGCACTTATTTATTATTTATTTATTTATATTTAGCACCAATTGATAGCTTATTCATGCTTTGCTATATTTTTTATTTGTCATCATTTTGCTTTACTGGAGCATCTAATTTCTAAAGGCATGAAAAGCTTGGCTTTATACACCAGACAAGTAAGGGGTAGTGCTGCTGGAGACAGCTTAGGAAACACTGACAGAGAAGGCGAGGGACTCAGCTAAAGTTGAAAACAAGCACTGTGTTGAACCAGGGTAGTATGGCACCTAGACCCCAGGCATTTATTTTTGCACTTTAATGTGTGATCAGCATAATTTCTGAAGAATATCTATATTTGCATGCCAGAGAGATCATCTGATGAGTTCTGGGTGTCTGCTGTCTTGGGTGTATGCAGTTCCCTGGGGGTTTTAAAGCTCAGGTTCACAACTGTACCATGAGGAAGATGGACTAGCCAGCTCAGCTGCAGTAAGTGCAGGTTTCTGCACACTGATCCTATTCTCTTACTGCACTAAGCTAACGTGGACCATCCCCTCCCCTGTGGACTTAGAGGTCACACGTGTGAGCTCCTGCAGCTCAGCTGATGTCAGGTAGCTGCAAAAGCTGTGAACTGGCTCACATGCCTGAGCTCCAATTGTTTCATGACAGCTGGGATGTTTCAGGTTACCTGGGGGTCTTGCAACTGTTATTGATTTGCGAAAAATTCAGCTTTCTTTGTCAATATTTCTATGACCTGGTAAAGAGGCACAAAAGCACAGGCTGATGAAATTGGGTTTGCATCATGAAGAAGAGCTCCATGGAGAGCAGAGGCGGCAGCAGCTCCCAGGACAGACTCGGTGTCCCATCAAGCACACTCCACCCCAACATCCTCGCTGTGGCTGCAGTTATGTTCACCCCAGCCGCGCTTGCTACAGTCCGTAATCGAACTTTCACTGCCTGTGCAACTTACGTCATCAAGCCAAATTTGTCCGGTACCTTTGGAAGATTCAAACAAACAAACAAACAAACAAACAAACATCTGTTGGACGGGAGAAAGAGGAATATGCTTTTTTTCCTACAGCTAGCCCTGTGGGCAGTGGGCGTGTGTTGGGTTGCGTGGTTGGCTTGTTGAAAATCAAGCATTTGGGCATAGTTCAAGCAGCACTTGACATGCAGCTGCCTCATCCCAGGAGGAACGAGCTGCCCTGTTGAGGAGATCACCGGCTGCTTGGGCAGGTGACCTTGCTGTGGCACTTTCTGGGTGTGTGTAACCACCTGTGCCAGGCCTGGAGAGGTGTAAAGCTGTTGTGGACTCACCTGCTGGGGCTGTGAAGAAAGAGACCGCATGGGTGAATCCCAGCATTTGGCAGACGACGCCGGCCTCTCGGATGGTCCAGCCATCGTCACATATGGTTCCCCAGATCCCTCTGTGGAAGATTTCCACACGGCCCCTCCTGCCTCCTCCCACGATTCGTACAAAATTAGTGGGGCCGACTGGGAATTCAGAGGAGAAGAAAATAACTCTATGGGTCATACAGGCATAAGGAAAAAGACATTGACAGACAGAAGTAGTGACCACCCAAACCAGAGGGATGTTCCCATCTCCAGTGTGGGACCAGAGGCTACTGGTAGCTCAAATCCAAACAATTCAAGAGCCCCCCCTGCATTTGGAGACACCAGGCTGCAGCTCAGAGCACAGACTCCTTGGCTGTGTTAGCTGTGCTGTGGGTTAACCAGCGTGAGCAGAGGGGTATTTTGGTCCTGATCTCAGGTAGCTCTGATACCAGAAGGCAAGTGAGAGAAGACGTAAAAGTCCAGTACCTTCTCCTTTTTCTCCTTTGCTCCCTTTCACTCCCATGGAACCTGTTCCAAATTAGAAAAGCAAACATTTGACAGTTGCTTCTTGAAAAATCTGGTTATTATCTAGTTCTGAATACTTGTGTGAGTTAGAGATGTGCAGACTCCTCCCCTTGTAGAAAATGAACACACTGAAGTGACCAAGAGTATGTAAAAGAAACATGGCAGGAAAAGTAGGATAACATACAGCAAAATATTCCCAATGCGACCCAAGAAAAGGGCCACTTTCAAAATCCCATATATTCATTCACTTGTAGGAAATGTATCTCATTCCCACAGTTACCTGTAAAATGACATCTCTGATAGACTTCAGGATCTCCAGAAGCAGACATGGTATCTCCCAAAGTACTTGCAGGAAGACCTACATCCTGGGATTTGCTCTCCAGGGAGAGCAGAAAGGTGCTCCCAGCAGTCCTCCACATTTCTGTGGAGCATCTTGGTCTTGAGGGTAGGGGTGTTTGAAAAAACCCAATGAGCTCTTTCCCCCAAAGCTACCTCCAGAAAGCACTCATTGCTGTCTCCTTCTGAGGATCAGGAAATGAGATACACACAGAGGGCAGTCTTTGGCCTGGAGACAGCCCAGTTACACTTCTTCCATCTTCCAGATGCAAAGCTCCAGAAGAGGAGTGCATGGAAGAGCCCCACATAGAATCTAGTTTATTTTATTTCTAAGGATTCTTGTACTGTTCTGTGTGAACAATTAAAAGAAAAAAGTATCTTGAGTGCTGTGTGCTTCCCAGAGGCTGTTGTAACAACTGGGTTTTTTTGTTTTTTTGTTTTTTTTTTAACTACAGGTCTTATGTTGTTTTTTTAACATTCTGTGATTGGAAGGGAGGGGGGTTAAGGATGTAGAGTAGCTGTAGTGTTGGCCCTTTTGAACAACTTTTGTGTCCTGCAGTTAGGAAGGTGAAGTTAAATAGCCTCACTGTTAGGTGTTTCCAGTAGCTTCACTATTCCACGTTCTTGAGTGCAGTGTTTACGTGGGATTTATCCCAGGGACAAGGTGTCCCTGATGTCTCTGAACAAAGCAAATAGGAACGTGGGTTGTTCCAGTTTTCTGTGAAATCAGGGATTTGAGAAAATCGAATGCATCTGTGTATTTGTATGTCTTTTAGCACACCTCCCAGAGTGTACAGTTGACACCCTGCACATTTCTCTGCTGGGAAGGCTGATCTGTCTGTTGAGTTCCTGCAAATCAGCTCTGAAAACACACCCCAGAGCAGCTTATGTTGGTCTGTGATCTACAGTCCTGAATCCAAATGTGCCATCAACTCCACAGACCCTGTGGCAAAGAGCCTTACCAGGATATCCAGTGTCTCCCTTGGCTCCTTTTAGTCCTGGTTCTCCTTTCAGACCCTTAGTGCCATAATCCCCCTTGGTTCCTTTTTGACCCATTGGGCCTATGGCGCCTGGGTGGAAAGCAAAAAGTCATTGCCTTTGTCCCTTCCTAGGGAAAGGACATGGCAAACATTTCACATTGATGCAGAACACTGGAATGTGGCACCTAAAGTTCTTTGCATCATCAGAATAAATCATGCTATAAGAGTTTACCTGGTTGGCCCTTGTCTCCCTTTGCTCCCTTTTGCCCTGGAGGTCCTAAGATCATAAAAACAAACAAACAAACAAACAAACAAACAAACAAACAAACATTTATAAGACGTATATTTATACATTTATAAAAAACTTATGCAAACTACTATTAACAATTGATTTTAACTCATCTAGTTTTGGTGTCTACACAATAAGCATCTATTTCTGAATCAGGTGTCTTATTTCACATCATACTCAGTGCAAACCATGTCAAAAAAGAAAATACAGACAGTGGAGAAACATCTTCTCCTGAAGTTCATCTGAAACTGCTTCTTTGTTTGTGCATTTTCAATTTATACAAAAATTCAGGCACCATCCCCCCTCAACGCATATTGCAGATGGCAGAGACAACCCTCTGGTGAGTAGTCAACCCACAGCAACCTGGCAGAGCACCAGGAGTGCCATGGCATCCTGGGATACACTGGGGGTCCAAGAAGAAGACCCAAGAGGCCTCCTCTTGGTGTTGTAGTTCCCTTTCCAGTGTCTGCATGATGTGTGTTGTTGACCCCAAACCTGTTTTATTCTCCTTTACCTGCTATTCCTTGTTCTCCCTGTTCACCTTTGAGTCCAGCAATGCCTTGTGCTCCTAAAATCAAAAGGAAATCAGTCAGGGTGAACCCATCACACAAAGTGAGGCCAGAGTAGGAGGTCAATGAGGTTTGAGCAGTGCTGTACCTGGGCTACCTTTGGGGCCCTGGTCCCCCTTCTCCCCTTTCTGACCAGGCCTGCCTTCAAGGCCAGGACTTCCAGGAGGTCCATGTTGTCCAGTTGCACCTTGAGGTTGAGTGAAAGCAGCACATATGAAATGTCACACAACGCACGAAGGAGATAAAAAGACAGTCAGCTGAAACACCAGCCCTTGCACACTGAGTTGAGCCTATGAAGGCAAAACAAACACTGTCTGTCTCCAAATTGCAATCCTGGCAGTGCTAATGCAGTGAGGGAAGATCTGGAGTGAAAGGCCTCATGGAACCAGGTCCTGGCTGACTGCCAGCCTTGAAATGCACAAGTTCTTTCCTAAAAGAGCAGCCAATTTCTGCCCTTGTGTGTGCACAGGTGTCAGCAAGGAGGCCACGGCCCTTCTTTCCCTCTCAGTCTCCTGCGCAGTGAGTGGGGCCCAGAAGAGACTGCCAAGGCTGCTGCATGAGTTTGGATGACATTGAAACGTTGGCATGGTTTCTTCATCTAATCATCATCTTCTCTTACCCATGCTGGGATCTAGACCAGCTGCAGTTTCCCTTGTCATGAAACACCATATAAAAGAGACCAGTCTTATGCCTCTACAAGAAATTGCACCTTCTGTACTGCTTACCTGCCTCTCCTTTTGGCCCAGGAGGTCCAGGCAGCCCCGGGCTACCTGTAACGACACCCTGGCATCAGTGCTAAGGAGGCTTAGCCCAGCCCCTCAGCTGGGGCAGCCCTGCACCCTGTCCCACTGTGTCCTCTGCACTTACCTTCGTGACCTGACACTCCTGGGATTCCAGGATGTCCCTCAGGACCCATGGGTCCCTGGGGCCCGGGGTCTCCCTTCTTGCCCATGTCACCTTTCTGTCCTTGGGGACCTATCAAACAGAACACACGTGTAAATTAAAAAAAACAGACTTGTTGTCTCTGCAGCCTGTGGAGCACCTCTGTCTGGCCACACCAGTAGCAAGGTTTGGCCTCACACCTGCATTTACCATTCGGTGACATTGTCACCATAAAGCTGTAGGAGGACAGAGCTGGTCTGTCTGATCCACCTCTGGCCCTGTCAGCCTCTCTGGCCAAATGTTTGTCTGGCCTGCTGTTAAAGGTGCCATGACACCTCTCCAATATATTCCCCAAAATATCCCTCCTGCTGGAAAGTTTTCTCCTCTATTTAATTCTCCCTTACTGTTTCCCTTCTGCTAGACACAGTGGACATACAGGGCAGCACATTCCACTCCTGTGCTTCCAGAGAGTTCTGTCATCCCCCCTTCACTTTCTCTTCTCTGAACCGGTGATCAGCATGCTCCAAAAGAGTGGAATTACTTGAAAGTGCCTCATTTGAAGACTTCTCCTTCACCTTTCTGCTCTAGAATTATCCCAAAGTCCTTGCCTTTTGGTATTCCTCCTATCACTCTTCTCTTCTGGAGCATCTTGTGCTAATGAGAGCATTGGGGCATTCAGGATCTGATGAAGATCTGAGGAAGCTCTTATTAACCTGTCCAACTGTCCTCCCTGCTCTGCACCACACACATCACCTGCTTTCTTTTCCCCTCCTGCTTTCAGCCCATGTGAGACCACTGAGTAACAGCTGTCCATAATGCATGTTACATGGGAGAAACACGTTGCATAACTCTTCTACTTCAGGTGTATAAAGCCAGGCTTATGTAAGATGCTCATAAAGCTCTCAGAAAGAGGTTCCACTAAAATGAGGATTAATATCCACATGCTTGTGCATATAAATTATATTGTATTATTTTATACCATGGAAATCCTACTGCAAACATCACTGTTTTAATCTACGATAGGCTGATAATTGAATATCTGTGGCCTTCATTAGACAAAGGTCACTCTGTAAAGAGGCTTCTGTGGTGCAGAGTCAACATTTTGCATGGCCCCTTCCCCCAGCCCTCCTTTGGGAGATTTGCTGAAGCATGACATGAAATTAAACCCTTCAGATCAGGTCAAGTGTCCTGTTTATCCAGCTCCCTCCCTGACTGACAAACCACGCTCAGGGGCTGCTTGGATTTTTATGAATACTGACCTATGAAGACTTCTTCTGGTGTTTTATGTAGAATGAGTTTAAAAAGAAATATGTGTGAGAACATTAAAAATGTTGAGATAGTGAAGAAATCTTACCTGCAAGCCCCATCTCTCCTTTCTGTCCTTTTACTCCTGGACCACCACTTTGGCCAGCAGGACCAGGAGCTCCTTTGCTCCCCTTCTCACCCGGGGGTCCATGTACGCCTGCAAGGACAACACAATTTTTCTGATGCTACATGGGGTGCCCTGTGTAGTCAGTGCCAGCAGCAGGACACCCACCACAGCTGTGAGCATGAGCCAAACTCCATTCTCTGTGGACTTGAGGCTGGTGCGGGAGACAATGGGAAATTGGCCCACTGTGACTGTGGCACACTGACTTTTAAGATAAGATTTTTTCAGCTAAGTTTTACTTTTGCTCACATTAGCTTTATGTAGGCTTATTTCCTTCAACTGCAATGACATTCTTACTCACTCACACCTTGGCTGAGAACAAGATTGCTCATAAAATCATCCATAAAGCCACTTTATGTTCATCCACAGAAGTAATTCAGGGGTCAGAAAAGCCTTACCTTGGTCTCCCTTTGTCCCTGGTGGTCCCCGTAACCCTGGGATGTAAAATACATATATCAGCTGACACACATCATCTATTCACAGTAATGGCTGAGAAGAGACAAATTTTTTAATCATCCTTTGCTCACACAATTTCAGTCACCAGTGAGGCCAATCTTCGGCTGGCAGGGACCAGAACAACCACTTGAGTAAAGTCCTTGGAGCTCAGCTGAGTGCTCAGCTGGGCAGGGGCCAGCTTCTCTTCCTGCCAAGCCCAGCTCATGGGGACTGTTGGGGAGATCTTTCATGAAAATGCACTGAATGATTGGGCTCTGATGTGTAATAACACTGCTTGGCAGGAGGTGCTGTTTCAATGTCATAAGTGCAGCCAGGAACATATGAAAACACAATTTTAGTTTTTTTTTTCCTTCAGAAAATCTCATCAGTGTAGCCAAGAAGTAGGGATGGATGAGTTACAGACCTGACCTAACAAGGGCTGCATCTTAGATCATCATCACAGGATCATAGAAACTGTTGCCTGGTCCAACCTCTGCTCAAAGTGGAGCCAGCATTAGATCAGGGCTTGCTGCATCCTCACAGTCTGGAGATATTTACCTCCTATGGGAGGTGCAGTTCTACCCAACCCCCAGGTACCCATGGCAGAGCTTGTGCAAGGCTGTGGAGGGCAGAACTTCCACCCAGCTCATTCCTGAGTCTGTGCAATTGTTTTCCTAGGGACAGGATGGGCATCAACCTCTGTGGGAGCACTTGGGCTAGCCAGGGCTCCTGGAGGATCAGTGAAAAGCCTCACAGGCTTTACACCTGCCTTTTTCAGCAGGTCTCCTCATGACCACGGTGTCTGCACACTGGGTAGGGTCTGGAGACCGAAATCCCAAATCCTCACTTAAGGTCTCTTAGATGAAATAAAGGAGAAGAGGAAAAGAGGAAAAGTTGTGGCTCATTTACCAACATACCTGGTAGACCAGGATCTCCTTTGCGTCCAGGAGGCCCTGAAATAAATATTTAAGGGGTATTTTTCAGTAGTCAGCAACCAGTGAGGAACACAGCAGTATGGGATGGACAGGCTTAAGGTGTGGGCTGGAGACACCACCCTTTTGGAGGGCACCTAGAGTCCAAGTCTACAAGTCACAGGAGGAAAGAGAGGCCCAGAGCCACATGTGCAGCTGCAAGGGGATCTGGGAGTTTGCACAGGGCAGTGGTCCAGCTCCCAGAGGTTCTCCCTGGTCTGGAGTTGACTCCACTCCTGGGCATAGGGGCATCACTAACTGACAGGAAGATTAAATCTTGCCCTAATTACTGGATCATCTAAACTGGATTTCCAGCCCTGCTAGTGATGCAGAGGAGCCAGGTCTCCCCACTTCAGAGCCAGCATGGAGAGCCATACCTGCAAGCAGGGTGATGTTGTTCATCCTCATCATCAGGTTTGCATTGTTGCTTTTAATTATGGTGATTTCCTCTTCTAAGCTTCTCCTCCAGTTTTCTTCATGGCTCAGGAGAAAGCTCTTCTCAGTAGGGCTTCTCAACAAGGCCAGATTGTGGGCAAAGGAGCTCTGCAGAATCTCTTCTGTATAGGAGGCATTTTGCTCTTGAAGTTTCAATATCTCTCTCTGCATCTTAAATACTGAGGAAACAAAAAGCCCATGCAATGAATATTCACTGCCCGATCTGACTGGGAAATGGTTGTTTGGCAGAGCAGTTCCTCAGCACCTGGGGGGGACACCGGGGAATAAAGACCACCCCTGTTTGACCCGGGGAGGTGGTTTTCATGTGCCAGTCCTTGCTGCAGCCAGGAGCGCAGCTGGGAGTGCTTTTGCAAATGCAAAGCACACACACAGGGTGGGAGAATAGTTCCCTGCAGCGGCTGCTTTGCCTGCCGGTGTGCGGAGGAGCCTCTCTGCTCCCTCGGAGGTTTCAGATCTGTGTGCTCATCCCCTCTTGCCCGTGTCCCCGGGAGCACCCAGCAAAGCTCTCCTTTGATGCCAAGCCCGTGGCGAGGTTGTAGCGTTACCTCTGTACATCAGCAGCCCCTGGCCGGCCGTCAGCAGCAGCAGGTAGACGCTGAGGGCTGTCTGAACACAGCATGTGGATGCCTTTTTCTGTCTCCGAAGCTCTAAAAACCAAGAGAAAGGGTAGACGCTCTCCCACATCTCTCCCCTACAAGCTCTGCTTGCTTCCAGCCTTTTCAGGCTTGGCCACAGTGCTTTCCAGTGGCGTGGAGCAGCAAGGTCCCTCTGCGAGAGTGCTCGATCCTGCCAGCAAGGCGGGCTGCCTTCCTCTGCTCCAGGCTTTGCACTGCAATCTGCTTGGCCATCTTTTCCTTAGCTAATTTAACCAGCTCACTTCCATCAAGACTAAATCCAGCCTATAACTGTGTGAATGTGGTGGTTTTCCTCTTTCTGCACCAATAAACTCCCTGTTTCCATCATTTTTAGTTGTCCCAGTCTGCCATTCGGAGGGTTGCTCAAAGCAAGTTACCCTCAATTGAGGCTTTTCTTTTTTTTTCAAAGTAATGTAATCGGGAGTTTAAAGTCTTAGTTTTAGAAGAGTACAGTATTTTAATTGGTTTTACAATAGAATGGCTTAGTCAGCAATGAAGCTTTTATATTCAGCTAAAAATTCATAAACTTACATTTTTTATTGAGTCTGGTGATTTTAGTATCTTAACTATTACACATGAAAGTTTTACTCAAGAAAATTAGACATTTTCTAAGACAGGAAAATAACTAATTTTTTTCTGATGCTCAGCATTAGCTTTCAGCTAGAAAGGGTAGTTTGACATACTTCTACTTTTAAATGGCAGTTAATTTACTAGCAAAACCACTGCAAAAAGCATTTAATATGCAATCTTTCATTTTTATGTGTTGTTTTAGACCAGATAAAATCCATATAAATCCATTGAATAAAAAGAAATCTTACCACTTATCTGAAAGGTTGTGGTAGCAGGTGAGGCAAACCCAATCTTTTCTGAAACACTGAAAGAGTTCATATCAATCGAATTTCCATCTTCCCCGTATTTGTCTGTCATTTTCATGATAAATTTCTTGTGGCTAACGTAAAGCCTTGTCAGATTATGGACAATAAAGAACTGGAGGTACTTCCTCTCTGCCTCCTGATTTGATATGCTTTCTGATATGCATTTCCTATCTGCTCAGCTTTTATAGACTACTGAGAACTCTGATGTGGTAATTTGAACAGTTCCTCAAAAAATCCCACAGCGAAGATGCTGAGCTGCTCTCATGTGCTCGCTTGGAGTCCAGGGAGCCTTGGGCAGGATCCTGAAAGATCTTCAACCTGGAGTTATTCAGCATCTCTGCACTGTGGCAGAGTTAGGCATGAGATGGACACTTTGTTTCTAACACAAGTAAGCCTCCTCAGGTAGCCAAGAAGATTCCATGTTCAATATTAACTCGGCAATCACTCTCCTGGGAGGGGAGGCTGAGGACTTTGTCATAGTGAAACACACAGCAATGTGCACCAAGGTGACACCTCAGTGATTGTGCGTGACTCGAGTGCAAGGAGGGAAAGAATCAGGAGGAGTTGTAAAGACAAGCAAATGATGGTGGGATGGGGGATGCTGCAACCCAGAAGGGTTTGGGATGATATGGAGAAGAGGCACTTGCAGCCTCCTTGACAAGGTCTCTCCAGCTCCTGCTTCCTCCCTGACAAGTTTTTCACACCCATGGACACAATTCCTACCTCTTCACCACTTCTTTGCCTTCATCCTGCCAAACTCCCCCCTGGCAGTTGGCATTTTGACGTCTCCATTTGCGCTGGGTTTGATTTTGCTTTTGCAAAGCAGAGTGACTCACCCACGCCCACAGGCAGGAGCTGTCGGTAGGAGCTGGGCAAAGCCCTCCGCATCCACGCTGCCACCACCACGTCCCGCCCTCTCCGAGGCACAAGGCAGTCACTGTCACACGGTCTGGTCCTGGGCTGCAGGTCTGTGTTCATCCCTGGGGCTGCTGGGTCCTCGCCGCTCTGCTTGGCCATGGAATGGAGTGTGGCAAAAGCTTCGGGTAGGACCGAGCTGGAGATCCACACCCTGACAGTGCAGAGTGAAGCCCTCTGTTCTGCACCTGACGTACAAATCTCTGAAAGCCTTAAACCACAAATATGTGGGGATTTTTGAATCCACTTCTGTGTTCTCCTTTCAATGTGCTTGTGCAGCTGTGACCTGGTTTGTCCCCACAAGGGAAGAAGAGGAATCCTCCATTTTTAAACATTCTGCTACACTCTGTGTAGGAATTGGGATAATTTGTTTCCTTGTGAAGGTCTCAGATATCCCCTTGAATTAAGGAGGCTAGGAGGTTACCACCGACCAGCTGAGCCACAGTAAATGCCTGAGCATCGTTTCCCATCATGGCATCACCTGCTCACAGGAGTAAGGGCTCAAATCCAGCCCATTTCTGATGGTTCTGGCGGTTCAGCTGACCACTCTGCACAAGCCTGGAGCTGTCTACTCTTGCTGGGTGATGAGCTGGGAATGACTGCTCTTGTGCTGCCAAGTGGGTGTTTATAGGGATGGATGTGATTCAGGTGCATGCAGAGAGCAGATTTACAGCAGAGAGGCTTTTAATAATACTTCTAGTCAAATCCATTTTATTTCAAAGTATTAAAAATTAGGTGGCAGACATAGTGCTCAAAAGCCTGCCGAAAGACAAAAGGTGCAATGAGATCTTTGTGCCCTCCTTCCCTGAGAAAGAAGCTCAGGGATAAGTTTTCACGTGATTCATGGTCATGCTGTGGCCATGCCACTCTCAGTGGCCCAGTTGGCATGGGTGTAAAAACAAGGGTAGATTC
Source organism: Promerops cafer (assembly GCA_013398275.1). Taxonomy (NCBI): domain Eukaryota; kingdom Metazoa; phylum Chordata; class Aves; order Passeriformes; family Nectariniidae; genus Promerops; species Promerops cafer. The sequence goes on from VZSE01007389.1 coordinate 767,114, forward strand.
CATTAATTTGACAGCCCTGAACTGCAATGCTTCCAGTTTTGAAGTCCATTCTTCCACTTTTGGGGGGAAAGTCATGAACTCTCTGACTGCAGTTGCCTACCCAGCTGGTCAAACCTTTATTTCTATTTGATGCAGCCTCATGCAGCTCTGCAAACTGCCACATTCTCATTGCTCAGGTGGGCATCTAGCTGCCTGGGAGCTCGTGGTGCATTTCTATCTCGATGTCAGCCTCTGCAAACAGACAGCAGATTTCCCAGTGCATGGCGTGCCGAGGGTCTGGGCCACGCCCTGGTGCCAGAAATCATGTCCCAACATGCTGGCTCAGCCTTTGTGTGTGCTCCTGTCCTGCTTTCTGCTGTCTTTCATTTCTCACTATACCATCACTGACTGCAGCAATAGGTCGACTCTGATTTTGCAATCAGTAAAGTGAAAAAGAAAAGAAACTGCTGATCCAGTGCAGTCTCCCTAGGTTGATGTTTCGCTGAAGCAATGGGGTTATTTATAGAATAACAAGCTTCCAGCACATTACGGGACACGTATGCTGGGCCATCAGCCTTATCCTTGGGCTGTCTGTCAGAAGGCCCTGGGTCCCTCTCCTCCTGCTGCTCATCCTGCCTCCCCTGACATGTTCTGCTGACACTCAAGGAAGAGCTTGTCGTCCTCCAGCTTATCCCTTTCCTTCCTACATTCATACAGAAGATATTCCTCATGTTCTCACTCTAAATGTGAACCAACATGTGAAGTTTTATAAACTGACCACAGCTGCCTCAAAGTCACGGGCTTGGGGGAACTGCTGGTGGTGGGGAAAGGAAGTGGCCTGGAAGTGGCTGGTGGAGCAAAAAGTCCCTGGCCCTACCCGCTACCTTTCTCATCTTCCATCACTGTTGTCCTCTGCAGGCATTTGCCACCCCAAGAGCTCATGGCAAAGCAAAGGGATGCAATACCAAACTCCAGCCTGGCAATAGCTAAACACATCAGCAGCCTCCCAGCAGTGATTCTGCCAGGGAGCTTGGGCAGACGCCAGCCTCCTCAGGATAGCCATTTATCCTGAAAGATCTGAAGTTGGGGTTATTTAAAGACTTTTTTTTTTTCCCCAAATGAGAAGATATCCTAGCTTAGAGGTGTTTTCCATTTATCCACAAGATGGTAATTTTTCCAAACTCATCTATTAGATTGCAGACTGTCTTAGGCATAAATGTGCAGCATTGAGGAGGCTTTTGTTCCTCTCCAAGGAAGTGTATAGCATAAACAGGCCTGATATTGGGTAGGTTGGTGCAGGACCCTTCACCATTTCTGCTGTTGCCTCTAGGCTGAAGTGAGGGCTGCAGCCTGGAAAGGTGACAGTCTACCCCTTATCCCGATACCTGCACCCATGTTTCTGCAGATGGGCTTCAAAACACCAAAAAGTAATCCTGGCACAGACCACACTGCTCTCCCACAGAAAAAAGCAAGCAGCTGTGGTTTGACCTGTGACACATCAACAAAGCCAGCAAAGACCAGAGCTGTACAATTGCCTCATCACAACCTTGCTAGCAGACTAGCTTGGTTCTTGTTTTTTCCTATTTTAACTGATTTTTCAGTCTTGTCTTTTTGCAAAGAACAAGTTTGGTGAATTTGACATACCAGTCCTTGTGATGGATTTACTCCAGCCATCAGCCAAACATCTACCCAAATGTTGTCTCAGTCCTCTTTTGCAAAGGATGGGGAGAAAATGGAAGGTGAGAATACTCATGAGTTGATATAATGACAGCTTAATAGGGAAAGCAAAATATGTACTTGCAAGCAAAGCAGAAAGAGGAACTCATTCTCCACTTCCCATCAGCAGGCAGATAGGCAACTGCTTCCTGGGATCAGGGCCTCAGCATGCATGATGGCTTTTTGGGCTTACAAATACACAAACCACAAACATCTCCCCTTCCTCCTTCCTTCCCTGAACTTCTGATCTCTGGGTTTGACATCATACAGTGCAGAACAATCTGGGGTCGGTTTGGGTCACAGCCCTGGCTGTGTCCCTTCCCAATCTTTTCCAGGCTCGGTGCTGTACAAGCTCTGCTTACCGGTAGCCAAAACACCCAGTTAGCAACGCTGGCTCAGCCCCAAACCCAAGGCACACCACCACTCTGGGTTGGGCTGCTGTGGAGAATGAGACATCCATCCCTGTCAGACCCAGGACAGCTCTCCAGTGGGACAGTGCTCATGCTAAAATGCTAAAATGCCTTGTTGTCCCCAAGGAAGGAGCAAGGACTTTGATGCCCATGGACATCAGGAGGCACTGCTGAAACCAGGGGATGCCAAGGCAGGTTGTGGGTGATCTACCCACCAGTAGATCACGGAGGTGCCAGATCTGGGATCTTCCTTGTGAGTGTCCCGCGGACTGCCTGGCTCAGCCCCGGTCAGCATTCCCTGAAAAAGTGTATCCAGCTCTAAGGGCAAGAAATGGTGCATTAAATGGAGATTTTCTGTGCAGAAGACAGGCCAACACACACGTTCTAATGCCAGGGCATTAAAACAAACCTTGAGTCTGGACCCATATGGAAGCAGAGGCCTTGTTGTGAAGCTCCCCACATCCCTGCATACCCAGACCTGTGCTCGGGGGGTCTGGCTGCTGCAGTAGCACCTGGGTACTTCTGGGACTGTGGAGAAGCACTTGTGCTAAAGCAATAAAACCCCCAGCACTGCCTGGCTGACATTTCTCCTTTCTAGCTTGATGTGTTGCTTGGCTTTGTTGTAGAGATTGAAAACAGATTTTCTTTCCCTTCTATGAGTTATGTTAATTTGTGTTTCATCAGAACTTGCCTCTTCTCCTCCTTTCCTTTTTTTTTTTCTCCCCTTTAGGCTGGATCCAGCTGCACCATGAATTCAAGGAACCACCTGCAAAATATCTTAATGACTTCAACCTGCTCTTTGAGGTGAATTAATACCAGGGCAGCCTCTGCAGCACAGTGAAATAGTCAGGCTTGGCTAAGCAGGCCACCCTCAAAGCTGAAAAGTATGTTCTGCAGGGCCGATGTACCTGACAGGCAAGTTTGTTTTCAAGGTCTTCGTACAACATCTTCCTCCTCACCTCAAAGGCAGTTGTCCCTTATTCAGGTAAGAGCTGATCCCAAGGACTGGATGAGACAGGGATAAGAAACAGAAGGGATAATGAGACCTCAAAAAAACAGTCACATGGAGGGCGGGTTAGATCTGTTAATTGTCTGCTACAAACAGCACAATTACAGCTGAAGGGAGGCATTCCCAGAGCTTGCTCTGCATTTAGCAGCTCACTTCTGCAGGGAGAGATCAGCTGCTCCCTAAGGCTCCTCTTTTCTGGAATGCTTTGGCTCATCACATGCTTTCCACAAGGCCAAAAAGATTTCTCTAAGCACAGCTCACAGTGTAGCCACATTCCCACTTTCCTCCATCTTCTGGGCTTTTAAAATTCAAGGTTCATTTTTAATTTGCTAAGAAGCTGTTAACCATATCAAATGATGCTGCAGATGCTGTTGTGGTCCTTTCTGTCCCACAACCAACCCAACCAGGCAAGAAGGTCCTTAACTTGCCCTGATGTTTTTTTCAGGAAAGTCTCTGGGATTATGTGAGGCTCAGGGTCATTGTATTTTTAGATATTAAACTAGTCAGGTAGTCAGCACATTGTTCAGAAGGACATTCTTAAAGAGGTTTATTATTGACTATTGTCCTTGCACTGGGGCACATCCCAATTAATTGCCTGCACATCAATGTGTTACTCTGGATTTATCTCAGGGTAAACATATTAAGGAGCTAATACTTGGGTTTGCACTAAAGGACGCCATGGGATGGTTTGTCTCTGATAAGGCTTCTGGCACAAATTCCCATGTCCTGAATGCTACTGGCAAACACTTCAGCTTGAAAATCCATTAACCTGTAACCACCCCATGCCCCTTATTCAATGAATGTGGAGAGCAAACATATGTGTGAGCAGCTTTATACACAGACTTGAAACCATCCCTGACAGCATATTTCCATACAGAATTAACTCAAAGCAACTGTCCTGTAAAACATGTGTGCAGTGCTAGGCATTAAAGCTCAGACCCTGAAAATGCTCCAGACTTCCCGGCCTCTCCGTTTTCTGCTGTCCGTAGAGTGCAGCAGCCATCCCTGCTGCTCAAATCATCTCCTGTAATTGCTGTGGTGACACTGGGTCCTTCACAGACCTGAAGTCATGACTTTTCCCCTTGAATTTCCTTCCTTCATCTCCTGCCCTCTGTTCTGACGTCCCTTTGCTGTCCTCTTGTGCATCTTCCCTGGGTACTGACATGACGGCGTCGCTCCCATCTGCTCAGCACAGCTCTGCAAAAAACCTCGATTCCCTTTTGGTGACTCTCCTGCTTGCCTGTGACAGCCACGTGTGCCTGAGCTTGCTCAATCTCCTGCTAGGAAGTGATAAGCTGGGGTGTGAAACTCCCAGCATCAGCACATGATGGGGAAGGCAACAGAAAAGGAAAATGTGCCTTTGTAGGGAGCTTCATTGCCACCCTCCAAGGCACAGCACCCATGAGAAACCACAGTCAGTTTGCAATCACTGCATTGCTCCCCACAGATCTCACCTTCACACCAGTACGGGTTGTATCCCCTTATCTAGAGCCAATAACTGATTGCTGCTTCTCCCTTATTGTCTTTAGCCATGATAACTAATTCTTAATTAATTCTTTTGATTCTCCAGTATTTCTCAGCGTGAAGGTGTTTATCTCAGAAGGCGTCTCAGGGAAAGGGAACAAGAAACTGGTGAAAGATGGCAGGAGTGGGTCGAAACACCCATCAGGGTGGAGCAGAGTCCCTCATCACAGTGGTGAGGGGCTGGGAGAGGACAGTGCAGTGGGTGCTGCTGGCTTGGCGTGTCAGTCCCATGGCACTGGGAGCAGGTCGGTGTCTCTGGGGCCAAGTGTAAGGCTTGATCCTGTCCAGTCCTACTACAGCACCCATGTGTTAGGGCTGCAGTGTGTGTGAAACCTTTGGACTCACCCTGTGCATGAAAGGCAAGTGTCATTGCTGCTTCTTTCCCAGGCAGAAACAAAAGCAAAGCCCTGGTTCAATGCTCTCCTTGGAGCATCTCCCAAAGTGGGCTAGTGCTAGTAGCAGTGGTGACTTAAGGTGGTATAAAAAGAGAAAAAAAAAAAATTGTTTTTTGTTTTCATGCTTTCAGATGTTTTCTTTCTTTTTAAGAAACTGAATGCAAGTGTCCAAGTGCCTGGAGAACTACATGATACTCAGATCTTGCCAGTGGCTAACTTGCCTGAGGTGTGGGCATGTTTTTCTAGGGAAAAAAATAATTTTGTACTGACCTTCGGGCTCTCTGCCTCTTTCCATAATCAACACACACCTTGTTTTGGGAGCTAGCTGGGAATTCCCTTCCTCCTGCTGCACTGGCAATGACAGATCAAGCACAGCTGAAGTGCTTTGATCGCTTTGATGAATAAAACTAGAATTTGCCCCACAGCCTTGACTCTTGCCTAATTCCAACCTTTCGTATTGAACTGTTTTTTATTTCTTTTTTATTTTTTTTTCCTTCACCAAAATAACTGGAAGCAGTGAGCCTCTAGGATTCTCACATTTGAGTAAAGCTGGAGCCTTCAGCACCATTAATTCAGAAGTACTGCTATTCTCACATGGCTGTGAGTGTTTGAGCAGAGTTTTGACAGAAACCTGACAGAAACCAGGCTCTTCTCAGTGATGTCAAGCAATGGGACAGGAGGCAGCGGGCAGAAATGATGCACAGGGAGTTTCACCTGAAGATGAGGAAGAACTTCTTAACTGTGCAGGTGGAACAGGTTGTTTAGATGAGGTGTGGCGTCTCCCTCAGTGGAGATATTCCAGAACCATCTGGATGCAATCCTGTGCCATGAGCTCTGGGATGAATGACCCTGCTTGGCAAAGGAGGCTGGACCAGATGAGTCGCTGTGGCGCCTTCCAACCTGCCCTGTTCTGGGATTCTGGGAAAAGGGGTTTGCATGGCACAGCCCCCACGTGTCCCCTGTGTGTCCCCTGCATGTTGCCTGGAAAAATAGGTCCATGTGGCAATGGTGAGAGGTGGCAGTGCTGGAGCAAAGCATAACCAAGTGCCATTGAAGGCTGGTTGAATACAGAGATGGTAATCACCAAAAAAAAAGTTAGGTTCTTAATAAATTCTCTTTGTTCTAACCACCAGGGAATCTGGCAGAAGGCACAATTTAAGCTAAACCAAACATTGAAACCCCACATGTATATGTACTTTAAATGAAACAGGGGAGGAAAGGAAGAAATCAGTTAGAAATAGGTTTTCATTTTGGTCAAATATTTAGCTCAATAAAATAGTAAATATTGGCTTGGTGTTACTTGACTTTATTAATGAGTTGGATATATTTAGTTCAATACAGCATTCTTGATGGCATTGAGAGATCCTATGTGGAAGCCACTGATTTACAGTCACTGTTGTGTTCAAATGAGCTGAGCTGGTGAAAATGCCCACACTATAGGCTGATTAGCCTTCCCAAGGTGTGTGCAGATTTAGGGCCTCACTCAGAAGGTGTTGGTTTAATCCAGCTGCTTTTGGGATGTCATCTGGCTTTGGGTCAGGCAGGACCAGGGAAAGTCACGAGAGGACCTTCAGTCATGGTGATGAAGCAGAGCATTTCTGTGTCTGCTGTTGCTCAGTGGGACAGGGGAGCTGGAGAACATTGGCTAGCACAGCCATGGAGCTGTGATGGTCCCCAAAGCCTTCCTCAAAGCCACTTCCTCAAAAATGCTGAGGCCACAGAAGGACAGGACTGGTACCTCAGATACCCTTTCATGCTCGGTGAGGCTCTGGCAGAAGCTCTGGCTGACTCCCCACCCACGTTCTGGGGCTGAAATCCAGGGGTCATGAGAGTGCATGGGGCTGCCTGTGTTTGCCAGCACTGGACTGGGCAAAGGTGGATAAGGGAGGTCAGCCCAACCAGAGGGATGCTAAGCCAGGCAACCTGGCCCCTGCTCCTCTCCCAGCCACATCTGAAAGGCTCTTGCAGAGACCTTGAGATTGAGGCTTCAATACTCTCTCCTTGCCAAAAATATTAGAAAGACATGGCAAGAAATTAGAGCTTCAGGTGTCAATAAACTATGTGACAATTGCAGTGGATTTCTGGCTTTCCTAATTTCTTTAATCAAGGTGCACCAAGCGAGCAAGGTGGTAAGCAGCTTTCCCTGCACTGTAAGTGCATAGCTGAGTGAGTTGGACCAAGGTGCCACATGTTAATCATTATGGGGTTTTGTCTGCACAACATCAGTCTCGCACAGATCTCCTTATGAAATCATACCTTTCCCATTAAGTGCAGTTTGAGTTTTGAAAGGGAATTCAGATTGACTTGGCATGAGCCTTTGTACAGGGCTAAGGAAACCTGGGAGAGAAGGCCCTGCTTTAGGTAATGAAAAAAAATTAACCTGACTTCTCCTCTGTGTTGCATTGAAAAGTCTCTGCTTAAGGAGTGTGGATTGATGGAGAGGTCTGAGGTGGGAAGAATATTAAAAAATATGTCAACATGCCAATAAATGTGTGTGCTAGCAATAAATGCATTATATGTTAGTCCATCAGAACAAGCTAAAGAAAGGTGTTATTTTAGGGAGAGAGACAGTCTGGTAGCTTACATCATTAAGGAAAAAAAATGATCAAAGTGAAAATGAGCTCAAATTTCCAACTGTCATCTCACCTTCAGAGTTCATTCCCTCAAGAAGTCAAGGGCTAGATATTTGATGAATAAGATCCAGCAGGGATCTCAAGGCTACAGAGATTCTGGGGTGTACATTTTTCTTTAACTGCCCACTGCTTTCCCTCCATAGGTTACCTGAAGCTCGGGATCAGAAGTGGCCTTTGAGGATTTGTCCTAAAACATTTCCCCAGACCAAAAAGAAGACTAGCAAAATCCTAAAGCAAAATGCAAAGAAAGTGGATCAAGGTCATAGATTTCATTCTCCAACTTGAGTGCATGATAGATCCAGACTAATGGCAAGCAGATGGGAACTTAGGCACTGGTCTAAGTTGGCTGCCTTTTGCAATAGCAGTAGGGCTTGGTCTATAGTGCAGCATGTTTCTGGTGGAGGTAAGCTGGCTGGGGAGAGAAAATCATTGCACCTCCTCACGGGAAGCTAAGCCAAGAAAACTTTTGTTTTAGATAGTGTTTTGTTAGCCTAGCAACGTTGTTGGTAGAGATGATACAGCTCTGCTGGCAAGAAAACCATCAGCTGGTACGTGCAGAGGCCTGCTGCGATGTCCCCAGCAGCATGGCCTTACCAGGAGGTGATTTATCATGCCAACAAGCCCTTCCTTGGTGGTCTGCATGGGGACCCTGAAGCTGGGAGTCAGCCTGAGCAGCTGGAGGCAGGAGGAGGGAAAACCCACACTGTCCTTGTCTCTCAGCTCTGACCCCTGATACCAACACAGGCAGTGGGGCAAAAGATGGGGTCTTTGTCTGGTTAGTCATAGATAAAGCCCTCAGCAAGGATACGTCCTAATGCTGTTTGGCATGTGAATAATATCCCTGGAAAGCTCTCTAGGAGTGACCCATCAAGGGAAGGGGACAACAATCAGCAGCTCATGGTCAGTGTTGTATCGTGCAGCCTCCACTCAAAGTTCAAGTTCTCAGCGTACCAATAAGGGCCTTTGAGATTCATTTGTCACACAGCAAAAAAAAAAAAAAAAAAAAAGTAAAAAGGAGAAATATTTTAAAAAGCCCATGTAGAGATATCTCCTGTCCTAAGAAATACAAACATCCCTGTCCTGTGGCAGTGCCCCAGGCTGGCAGCAAGCTCACATTACTTAATTATGACATGTTGCATATACTAAATAGCAGGGCACAAGCCCCCTCCTTTATTCTCACAGTCTGGCATGGCTGTGTCTGCCTTGCAGCTGTTCAGAGCACATATATCAACACGTCTCAGCATCCCAGAGCAAGCAGAGGTGCTGGAGATGCAACCCTGGAGAGAGAAGCTGCAATGGGGAAGACCTAATTTTACCCTTAATGATGCAAAATTGTCTTCTTCCTTTCACAGGGTGATTTCCTTCTCTTTAAGTACAAGTTTGGTTATAGTTCTTTGTAAGGTGTTTCCCCTAAAAGCACCAGCTGCCTTTTTTTCTCCACTCCAGCTCTTCCCTGTAGCCATCCTGTAGCAGTGCAGGGAGGACCAGCTGCTATTACCAGCAGCAGGACACTGTGGGCAGTGAGGGGGAAAAGGCTGGGAAACATCAAAGCCTCTGAGAAATCTGGTCTTGTGCATCCCAGGCACACAATCCTGTTCTCCTGCATTTATTTTTCCCAGTGAAAGGCTCAGTTATACCTCCCATCTCTGTCCTGGGCTGAGGACAGAGCAGAAAATCTCAAAATACAAAATAATATTTAAAAATACAATTATTTTTATAAAATGCAGAGTATTTTGGGGAGAAAAAGAAGTGTCTTGTACAGACACTTTCTGAGTCACCCAGTGTTGCAGGGAAGAGCCCAGGAATGTGCCTCCCAAGGCTGTGGTACCCAGAGTCATGGATGTGCCAGGGAAGATGTAGGTCTGGAGAACCTGGATAAAAAACCCAACTGGGGAGCCCAGAAATGAGTTTGCCAGTGTTCCTCCTGGCTTTGATTAAGCTTATTGTGATTTTGGTCAACTCCCACTCCCCTTCCCTCCCTCTCTCTGTCTTTTTGCCCTGAAAGTCTGTTCAGCAGATTGCTCCCAGCTCTCAAACATCAAATTTTAATTAAAGTCATTTAGTGGTTTTGAATGACTAATGACCTCTTATCAGGTATTGTGCTACAAATAACAGGCAAATGACCTTCCCTCCTACTCTTCATTAATACAGTTATTTTTTTATACTCCCTGCCCTGGCAAGATTCTTCTTGCCTCAAAATAACATGAGAATTGCAAACCTCCTTGAAATATATTTTAGTTCAGTGCAAAGGGCGCGAAGAGGCCTATGGATGAAAATTCACCTTTACAGGCCACCTTGAAAAATCTGGCTATGGAGAGATAGATCTTATAACCCAATTTTCTGCAAAAAAAAATGCAAGTCCTATTGGATTTCTAACACCAAGATCTTGCTCATGGGAATTTCTGTCCATCACTGGATGACAAGTGTCAGATGCTGACCAGGTAAGTGGGGCTCAGGTTTGGGTATCCCTCAGCCCTCTATGGATAATCAATAAGGCAATAGGAGAAAAACATTTCTTCTAGAGCTTCAGAAAGGACAAGAATTTAGGATGAAAACAAATCAGTAAAAATTCCATTTTGTGTCTGTTCCTAGCTTTCTCCTTGTTTAGCTGCTAAAGGTTTGGATAGAGGACAGAAACCTCTGTGATCACTGTCCTGAGCCCCATGTGAGGAAGAAAAAGAGCTGAGATGATCAGAGGCCATTGGTGTGGCCTTTGCTAAAGTGTTGGGATCTGTCAGAAAAATGATACTGAGAAGTAAGAAGAAGAAGAAAAAGAAAAAATCCAGAAAACACAGTTTCTTTTCCCAGTGTCAGTTCTCTTTTTGAGGTGTGGGGTGGGTGTGCTACCTCTGGGTAAGTGGCTCTGAGCTGCTTGGCAGCACTTTGCTGTTGGGAGCAATTAAACCTTGTATTCCTTCTGTGCTCCTTTGCTCCTTCTCATTCATCAGTGCTGAAGATGAAAGTTTTATGAAGTTTTGGTGAGTATCCAAGGGCTGAGCTGGGAGCACAGGACACCTCTGCCAGGCTCCCAGAGCAGCAGCTGCTCTGGAATGATGTTTCCCTGGGGAAGTCCATCACACAGATTTCCAAATCTGCGGGCACATGAAGACCCCCTTACTAAAAATTTGCAGTGCTATGATGATAAGAAATGAAAATAAACTAGTAGGATTGTTGAACAATTATTTTTTGTCTTCTTGAAGATGTCTCATAAACACAAAACAAAACCAAAACCAAAACCAGGTGAGTTCTTTGCGTAACTCCTCCCGTACGAATGATGCTCTCTCAAAACACCAGTGACAGCTTTTGCCCATAGGTGACAACTTGGGCTTGCTTTCAAATATTTGCCTTGATGCAAAGTCTTGACTTGCTATTTTGTATGCTTTCAGTCCAACTCAGACATAGGCACATGATAAAACCAGACAGTTTTCAAAGCACTGGCCAGTGCAGTCTCTAACTGTGGCTTAGCTCTGTCCCACTCTGTCTGAGCTGAAGGACAGCTGAACTTGCCATTGTTTTTCACCAGCTTTTTATCTTTTTCTCTATGAAATGCTCAGCCTGCTCATGTACACACTGCAGCCCTGCTGTAATTTGCTCTGGGTTTATGGCTTGAAGCTGTGGCTTTTTCCTGATGCACCTCCAGCCCAGGCTGGGACACCTCAACACAGAGGATGGAAACATCCAGGGGCTCAAATTTTCCTTGCTTGAAGGCACGAAGACAATCTGGACCTGGCCATGTTTGACATAGGGGTATGGTGGACATTTTAGTGAAAAAGATGATTTTTTGAGCAGTGTTTTTGCTGCAGGGGTGGTGCTTACACTCACCCACCTGCTGGTGCTGCCTGGACACAACGAGGAAGCTCAGCAAACCCATCATGTGCCCTCTGGTTTCTTGGTCAGCCCAGCTGCGAGGAAGTTCCAGCAATTCCTGTTCTGCTTTGTGCCAGTGGGCAGTGCTCATACATTTCCATTATTGATTTTCTGTGCATTTGACAGTAAAACATCCACATGGCAGCTCTAAGCAAGGGAGCAATAAATGAGCTTCTATAATAATGACAAGTTCCCTGCAGTGGCCACTGCACAGACAGGTTTGTTCTGCCCTCAGCATCTGATCAAGCCAGAAGCAAAGTCCTACATCTCCTATCAGGTTTCCTCAGAGATTTGCTCACAGTGGGATACCCCAGGGCTGGTGGAAAATGAACTGTTTAGGTCTGCACTAGCCCCAGGTCCCTGGGAGTGGTGAGCTGCAGCACTGTGGCCACTCGTGGCAATACCTGGCCTTGGGAAGGACAAGACCTCCCAGGGATGGGAATCCTTTCAGGCAGGTGGAGCTAGGTCTGCCAGTGCTCCCCAGCCCGAGCACGATTGAGGGTGTCCTTCCTTTGGATGAGCTCATGGGATCCCCTCCTGAGCAGAAATTTCAGCTGAAAAAGCACCTTTGATTTTTCTGTTCTATATGAATTGCCTGGGATAGCTTTACAGCAGAATAGCAATGCTAATGGCATTAATTCCATCCATGGCTGTAGTGTTTCATACCACACAAGTGAGAGAAAGAATAGAGAGATAAAGAATAAACTGCTGCACACAATGCTTCATCTGGGGATGGACAGCCCCAAAGATAAAGCAGCCACAGATGAGCACCTTCATCTGCTCAGCTATGTGGGGATAAAATTGCATGTAGAACTGAATTTCTTCCTTGCTGTTTGAGTGTAACTTTTCTGCTATGTCCCAAAAATAAAACCCTCAAAACTATGGGTACTTTGTCCCTGTGAAAATATTCATGACCTTTCCTCATTCATTGAATTTACTTGCTCTTGCTGTGGCCAAGCTGTAACTCCACTCGCTTCCTCTAAGCAGAGCACTGCCTTCCTCTTCTGTCAAATATCAGCTTCCAGCTCTTGATTCAGGTTAAAAATGGCCAGGGACAGTAGTAAATTATTGCAGAACTCCTCCGCTTTCTTTTCCTGCAGGCTTCAGCCTGTGAATCTGTGCACCATGTCCTAGAGTCCCTGAAAGACAACTAAGCAAGGATAGTGAGTGGTCAGAAGGTTGAAACACCCATCTCTCACCAGGAGCTGTGGGAAGAAAACCTACTTATTTAGAAGAACAAATCCTGTAATTTTCTAAGCCTTATTCAGTCCGATTCATCCCCTCCTTTGACTGCAGGATGTAAGTGAACACATTGGCTCAAACGGTCTAAAGCCCTACTTAGCCCACTGCCCTGGTTGAGTTTTGCCAAAAAAAGTGAATGCCTAGGAAAGAACAGAAAAAAAGAGGTATAAGAACATATTTATGGTGTTTCCCAGCCATTTTCTGAGCCTACAGTCATTCTCAGCTCAGATTCCCTGAGATGACTGGATGTTACTTCCAGGTATTTGCTGTTTCTTGATATATTTCTTTTTTTTCAATGAACTCATGCTGGCACTTGCCATCTACTTCCTCTGACCAAGTAGTCCCAGCTAGTTGCCCCAGGGTGCTGCTGTCCCCATGACTCTGGGGTGCCCAGCTGCTCCATGAAGCCTGATTTGAGGGGCTGTTTTCACTGTTCCTGACCTTGCTTTAATACTGAAATGAAATCAGCTGGTTAAACAGAGCTGTGGGTTCATGTTTACCCACACATCTTTTCTGAGGTGTCCAAGGTTGCTGCTGAACTGAGGCTTTAGAAAAGGCCATTCCACATGTTGTGATAAGTCCCTGCTAGCCTAAGACACGAGCAAGACTTAGGGCTTTCCCCCACCCACTCCTAGTCCAGCAAGAGGCAGCTCTGTACAGAGATAAAACACTTCAGACAAAACCTGAGACTGCTCCTGCAGGCAGAGGGACAAGGAGCTGGGATGTTCAGAGCAAAGGGGGCTCCTCGGAATTAAAATGGAAAAGGGTTAGGGCAATGTAGGAATTCATAGAATTGAATAAAGAGGCTGAGACGCCTTTAATGGTGTCAGAAAATCTCCAAGAACCATATCTGGATGGGTGGTGACTAGGGAAAAATCTCCCCAGACACAGAGAATCTCTCTGCCAAGCTTCATCCCTGGGCATATGAAAGCAAGACCTGCAGGAGAGAAATGTTGAAAGCATGAAGGCAAAAAGTATTGGTCTGGGAGGGTCTTAAGATTATTCCTGATGAATATTTATGCTATGTGCTGTTAAAACTCAGAGACTCCCAGCCCTCCATGGATAACCTGTCCCAATGTGTAATTACCTTCGCAGTCAGAAAGGATGTATTTTTCTCCCAAATGCCTACTAAGAAGCTCTGTTGTTAAATGTTCAGCTCATTCCTTTTTGTTCTCCCCTTGGTAGCTGTGGAGAGCAACTGACTGCTGCGCTCTTCAAAATAACCTCTTGCATATTTGAAGACTATAATCAAGATCCCAGTTCTCTTTTCTAGCCAGTCAAATACTTTGTTAAGTCCAAGAAGAGTCACAGCTATTGTTTGCCCATATTCATTATGCCAGATGCCCCATTCCCAGATGGTGGGAAGGATCACTCTTACCCAGCCCGAAATGTTCAGGAGCCTGTGGGGTGCAGGCAGGGCAGCACGGCAGGTGCTGTCAGCAGAACTCACGGGCACAGCCCTCAGCCTGCCACACTTTTGCTGGCACCCCTGGCAGCGGGAGTTTCAGAGCAGGAAGAGGTGGTCAGTGTGCAGGAGGGAAATGCCTCCGTGTTGCCCACTGACTGCACACTGCCCTGCAAGGCCAGGCTCTGAAACTTGTCTTTTAAGGTTTTAAGGAGCCATCATCCACTGCCTCTGTGCAGGAGCTGCTCTCACTGTGGCAACGAGTAATACTGGGTGGGAGCACAGAGCACTGAGCTTTCCAGCCCAGATGAGTCTCTACAGGAAGAGACTCCCTTGATTAATTGAAATCCATCACCGCTCTTTGACGGTGGTGTCACCTTGCTCTTGCATGAAAAGAAAAGAGGCACATCCGATTTCCCCTCTCTCCACAGCATTGCTGTGCCTTGCAGGCTCACCCCAGCCTCAGGAGCAGCCTCGGTGCAGGCACTCCAGGCGATAGAAATGACTCTGGGGACCCCGCCACCAAACCACACTTGCACCAACATTTTCTGAAACATTTAGCGCCAGATTATGTAGGAGATACAATATGGGGTAACTCGCTGGGACGTGAAGCAAGCTCTGCAGGGCTGAGTATACCTTGCTTAGTGTACCTTACCTTAGCTAATATTGGCTTTTGGCTGTTAGAAACTTCATCTTAGACAGAGATGGATGTGATTAGCCCGGCCCGGAGCCGCTGCCATTCAGCATTGCAGCATCCCCACCTTGTGGTGCGCGCCGGAGCCTCTCCCCGGGCTGCGGGGACACGCGGCCGCCGGCTGCAGCGTGAGCTCCCCTCGAGCCCTGGCTGAGCATTCGCTGCAAGAGATACACAAGCGTGTGCTCTGCCTCTTCTTCTAGACAGGCGATAAAAGGTATGGTAAAAGTCCTGGATAGATGGGGAAAGGTTTCTTCGAGTTTTTTGTTTGTTTGTTTGTTTGTTGGTTTTTTTTGGTTTGGTTTTTTTTTTTTGGTGTGTGTGTGATGTTGCTTAAATCTTTCCTTCTGGAAAGATGAAACGTTTGGTTCAGCTACCTAAGTATCTACCATGAAAATTCAAAACATCACTATAGATTTCACAGAGGTGTTACACAGCTAGCCAGTACCTTCTCCTTTGCTGCTTATGCAAGAAAGGATCTCAGAGGCGATGTGGGCTTTGCTGAGAGCATATTTTGCAAGCAAAAGAAATGTAGCCATTTGTGAATCCTCAGTTAGTGGTGGTGATAGCGCTGAGTAAGTGCTGTGAGTAGATACTGGTCTTCAGGAAAAACCCAGGTATTTCTAAATCACAGTGATTACCAATTGGCTCTGATATATATTGGCTCTGAAATAATCCATCATCTGTAGTAAGGTGAAAGTGTTCCTAGAGAGGTGGTGGATGTCCTGTGCCTGGAAACATTCAAGGTCAAGTTGGACTGGGCTCTGAGCAACCTGATTTAGTTGAAGATGTCCCTGCTCATTGCAGGAGGGTTGGACTAGTTGACCTTTAAAAGGTTCTTTCCAACTCAAATGGTTCTGTGCTTCTATGATCTCCTTTTATGGGTAACAACTCTGAGTAAACTCAACGTTTTTGACAAAGACCTGGATATTCTTTAGTCTCTGAGAGCATCTGTATGAGGATAACTTGAACCCAACCTCTTCATTCCCAGGTCAATGCTGTGACCTCCCTGGCACGTGCCCCATGACCAATGGGACAGAAAATGCTCAGCACCTCCTGGCAGAGGGGGAAACAAGGTGGAAACACGGGTGGGAATGCAGCATCTTCCTGCCCTGTGTTATGATGAAGCAACTTCAGTCCTTTTGTCTTTGAGGAAAGGTGACACAATATTGTATCTTGTAGAAAAAAAAATATTTCTGCACACACTGACTATAACAGATCCAGGTGGATGCCTGGTACCCCCAGGGCTGCATTTTCTACAGTGCTCTCCAGCACTCCCCAAGCAAGAGGAACAATTTATAAAAGTATAAAGCCATGGGTGACTTTGACTAGCTCAGAGTCTCTTTTGCTCCTGCACTTCTTCCTCATGTGCCAGGGAGTGAAGACTATTCACATCTGCTGAACGGAGGAGCTGATGGCTGGAAGGAGCAGGAGACGACCTCCTCCCTTCCAGCTCCCTTCTGTGGCAAAGAGATGACGATCTGCAGGGTCCCTCTTAAAAAGCTTTTCTCCAGGCTCGCTAACTTTGCAACCTGCTGATGAGTTAATGTGAAACAGAGCCCTGGAAAATGCCGGCAGCGAGAACAGCAAAGCATCCCGGGGGTGTGGGGTGGATAAATCACGGCCACGCCGGCCGGGAGGGCAGTTGCCGGGCTGCGGAGTCATAAAGGCTGAGCTCGCTCCATACGCCCCAGCCGCTCGCCGGGCTGCTCCGGAGCTGCTTGACAGAGCTCTGCCTTACAAGCCCGGTCTTCAAAGCATTCCTGTCTTTACTGTCGAATGCACCAAATGTCTCCCACAGCTGTTTAGTTGGTTTGTGAGCCTTGTTAAGTGCCGGGTTTATCATAGCTTTCCCGAGGAATGCGTGCTCCCAACAAGTAGCTGAAAGATATTATCTGGTTCAGCCAGCTGAGGAGCTGAGGCTCCTTGGAGACTAGCTGAGAGTGTACAACTAATTTCTTTACTGGACAGTTGATATGTTTAATTGAACTTGAGTGTTCTTTGGTCTATATTCTGCTGAGAAGAGAGTTTCGGGAGGGGGTCTCAGCATCATCACCCTCATAATGAAAAAGCACCAAGTATTGCTTGGGAAGCTATTCAGGTAGTCCGTCATAGCTTTTCAAACATGCAGCCTTTAATCAGTATGTTTATGCTTCTACTACCATAAAGAAATAGCCACCACCTAAGACTTGTCCACCTGCAGCTGGCAGAGCCTCTGCCCAGACTGACCTAATGTTTCCTGCACCTTGCATCCTCTCTATAGTATAAGCCAGAAAAATATTCCTTCAGTGGCCAAGGCTGCATCCATACCAGGAGTGGTTTTCCCATCAGAGCAGTATCCAGCCATGCCCGCCCTTGCAGGCCAAGGCAAATGGTCTGCAGCCCACTCTGGGAGTTGTACCCAAACACGCTTCCCTGTGGATTAAACCTTGCCCAAGCTGCTGGATATTAAAGTTCCCTCAACAGCATTAAGCAACTCTAAGCTTTCTTTGAAGTTCACTTTAAACATCTCTCAAAGCCATAATAGGTAATGTGAAGGTGAGATATATAATGATCACAATGACCTTATAAAGCACACAGAGAGACAGCCAAAGTACTCCAGTTCTGTGGAGCACCAAGCCGCTGAGTAAATGGGCTTAAGGGCCTGCCTCTCTCATTTGCTTGTTCAGCTGATTGATGTGACCATAAGCTCCCCATCTGCAAGCTCTCTGGTCTCTTCATAAGCTAGTTTTGCCCATGACATACAGTTAATATTATTAATTATTGTCTCTCTCCTCTCTGTGGAGAGCAGTGTTCTCCGAGTCAGAGCAGAGGAGAGCCCCTTCTGTCATTGGTGGCACATTGGGCAGAAGCAGAGTAAAGCAGGGAAGCGAAGTATTAGGGAGAAAAATGCCAAAATGAGGTTTGCCATACTTTTTCAACAGATAGGAGGAGGCTTGCAGAAAAGTGCTGTGTGCTCTTGGATGGAGGATATAGGACAGAAACTAAGCAGTTATTTAAAATCATTCACTGGAGGATGATAAAATTACAGTATGTAATGAAGACTTGGAAAAGTACCAACTAAAAACTAGGAAATCCTACAAAAGAGGTCATGAGACAATAAATGACTCTGCTTTGAAAGTGATGATGCAAAGTTCAGATTGTACAGCATACTGCCATTTGCAATGCTGCCTTCATGTTTCTAACATGAAATTCAGATTCAAAGGCATAGATTTGCATATACTACATAAACTGAAGCAAATTCTTAAAAGATAGCCTGAAGAACTGAATGGCAATCCAAACTAAGACCCTACTGAACTCCAGCTGAAAGGAGAGAGTGTGGGAGCTCAAGAGGTAGGGATCCACACTTGATTTTCAGCAAAATGAAAAGAAAACAAATGTTTTAAACATGTAGATATTGCAAAATATATTTTCTGATCATGCTTTTTCTCATTTCTCCTTGACGTGAGTGTTGGTGGATGGGAAACAGCCACCAGTTCAGGGAAGATGCTGTTTTGGTGGCAGTGTAGGGTTGGACATTGCCCCCAGCCAGCCCCTGTGCCCAGCCCTGCCAACCTGGATGGACATCCTCCTGAAGGAGTGGTTGTGGAACTGGAGGCATTATGATGGCATCATGGGCACCAAAAGCTTCTTGCAGGGTTAAAATTAATCTGGTGTCCTAGTTAAGTCAGTTTAAAGTCACAGCATGGACCACCTTCAATGAAAGAGGGTTTTTGCTAGGATTTTTTTTTAATTTGTATGGATCAAAATAAGAGGAACTGAACTGGTTGTGATGACTATTGTGCTTTTCACGTCATCCTAAAGTTTGCAAGAGTTACAGAAATATTTAGCCATCCTTTCAGCAGTCCTAGCAAGAAATTCTCTTGACGTTAAAAGAGAACTACATTCACTGAGTCCATTCTGCTGGTCATGTACCACAAAGATCCTGTCTCTGAAAGCCATGGACCAAATTCTTCCTTGGCATAAGAATTACAGAAAGAATCACTTTGATTTGATGAGTCAAAAGTTTACCCAGCATCAGACAGGGCTGACAGTTTCATTTCAGCAAACCGAGATTATTTTGGATATCTACTAAAATGGACTGACTGGTATTCCTGCTCCCATGTATATACACACATACCAGACAATAATCTGCTTAACAACCCACAGATGAATTCCTTAGCTTATGAATCTGCCAGAAAACACATAATTTTCCTCATCAAGGAATGTTGCTTGGCACATCTTTAATATATCACTTACACAGCCCTCAATCAACCTAAATGATTCATCTAGCAGCATGTCTTAGGCGATGCTTTACGTGATTGAATGGTTTATCCTCACTGAAAAAGCACACACCATTCAGTCCCACGTATCAGCTATAAAAGTTATTAATAACCAGGAATTACATAGATAAGAGTCATGAGGCCAGCTTTAGCCTGGGTGACAGCAGCTGGCCCACTTCGAGCTCCATCAGTAAAAATCAGCCAGAATTTGCACCCGTGGGAAGAGATCAGAGGCTTGGACTCTCAACACCAACCCATGCATCATATTTTATGTTGTGTTTTAGAGTTTATCAGCCTTCAGATTAGGATTTATTAGTGTTGCCTTGCTGTTTAGTACTTGTAACTCGACATATTTGGTGCTTAGCAGTGTCTGTGACAGAGGGGCTGGTCCTTGCTGTGGATGTTGCACCAAACTACAAACCCATGCAGCAAAACCACCTCAAGCAGCAAAGCAGGGACAGCAGTTCTCTCTCTCTGTCCTCTCCATGGCTTTCCTTACATCTGTAAGACGCCAGGAGACATTATCATATGTGGTGTGGACCTGCTCACAGCTGTGGGTGAAGGGATCTGTGTCCTGGCTGAGAGGCTGTGTTATGGGCTTGGCCACCTCTTGGATGGAGACACTGATGATTAGCTCAAGGACAGAGCACAGCAAGCTGTCTGAGTCAGCACAGCCAGCACATTGTCCTGGGCACTTGGGAAGTCATTTTTCATCTGCGGTATCTTCTCTCCTCCAGGGCTGGATGAATTACACAAAGTTCCTTGGACACCAGACAGGCGAAGTGGGGTTAGAACGCCATGTGATCTCAGCTACAGTTCCCAGCCCAGTGTCCTGATGCTGTGCACAGACGTGGTAACTTGGCTCCTTTCCTGCTTGAAAACATTTGTTTGGATGTTCTGAGACCTTCTCAGCATTGTGGCCCCCCGCCACAGGGTGTTACATGGCTTTAGATAAGAAATCTCCATAAAACTGTAAGCAATGTGTCTTCTGCAGTAAATCTTTCTTCTTAGTCAAGAGTGAAGCAGTCACATTATGTTTCCATATTTTGCACTCCACCTGTTGCAAGGAAAGTGCCAAGAAAATGATACACCAGTGGGAAAGTATAGATTGCATAAATGGCTTGGACCCAACAAGAGTCAGTGTGGCTATGGGATACACATTTAAAATCACCCTCATCTATGAGGATTTCTTTGTGCAATAGGAAGGGAATCCCTGGCTGGACAGAGACAAGCAATCTGCTGGCTCAGACACTGTAGCTGTAGCTGCTATCTCCCCACGGAAAGGGAGGAGGATTAACTGGGTGTTGGACAGACGGATCCTGCGTAGCGTGGCACCACAACAATCCTTGTGTGCCTGAGGCGTGAGGAACAGCCTTCGTCTCCTTGCCTGAACCTGGCTGCTCCCTCCTGTGCTCTGTGGCCATGAGTGAGGAGCTGGCTGGCAGCACTGCATGTGCTCAGGGGCGCAGGGCTGCCCATGCTTGCTGGAACAAGCCACTCTGGTAGACAAAATGATGGGCTTGTTGTCTAAACAAGAGGTTTACAAGAAGAGATCTGCTGACACTGGGTGGTTTAAATGAACTTCCTTTATCTTCTGGATAATGACTGCTAATTCATTACTTTGGAAAATATTTTAAAAGCCAACAGTCCTTGTTCACTGCAGTCTGGGAGGGTTGTGCTTTTATATTACCATCTTTGCAGTCAGCTTATGGAGGGATGGGACCTACACAGTCATGGGATTCAATCCTAGTATTTGTTTCCTACCATCCCTTTTCCAAAAAAGATTGCCTTTCACACCCCAGGGGAGTTCATCTCTCCTACTTCAGCTGAGAAACTGCTCCTGGAAATCTTTGCTGCAAGGGCTGGAGAGGGCCCTCCTGCCTGCAGTACACAGGGATTCAAACCATCCTCCAGCTTCTGCCATGTGCCAACACTGTCCTTCCCCTGCTTCTCGCAAAAGTGCTTTTGCTTTATATTTCTCTTTGTAGCATTGTCATCAAATGAAATAATGAAAAATAAAAAAACCCAGCAGTCAAACATCCCTGGGCTTCGTTAGCTGCTGAGGTACCAGTTCTGGGTGCTGCCCTGGGAGCAAAGAATGATCTCCTGTGGCAACACCAGTCTGGGAGGGCTCCCACACCAGTGGCACCTCTGCAGAGATCTTCTCTCCTGCAACTCTGGTGCTTACATCCTTAACCTAACCTGAGCTCTATGTGAGAGGCAGTCACACAATGTTGAAAATACACATCGAGGGCTAAAAAAAAAAAACCAACATCACTCAGGGTGCAAACAGCAAGCAGCCTGGGAAGCGGCTTTCAGCTGTCCAACCCTGCAGGAAGAGCAGCGGGCTGGGATGTGAAGCAGCTCAGCTGTGATAGCTGGTGAGAGCCACAAGATGTCTCTGGAAACCAGCATTTGGACAAAAAAAAGGCATTAATAACCCCAGAAAAGGGGCCGGGCTGTTTCCATCTGCAGTGAGCCCTGAGCCCTGGGATATGTGCTGCTCTGAGCCTGTACTGGGAGCAGCAGGGCAGGGACAGCCCCGTTCCCTGAAGATCCCTTTCCACAACAGTTTACTCCAGGTGAGAATTTGGCCCATGAGGTTGCACACATGGCACTTCCTTAACGCATGGATGAGAACTGTGAATCTGTAAATCACTGTTGGATCAAAAACTGTATTGATTCCTGAAGTCGTGGGACAAACAGCAAAGAGTGCACATTGGAAACCAGATTAAAGAATTATCACAGTGCAAAAAACAGCAAAAAGGAGGGCAGTCCTCTCTGGGAGCCCTTCTACCACCTGTTTCTTGCACACCAGAGCAGTATCTGCACGACTTTGGCTCCCTTGCAGCAGAGCCTGCAGCTGATGGGATCTCAGCACCGGCTGTGTCAGCCCAGAGCAGCAATGAATAATCCCTTTCTCCCTTAGGATCCTGCTTCTGCTGCAGGTCACTCCCCAGAGAGCTAAAGGAGATACTTTTAGCTTCTGAGATGTTTCCTGTAGGTAGCATTGGCCTGGGTTTATAACCTCCAAACTTGCCAGCCCCTGTGGGGTTCCACTGCCTGCACCGTCAGCCCCAGGGATTGATGAGCACAGAAAAAATCCCACTGCGGCACACCCACAGACAGACATTATGGGAATGAACTCTCTGTCTCTGACACAGGGAAAAATCCTGTTGGACGTGACTCAGAGCTCTGCAGAATGCCTGCAGGTTCTGATCCTGCATCCATGTCAGTCACTCAGGGAACTCCTCTCCCTTTCACCAGCTCCTCTTGGCTTCCTAGTAAACAACTATAGAATTGCAGGGTGGAAAAGGCCCATATAAGTGTGAAGTTGTTATTAAGAAATAGGCAAAGCACAGTAACTAGTGACTCACGATGTTTAATATGAGAAAACAAAGCTATCCTTCAATGGACCACATAGAGAGACACCAATTATTGTAAACTGGAAAACCTCTTTAACATCCAACTAAAAATGTGTGGCAAATAAAATCCGTTGCCCACCAGGCTTAGTGATTATAAGTATCATTTGTTTTAGGATTTGTTTTCCCTCTTACAAATCATAAGACAGTCATTTAAACTAATAATAAGTGAGTTATAGGGATAATGGGATTTTTAATGAGCTGTTTCTGGTTGGGGGTTGCCTTTACAGAAACTCATCCACTGCATTGCAAATGCCAGTATTTAGCACTGAGGGATGTGGTGAAAAGTCCATTAGTCTAAATCTGCTTTAACTGGAGGGCCAAACTTTGTTCTTGCAGTGTCTTTGGGAAAACTCCCTCAGGACTGTACTATCATTATATCACTTTACTCGAGGCACATACATTTGGACAGGGCAGAATGAGAATAAAAAGATGTAGTCAATATCTCTGGCATGATTAGATGAAGAAGAAAAAAAAAAAATTATGCTGACAAAGCCTTCCCCTTCATTGTACAGAGTAGGAACTTGGAGTTGTCCTTACTAATACACTTGTGTAGAATTTAGACAATTTGAAACTGTTATTGTGGAATATCACTAAGATTTAATGGGATGTTTCTTGATGACATTTAGCTTGACTTCTACCTCCTGGTTTGTCTGAGATGACTGCTTTTTTTGGTCAGAAAGTACCAATTTCCCTCCATAGCTTGCTGTAACTCAAAAGCAGAAGACCTGCTCCTGAATTGCTACCCGTGCAAAAAAATGCTTGCCCCAAAGGACCAAAATCCCACAGCACATTTAATTTCCTGCATTAAAAAAAAGCTGTGGTCCTTCATCTGAGATCTGTGTCTCCCATGATGTCTGGGCTGAGGCCTCAGGCGACTGAAGGATGTTGTGTATCCAGCTAAAAGAACCCACCCCAACCCCAACCACCCTTCCCACAGCCACAGCTTTGTGCAAAATGACAGAGAGGGTAAAACGGCGAATGCGAAATCTCCTGAGTGAAAAGGAATTAGTAAAACCCCATATTCATGAAATATTGAGAGCTAATTATATGTGCATCGGAAACCTCTGGGGGAAGGGAGATGGAGGCCTTTCATTAGACGGTAACTGGAACTTTTTCATCATTTGTCTAGCTCAGGAATGTAAGGCTGCTGTCTGGAGAGGGATGTGGGATTTGACTGCAGGGCTGGGTGTGCAGGTGAAGTGCCATGTTAGCGAGTATTTCTATTGTACTCCGGCACATCTTGGAAAAGGGTCTGAGCTGTAGCAGGTTGGTGAGGCTGGGTGCTCCAACATGTCTGTGCTCCCACACGACCTCTTCACTCAGATGCACTGTGAGGAATCGTTCCCAAATTATATTTTCATCTTTCTCTCACACAGCCCCCAAACGGGTCCAAAGTCCCATCCCTCACTTGAAATCTGGTCATGGTTTCTCCTAGAGGGTGGAAACCCCAGTCTACACCAGGCTGTCTCCAGAAAGTTCAATTTCCTTGCTTTTGACTTGCTCTCTGCTTTTTGCAACCGAAACGAATGGCTGCTTATTGGCACTGCACCATCGACCAAATTCAAGACCAAGATAGAACCGGTGAAGACGAGGGCAGGTTTTTGTGGTGGAGCCAGAGAGAGGCTCGCAAAGCCAATCTGCCCGCTGCATGGCCGGCAGTGCGGGCAGGCGACGTGAAGTGTAAAACTGGGGAAATTTCTCTCTCGAAGTTTCGCGGCGACTTTAGCCACAAGGATGCTCCGCAAAACCCATCCCAGATCTCTGCCTTCTGCCCCCGTCTCCCTGCTGCCAGACCCCCTGGCCGCACCCGCGGCCCTTCTCGTGCAGTTGAATTTATTTTCCCCTCGTGATCTCCTGGCGATCTCGGCCAGGAGGGACGCGTGTCCCTCCCCACACCGGGCAGCAGTCTCCCTCCCGGGGAGTGCCGGGACAAGCCGCCTCCCGGCAGCGGCATCTCCGCAAG